>JBAMBK010000134.1:1200000-1800000 GCA_037043435.1 Drosophila suboccidentalis
ATGCGCACTAGAGTTGCCAAACAAATTCTTTTGTTATTTAATTTGTAACCAAATTATTTCCACACGCTTTTTCGACTGCTCCATTGTTATGCTACATGCGTCTTGGCCATTGGCCGTTGCCGCTTTTGTCCGCCAGGGGGCGCCATTTGCGCTTGCCCCCGATCTTTATCACGTTAAGTTTACAAATTTAGCTCCTAATGAGCGATTTTAAACATTGTATTTCATGACAGGCCCAACAGGCCAACCCAATGGCCGCGCTGCCTTTTAATGTGGTTTCATGACGACTGTTTTTTATTTGAGCTCCGGACTTTGCTGCCCCCTTGACGATGACGAACGTTTCGCTCCCCAAGCTGTGGCCCAGTGGGTGTGGCCCTCGACGAGGGCGTGACTTGGTGGTTAAGCGTGCAGTCTTTTGAGCAATAACATTCCACACACACACACACACACTTCTTGCCCCCACCCAATTCTTTTCTTTTTCGTATTTAATTGCAGTGGCAACAACAGCTCAACTATTCATTTACCTCCAATCTAAAGTGCCAACTCATAAATGTCTCAAGGCATTCTTTTATTTATTTGTATATCAACTCTTTTTTTGGGTCATTTCCAAAAAAGTTAAAATATTTGCTTAAGAAACCAGAAATTAAGATACTATTTCATTTGTTTAATCATGTTCTAATTTATAATTATCACTGCGGACGGCAGTCCGCGCTAGTGACGAAAGCAGCAGAAGGGTGCAAAAGCGACTAGCATATATACACAGGAAGAATGGAAAATTTGCTATGAGTGTCATAATATTCTTAAAAAATCGAAATTAATCAGTTACTTACTTTTAATTCCAAAATTATTTTTATATTTTTTCTTGATTAAGTTAACAATTGAGAATGATAAAATCTTTTTTTAGAAACTTTTAAAAACCAAAATAAAAATTTCAAACGACAAATCTATATGAACAATATAAACAATAATTTCCAATATTACTGGAAACACTTCTTAACACAAAAGTCAATTGCAAAGAAACAGTTTATCAATAAAATATATATTTTTTAATCAGAATACTTTAGTTGTTGGTTGATCTTTAATTTAAGGACCAATAAATTGCACCATATTTCATAAAAATTCCAGACTACTAATCTAATTTTATTTGTGAGAAGAGAAATGTCAAATAAACATATCCAGATATTGCAAAATCTCTTTTGAGCGTGGCGTTCTCAATAACAAAATCGCTGTCAACACTCAATAGGCCACATAAGTCAAAGCAAGTTAATCAGATGTCTTCCACACCAGTTGAATGCGATCCAAACTATGAATCTTCATTACAAGTAGCCACAGTTGATAAATCACAACAACAGAGAATGAAAAGAAAAAAAGCGGACTAAGACGAGAATGAGAATGAAAACAAGAAAAACTGGCGCCAGTTTCAATCTATGTAAATCTCGGGATCGGGATCGCGATCTCTCGAATCTCGAATCTTGTAAAGTTTCTTGAACTTGCGAGAGACCGTAGTTTGCCCAGCTTGACTGGCAATTGAGGCAACTAGAAGTGACATCATATATAGGATAATTCACTCGAAATGTTTACACAGACAATAATCTGGCGCATAAGGCGAATAAATTGAAAGAAATTCTTCGTGATGCTGCTGATGATGTTTCAGGCTGTTCGTCAGTTTACGTGGAAATGAGACAAACAAATAAATTTACTTTGATTGAATAATGGTCGCATAATTGGCAACTTGAATGGAATTGAGTAGCAGGCAAAACAGATGCTCCAAACTCAATTGAAATTGTAACAACAGACGGCAGAAGGCAACGATTGCTGCAATGATAACAATAATCATCAGACTCATCTATATCTCTATATATTCGCGCATTAACTAACTGAATTGGATAATCTCATTCTCATTCTCATTCGGATTCTGATTCTTATTCGCCTTCGCATTCTCAGTTTCATTCTCATACTAAGGCAATATGTGGCGTCGCATTGTCGCCAATTGTTGTCTAAGATTCTCTTCAATTGAAATGTGCAACTGTTAAATGTCAGCCGGCAATTGTCAGCTAGATGGATGCGATATTCCATTCCATTCCACATACGCCCCGTTGTCATTCCATGCACTCAAACAGACAACACGATCAGATTCCAGAGTCTGATTCTCTTTCTGAGCTGCAGTTTATTAACCTGACACATTCGCTGCGACTGCATTCGAGTATGATTCATACCTTTGGGCAAGTGAATCAGCTTGTGTATGAGATGGAAAACCTGAAGATTACAGGCCTATTAGCAACTGGAAAGCCGTTTGACTTACTGCCACTTGTGCCGGCACCGCGTTTCTAAGTTCGACGGTTTCATGACTAGTGTGAAATATCATCATCAGCCCGTAACTAGTTCTACTCCTTCCCTTAAAATGAAAGTTTTAATTCATCTGCTTACATTAATCACTAGCGTGTTTAAAATAATTGTTTAAGCCGTTTCTATCTATTAATTTTGAATTCCAATTAATTATTCGATTAAGACATAAAAGTGCTTTAAAAAACGCTAAATTTCTTCACAAAAGTACTGTAAATTTATTTTTTGAAAATGTTTAATAAGTGTTTCTAATTTTTCCAAAAGAAAACTGTTTTAATTCTTCTGCTAACTTTCATCACTAGCGTAGCTAAAAAGTCTTGTTATATTAATTAGAATTCGGATTTCGCGTAATTGCGTAAAATAAATATATTTTTATATAATAAATTCTTAATATTATTTAAATACATTCGTAACGCTTTTAAGAAATTTGAATTCCTTCTTCGACTAAAACTATTCTTTCTATATTTTAATGATTGCATTATTCTTTATTTCTAAATAATTAAGTTTTGTATAGTTCGTTGGTATTTTTCAACAAAAATAATAACTTATAACTTCATCTAAAATTAATTTTCGTCACTAGCGTGATTGTAATTTAAGTTTGTCTTTAAGCATTATATGTTTTTTAAGGAAATTTGTCGAGAATAATTTGATCAAAATATAACTATCGTCACTATCGTAATATTTACACATTTCCAATGGTCTTTCATCTTTTATTAAAACGAGTCAAAATTTTCAGTAGTCCACAATTTGATCAGCACATTTTCCATTGTAACTAGGAAAAGTCCCTGCCAACAGATTGTAAATAAAATTCAAGTATTATATTTGAACAACATGCAAGCAATTGAAATGCCACTCCATTCCATTTGGCTGCATCTTCACAGATCAACGCCAACGCTGAAAGTCTGGCCCGCATTTTCCTGTATACGAAATTCAATTCCCATTCCCATTCCCGTTCCCATTCCAGACTACATATTGACTGTGTCGTGCAACCACAACAGCAACAACAACATAATGACTAGAAAAGTCAGTAAAACAATTTCATCAGTAGCAGCAACAACAACAACAAATGCTGCTGTTGCCACCGAGTTGCCACCGAGTTGCCGCCACGCTCCACGCGCCCCTCATTTTGTTGGCGTGTGTGGGACATGCGCTAAAATTTTATTTGATTTGACACTTAGCAGTGGCTTTTAGCGCACTTTTTTACACAGCTTTCATATGTGCGTTGGTGTGTCTGTATGTCTGTCTGTGTGTGTTTGTTTGTTTTATTAAGGACTTCCTGTTGGCCGTCAGCATCTTTGTCGCGACAACAGATTAATTTAACGCACTGCAGTTCAATTTAGTTGAACAGTTCCCCGTATCGGGGAGCGGCAATTGATTGAAACAGAAATTGAAAGTTAATTTTGTTGCAATTTTTCTTTTTTATTTCAATAGAATTTCAATTGATTTATTTCGGCCTTCTAAAGTACACAATAATAATAGTAATTGTAATAATAATATAAATTAAATAGTGCTTAATTTCAATTGCCTGCTGCGCTTAAGTATCGTCATCGTACAAACTCGAAACACTTTTGAAATTTCAGTTTTCGAAATACTATTGCAAAAGTTTAAATTTTAAAGTACAACCTGGAAATATAAAATTCTATGCTGAAATTAACAGATTTTAAAATTTTCAGAAATAATTTCGGCAAAAAAACTGTAGAAAGAAACTTCAGAAACATTTTCTTTAAAGCATTTCAACATTTTTTCTAAATTAAACTTCAGATATTAATAAATATTTTCTATATAAAAATTAAAGTTTAATATAATTCTTTAGATTTGGGAAATGTTTAAAATTACTTTTAAGAAATGTATCTCAAAAAGGAAACACTTTTAAGAGTGTTTTATTAATGTTTCATTGAAATTTTTTCAAAAACTTTTTTAAAATAAAGTCAACTTTTGCAAGGATATTTCAAATTCGGCTAGCCGAAGTTTACAAACTCACTTTTCTCTCTTTCTATCTCGCTATCATTTTCGTTTGCTCTCTATCTCTTTCTATTTACAAGCGTCTAGCGCCTCAGTCGCGGCTGTTCTATGTACAGTGAATACTTATGGACTAACTACAGGTGCTCCGCCCGCTCGTGTTCAGCTGTTGCGGGTGACAACTGTAACGGGCTTCAGTAGCGGCTGCTGTTGTGTTGGACCCGGACCCGGAGATCGGGAGCTGCTCTCACCACCGTTCGACTGCTGCTGCTGCTGTAAACCAGGGGAGGAGGGCGGCTGTCCCAGGTGTGTCATGTGGGGCTGTGGCGCCGGCGCCGTGGGCAACGCTGCGCTGAGCTGCCTTTGATGTGCCGCCAGAGCGGCGGCAGCGGCGTGTTGATGCAGCAGTTGCTGGTACTGCAGGCGCTGGTACAGTTCCTGGCTGCTGGCGGGACTAACGAATGGCGGCGGGGGTGGCGGGGCGGATTGTGGGACGTGTGGCGCACCAGCCGGATGCCCGACCATGCCAGACAACGGACTCTTTGGGGCAAAGGGATTGTAGCGCTGATACATGCTGGCCAACAAGCTGGGCGCCGCCTGTGGATACGTAAGGAACTGTCCGAATTGGGGATAAGCAGCCAGGCCAGGGAACATGGGTCCAATCAAAGATCGCTTGAAGGCCGCCAGGCGTGAGCGACTGGCGGCGGTGGTGCGGCGTCTTAGTTTTCCCGTAGATCCTCCAATGAAGACATCCTCCGCGGAGGGATCCAGCATCCAGTAGTTGCCCTTGCCGGGATCATCATAGTGCCGGGGGACCTTCACAAAACACTTGTTCAGGCTGAGATTGTGGCGAATTGAGTTTTGCCAGCCCTGTTTGTTGTCCCGATAGTACGGATGATTTGTCATTATGTACTCGTAGATGCCATTGAGGGTCAGACGCTTCTCCTGGCTCTGCCGGATGGCCATCATGATGAGGGCGTTGTAGCTATAAGGCGGCTTCTCGTTGCCCTTCTTATCCTTGATGGGTTTACCGTCTGTTGATTTGGTTTCCGAGTCGCCATCGCCATCGTTATCACATTCCACATCCTCATCGGCATCGCCGTCCGGATCATCATCATCTGGTTCCGGCTCATCGGCATCCGGATCCGCATCTGCATCGGCGGGCGGCGCCGGTGACATCGAGGTGACATCTAGATCCGATTCCACATCGCTGTCCGGCTCAGAGCCAAGTGGTGAGCTATTGTTGTTGTTGTTGATATTGTTGTTGTTAAACTTTTGGTCCTCTTGGTCACGATGCTGCTGCTCATCCCGCTGCTCCTGCTGCTCATCCTGCTCCACAGTCTCCGGTAAAATGGCATTTATTGAGAAACTGGACTTGAGGTGCGGCGTTCGTGCCATTTTCATGAGCAGCGTTGCCGGCGTCAGATTCAGGTTCAGATTCAATGCGCCGACGGTGTTTAGATGCGGATGCGGATGCGAGTGCGGATGTGGATGTGGATGGTGTGTGTGTGGCGTGTGATTATGTGGATGATGCGCGTTGAGCTCGTCAACGATCTTCACCATTTTGCACTTTAAATTGTTGTTATTTTCTTAGTTGTTGTCTAACGATGCATTGTTTTATTATAATATAATTAAATTGATATCACAACAGAATTAACTGAATGCCTCCCACACACGCGTATTCAATATACAATATTCAAATTGGGCTCTCGCTAACGATTTGGATTACGTTTACCGTTTGCACGCTCCTCGTTCACACACGTCCGCTGCGCTGTGGCGTTTTGTGTAGACTAAATAACAAGAATTTCAAAATCTCAATTCATTTGCCGTGCCTTTGGCTTTTGCTTCTTCTTTTTCTACATCCACCTAGCCCAACAGCCAATGGCAGCTGTGGAACGTATTTCGTGTAGCTCTCGCTTGCGCTCAGTCTCCCCTAACAGCCATATACCTCGCTCGCTCTCGCGTGCTCTTTTTCCCTGACTTGCTTGTGTTTGTGTTTCTGTTTGTGTTTCTGTTTGCGCTTTGCAATTGTATTTGTGTGTGTACAGATTTTTACCATTCGTTGCTAATTGCTGCTGACATGACACGAACGCCAGCGACGACAACGACGCATTGTTTTTGCTTTTATCGTTTGCGACAAGAATGGGGAGAGACGGAGAGACGATGAGACGGAGAGAGCCACTGGGGCACATGCACACGCTCTTTGGACGTTGTGGGTTGCATTTTGATACGCCAGGTTTTTGATTATGTTGCTCTTTTCTGAGCAGCTGCTGCTTTTGTTGTTACTATTGCAGTTAATGGATTTTGTGTATTTACTCGCACAACACACAAACTCGCACACACACACACGCACACACACACTCGCACACAGTTGCCATTACTAATTGTGTTGTTGTTCTCTATTTGATTTTCTTGGCCCTTTTAAACTCTCGCCCAGCTTATAAAATATTCGTATAGGATGATCATTGAGTTGATGAGAAATATTACATTTTTTATGATGGATCGAATATACATAGGTTAATATTTAGCTTCAATTAATAATAAAATTATAAATGTGTTGATGAAATTTAGTTTATTGTTTGCCCTTGTAGAAGGTATGTACATATAATAATTTTGTTTCAACTATCAGATTACTTTTTATATTTTAAGGAAATATAAATGGCAATAAAATTGTTTTAAATATTATTTAATATGCGAAAGTTAATTGAATAATACAACGTAATAGCGGGTCCTACAACTATTAAATGTAATTGATTTCTTAGAATTTTTTAAAAGGCAGCAGCTGGAACTATTCGCACGACCCATGCCACAAATACCGACCGCCTGTCAGTTTCAACCTAATATCGAAATCATTTTGTAATCATAATAATTGTTTTCGCTTATTGGGGGCGTGTACTCAGATTATTACACAAATTCACGTGTGAGTGTGTGCGTGTGTTTTGTGGAACCTGGATACAACTGAAAGAAATGAGAACGCGCTCTGATTGGAGACAAGAAAAATTGTGAGTTGCAAAGGTGAAACATGTTTTACCTGCACAGGGCAAGCCATAGCAAATAAAATAAATAGTAAAAAAAAAATAAGAAATAACTATAATAAAAATGCAGCGGCAACAGAAAATAAACAACAACTAAATAAATGTCGGACGCCATGTTTGCCAGTTGTTGTTGTTGTTTTTGTATTGTGTGGAAACAGAGCAACTGTGTGGATTGCAGTTGTTGTTGTTGTTGATGCGCATACAACAATGGAATGTGGTCGGCTTGTGTGCCTGTATGTGTGTGTTGTGTTTTGTTATTGGACGTGCGCTTTTTGTGGAGAGTGGAGACATGCGCGCAAAAGCCTCAACACACGAGCCCAAACAAGCTCCACACTCTCCCCATGCTCTCAACTTCTCTCTCTGTCCAGCTACCTCTCTGTCACTCGCATACATATACATACACACATATATGTATGTAAAAACTCAAGGGGGCTCCAGGTCAAAACAAAATGGCGCAAGCAACGACATTTCCATTGTACACTCTCATTTCAATTAATGCCATTGTTTTGCAATTGTTTTGGTAATTTGCGTAAGTTTTTTACCCTGTTCCCATTCCATTTATGTACATAAAGAATAGATTTCAAATAAATAAATTAATAATAAATTGAATCATTCTCAGTTGGCTGTTCTTTATTCTTTTATTGTTTGTATTTCTCAACAGATTTTGAATGTAACAGACAAATTCATAGTTATAGTATGCAAAATGTCTTTAATGAGTTCACTTGCAATTTTGTACATATCTTGCCTAATAACCGTAAGTTGAAAATTTATTCAAGATCTGTATATCTAGTATGTTAAATATTTCATTGTAGTTGATGTCGCTGGAAAATGGAAATGGAACGCCAGTACGCGTACCGAAATTTCCGAGTTTTAACTACAAAGAAGTTAAGACCTCAACATCTGAAGAGACACATAGGGTAAGTGCAACGACAAAGGTCAAGGTCTTTAAGCCACAAGAAAAGGTCGAGAGTAGCGTAGACCAACAGACGACAAAACTGTTTTTAAATCTCTGGGCCAAAGCTATCAGAAGTAAGCAGAGAGCTAATGACAACGATAAGGCTAAGGATAAGAATCAGGAGCTTACCTTAGTTTTCCCGAAATTTACTAAAAACAGACAAGGCAATTGGGTGGGATTTAAATGGGGTCCTACTCCTGCCGGAATTTGGCAGGACACCCGATTTAATCAGGCGGACAAATATCGGGCGCTGGCTGGTATGACCAAAGACGAAAACTACCCCACGGATTATTATAAAGGGTACGTATTTAATATTATTAACAATTATACATACAGTTTGTCAAGAAACACTTTACACACCCTAAAAAATGTAATATTTTGTCTTTAAATAAGAAAATAATAGATTATATATATTTGGAAAGGTCATTTAATTTCCGTTCGAATGATGCAAAAATTTCCTTAACCCATTAAATACCCATTGAATATTTTGAATTTTTGCAAGTCTACTTTTTCCTCGACTCTTTGTAAAAAATATTTTGATGCAGAAAAATTTTTCAAACATTTCTAAGAGTGACTGCAAAAAAAAATTTTCATAAGTATTTTTGCTAGTATTTTTTCTGATTTTTTGAAAAATTCTAAAAAGCCACTTTTTGTGTGAAAAGTAGGAAAAAGGGGTTAAAATACTAATTTTTAAGATTTTCAAAAAATTATAAAAAATACTAGCATCCAAATTTTGTTTGTAAAAAATCGAGGAAAAAAGTTGAAAAAGTAGACTTTTGCAAGAATTTAAAATATTCAATACTTAATGGGTTAAGAAAATTTTTGCATCATTCGATCGGAAATTAAATGACCTTTCCAAATATATATAATCGATTATTTTCCGATTTAATGTCATAATATTACATTTTTTAGGGTGTGTAAAGTGTTTCTTGACAAACTGTACTATATATCATTTCTGTTATCCAAATATCTTTTGATGTCATTCAATTTTTAATCGTAATTTGTATCATTGGCGCAAAATAGGACGTTACTATCGACCGTATGCTTAGGAAGAACTACAGTTTACAATAAACCTGCTATTGATTATTGGACAATGAAAGGCGTTCATATCAATACATTAGGCGAGCGTGTATTTTGGAATGGCCTCAGACGTGAGATTTACAATAAAGGACGATACGACGAGTGTCACGACCCCGTCAAGTACACCAGATGGTTGGATTATCAAGAGTGCGCCTTGAGACGCAACCAAAGAATTGAGTATCTTATGCCCAGATATCCGTTGTTTCAAAGAGGCTATAATGCCTATTACAAAATTTATATATAATAAGATCACCAAAAAATATTCATTGATAAAAAAAACCAACTATTTGATATCCTTTGAGAATATGCAAAACAAATGCCGAAAAACTGAATCGGGAATTTCGGTATGAAGGAGTAGGAAGGAGTAGGTAAGGAGTAAGAGTACCGGGTACGGCTTTGCAAGAGGTGGGCGAGAGTACTTTACTAATCAGCCAGATTTATAGCTGGCATTTAGTTTTGTTAGTTTTGTGACAGATATATACATACGTTTGATACATGTTGCCGGCGGGGCAAACAAATCCCGTGCATCTTAACCCTTTTACGGTTGACCTGATCCCTCAAGGGCCAAGGACTCAACCCGTTCGGCAGTAAAATTGCAACGCCCCTCTTTTCAGCCATATATATGTATGTATCTGTATCTGTAGCTGATCGCGATGTCCTTCCGGGTAGACATCTAGATGCTGCTTTATTTTGATAAACTCAATGGCAGTTTAACCGCAGGATTAGCTTGTTTGTCCACCGGATCAGCGCGATGCGTGCAAACAGAGGCGGCTACCTAAGCGCGGGTGGAATTTGGCTACCTACTTTTGGGTATGGGAATGGAAATGGGAACGGGTTAAGTATACAACAGGACATCAGCATTGTGCTTCCGTTGTTTACATTGTCTGTTTACATGCGGCGGACGGACGGACGAGACGCGACGCGACTTGAGGACTCAGGACTCAGGACAGTAGCCAAATTTTGTTTGCAAATTGGTCTTACCTACGCCCAGGACTCGCCTCGTCCTTGTCCTCGGTCCTCGGTCCGTGCCGAAAGAGTTAAGCAAGGATTAGATCTTGTCTGGGATTTAGCCGACTTAGCTTAGCGCGTATTAATCTGATTTCGTGGACTTGAAGCTTCGTATTTTTCACCTTAATCGTCGTCGCTTAGCCATGCAAATATTTTCCAACATCAGCCAGCCACGGCCACGGGGATTTGTCTCGATTAAAGCCACGCTCAACGGGTTAAGGTTAAGGTTAAGCCCGCAACTGACATCTGATTTCGTTGAGGGCGCAGCGAAAACCCCTTTAAAATAAACCAGTTAACAACTGTTACAGCCACTGCAACTCCTGGCCTGCTTTGGGGTTGGGGCGCACTTCATAGATGGGGCTTTATTCCCTGTCCATCTGAGGGCTTTACAAATTGGCCAAATTTTGTGGAAATCACGCGCTGCAGCTTTTCCGGTCTATGAGTCCATTGGAAGCAGGACAAAAGGACAAAGGACCGCTTGGACATTGGCATCCCACTTGTTATTGTTGTTATTATCGTGCGTTTCGTTTTGCAAATAAACAGCCAAACGAGTGTGCTACAAGTGTGGCGAGTATGCCAGGGGACAGCGGACGGGGGACGGGGGACAGGCAACACACGCAGGGTGGCAAAAAGTGGGTGGGTGCTGGAAGAGCGTATGGTTAACAGCGGGCGGTGAACTGGCGAGGTGGAAAGCGGGCTGCGGGGAGAAAAAACTACGACCAAGTCGAATTTTGAATGTCCTTTTGGACATGTTCTTTTTAATAAATGCAATATTTTAAAAACATATATAAAATATATTTTAAAAATATATAAAATAATATAAATAAAATAAAATATATGTAAATATTATAAATTGTAATAATACAATATGTGAACCAAGGTCAAGAGCAAGCCTTGACAGGAGCATCTCCAGTTGCGCCATAAACTTGAACTTAGTTTTCTGGAAATATTTGTATTTAAAACCCTACAAAATCCATATAATTTGTTTGATATCAGTAATAATAACAAATATACTATGTTTAGATATTTCATTCTGTGAATCACTATCTAAAACTAAATATAAATACATAAAAATATACAATACTACATTTCAATTTTAATATCTAACGAGATTTGCAATAAATAGGAATATTTATAATTTTTTCATTACCAAAAATATAATAATGTCACTTTCCAAGTCACTATAAGATGGAATCGTAAAATATCGGGTATTCCCCTCCATGTAGCGCAACAACTCTTCGCTGACACTTCATAAAAAGTGCCCCTCCACCACCCCCCTCTGTCGCTCTTTATCAGTAAGCAATAGTGTAAGCACCCCTTTTTTTTGTCTAACACTTGATAATTGTTGACAATGTGTTATAAACTGATTTACACGCATTTAACGAAAAGAAACACTGCCAAAACTCACGCAGCGCCAACACCAACACAAAAAACAACAACATTAAACAACAACAACAACATTTGTCGTGGAGAACGTTGTCGTTGTTGTTGTCGTCGTCGTCAGCAGCGTCGTTAGCGTCGACGGCAACCGCTTAGATGTCATCGTTAGCTGCTGTTAGTACTGAGCTGGGAATGGGTAAGGGAAAGGGAAATGGCATGAGTAGGGGAAACCGGGAACTGGGAAGTGGAAAGTGGTCGCGTGTGCCACGCGAGGGTGGCAACTTAAAGGGGCATACTACATACATACATACATACATACATATACTATATGTGTGTATACGAGTGCGAGTAAAGCATGATTTGTGTTTGTTGTTTGTGTGCTAATGAACTGCGTAACAATTAACGGCAACAACGGACCAACAACAAATAAAGCGCAACAAGGGAACTGCGTCTTTTTTTTTTACTTCCCTCAGCTTCAAAGTCACTAAACATGGACACGACGAGTCCATCGCCTGGACATGACTGTGACTGTGACTGTGGCTCTGGCTGCGGGTTCATTTGCGGATTTATTGCTACATAATCGGACAACAGAGAAGGAGACAGAGAGAGAGAGATAGAGAAGTCATTGGTTTATGCTGGTGCCTGGTCAACTGTGTTCCACTTGGCACTGATCCAAATCAATTTAATTGAGGTCCAGTCCAAAGCGTTGGCCTCTTTGGCCTGGCTTAATTTGTCGTTTGTATCGCCACAGCCGACGGACCCTGAGAGACCCTGAGAGACCCGCTGTATCAGTGTGAAATCTGTCAACTGACATGCTGCTCTATCTCAAAGATCTGCAAAGGAAGTGGGGTTAGCGAGAGCAATTGAAACTGAAAGGATGTGGTGTCAAGTGCCCTGAGCAATTAGAGCTATTCTTCTACTGGCTAAGTCCAATGAACTGGAATTTATAACTAGAAAATGTATAATGAAAAATATTGTAATAGTAAAAAGTGGATTATGATAGTAGAATCTATTAAGATCATTAGACATTCAGTTAGTTCACTTGAAGAATCAAGTTCAATCGAAATGATCTAAAATTCATAGGTCCAACTCCCATAACTTTGTCAAAACTTCACCGATTTTCGTGTGGAATGTCAATTTTGCGGTTGTATGATCTCAAATTGAAATCTGCATCAAAATTTAATTCGCTTAAAAAATGTCTTTTTATTTCAACACGGTCCACTTTATCCATACCTACCCCTTAATTTTTTTTTTAAATCTTTCATTTATCAAAACTTTGTGAAAACTTAACCGATTTCCTTGCGCAATATCAATTTTATGATTAAATTACCTAAGAATTTCTTTCTTTTTTCCAACACTATCCATTTTTTCCATACCAAACCCATACCTCTAATATGATTCTGCATCAAAATTTTATTTACTTGAAAAATTTAATGATTTTCCAACACACTTTGACTTGCGCTGTTCCATGTTGTCAACCCGGTTGAACTCACTTCCGTTCCGCAGCTTCCAGTTTCGCCAATCAACCGACTGTGAGTGTGAGTAGTCCGCGGGTCCACTCAGCTGGGCAATACTTCAAGTGCGTTCTTATTGCTCATTCATAATTTCTTTTAATTGTTGTATTTTCTTTAGCTTCGTCTTGTTTTTTTTATGCCGTATAACAATTCTTAGAGCACGAGAAGCAATACGATTACAATTGGCCAGCAGCGAGTACTATTCATTCATTCATTCATTCATGCATTCATTCATTCAATCGTTGTGTGTATTCATTTATTCTAGTGAATTGGTTCCTCCATTGACCAGAGGTCTGACTCTGGTCAGAGTCAAAGTCTGAGTGCCCCCGGAGCTGCCCTCGATGTGTGGCGCGTAAATTAACTTAATTGAAATTCGGGTCAACAGAGAGGCCAAGATAATGAAAGAGACTAATTAAAGCGCAGTTGTTGTCCCCTCAGTCTCTCCTACATGTTGCACTGTCAACCCACATGCTGGCTGTTTGTTGTTGTTGTTGTCGCTATATTTTTCAAATATTTTCAACAATTTGATGATTGGAATTGTTGTTGTTGCTGCTATTGCTATTATTTGATTATTTGTGCCATGGGTTAACAATTATTTTATTAATAATAACAATATTTGAATGTGTTGCCCTCATCTGAACCATTGCCCATAACTATAACTATAACTATGACCAAACTGGGCAACCACATCACTTTCAATTAAAAACACATTTTGTGGTCACTGTGTGGCCGCTCTGCCCATTGAAACAGGGGGAGAGGGAGGTCATACCATACCCTAACATACCCTACTATTCCACATACATACATGTATGTAGCTGACACAGCCGACTGTACTTGCAAGGCTTCCATCTAGAATCGGGGGGGAATCCCCCTACACACGCCCTGCTTGGGATCGATAGTGTCAATACTGCAGTCTGGCAATTTAAATACGTAACTCAACTACTTAGTGTCAGTTTGTAGGTCGTGTGGAACAATTGAAAACATAAATCAACTGATTAAAAGTCGACACATGACTGCAAGTTTGATATAGCCTTGTGACACCCTGTAACTTGGTCAATATACCATAGAGTAACTATCCAAAGAACTTTTAATAATGTTTTAACATTAGATATTATTGAGATCCAAGATAGACTTAATATCAATTCCCACAAAAATTTGAAAAATAATATTAAAAATCGGTTTTTTTATTTTATTTATTTGTTTGTTTCATGTCCTATATCCAAGATTTCTTTGGGAATCTTTTAAATCCCCAAGTGCCTAACAGCTTACACTAGTGCTCAACACATCTACCAATCTCATCCCTAACAAAGTTGTCTGCCCATAATAACAGAAACAGCTAAGAACGAATACCAACTTGGTATCTACTTATTGCAATCTCTATTCAACTGAAATCCTAAAACCAAAACGCGTTGGGTTAAACCGAACTGTGAACAAAGCAGCCAAATAACCGATCTATATACAATATATATAAAATATTTATGCCAAAGCAGAGACAGCGAAAGAGAGATAAGAAAAGGGAGTGAAAGAGCCAGAGAGTAAAGGGAGATGGGCTTGAATCATTAATGAAACTAGACTTAGATTACCAAGCAGGAGATGAAAAAGAAGGATACGGAAAAGGAGACATAGTTCACTCCCGGGCAGTCTAAATGCACAAAAAGTGTAACAAACGGCACACGCAGGACACTGCATGCTGAGCAGGAAGAAGAAAAGTATCAGGGATACACACATAGAGAGAGAGAGAGAGACAGAGAGAGAAAAGAAAAGTACTGTAAAGGTAATCTCTATCTTGTGCATCTGGACTATTGTGCAGCTCCTCAGAGTGCATGGGATTCTGGCTGCTCCTGCTGCTCTTTCGACATTGTAATCCGTGCACTTAACCCGGGTAATAAGATAAGTAAGGCAGATCCTCATTCGGTTGCTTCTGCTTGTTATCTTTGTAAATTGCATGTCGAGCACTTAAGCCAATTCTACAGGGTCTTAAACGCAAACTGGTTAAGAACATTTTTGCGCGTGCTACTCAAATACTCAAAGTTCACCATCCCAAAATGTATCCTGAGACTCTGATACAGTTAAACAAATCCAGCCAGCAGCTTCTGTGTGCCATGAACCAATAATTCCACAATGCCCTCACGAGCTCAAACAATTTGAACAATCAACACAATCAACCCGCAACCTTCTTAGTCTGCAAACTGCTTTAGCGACTTAGACGAGATCCAGGTTTCGAGTTGAGTTGAGTTGAGTTGAGTTGAGTCGAAGAATCCTGGCTTAGGTAAGTGGATTCAATCCGAATCCAATTCCAGTTCACCAGTCCAAGGTAGCATAATTGAAAAATGTGTTAAGTATATAATGCGCTCATCCAAACTATTTCAATAACAAGCAACTACTTAAGCTGGGCAACTACCATCACCAAATATCCAAATACCCAATCAAACAATGACCTGGTTCTCTCTCTGGCTGGATTTCTTTTTAGCATGGAACTAGTCCATTTCCATTTCCAATTCCATTCCCGTCTCAGTCTCCGTTTTCGACATGATCAACCCAAAAGCCTTTTGTTTAATCGTACACAAAGTTTCATATCTTAAGTCGTTGGCTAAGCATGGGTTGTATATGCAAAATATTGGATAGCATATATGGATTTATGTGTGGGCCCGAAAGCCGATTTAACTCTTGCAGTGGCTTAAGCTGAACATAAACTCCAAAATATGCACACATATGACAAAAAAACAAGATAAAGGATTTGACTAGTAAATAAAATGAGCAAATTATGGATGGGTTACAGTTTTAAGATGTACGATCATTAAACAATATAAAATAAAATGATATATTAAAACAAGTGGGAAAGGCTATAGTCGAGCTCGTGACTTTAGGATATCCGTTACTTATTTAAATAAATTTAAAATATTTTTTATTGCATGCTTTTAGGCACTTACATTGCTTGAAACTTAAATCAGCCATTACCACCTTTCTATTTGACCGATTTTGTTGCGCTTAAGTTGGATGATAGCTTTAATTGATAGATAACGTTAATTACCAAAAATACGTTATATTGTAAAAACGGTGCGTGTGGTTAAGCGATTTGAGGAGACGGAAAGGAACGTGGCAAAAATTTTAAACAAACTTGACCTGTGGGGGGTTTAAAGAAGTCTGTGTGCCAAATTTGGTTGCTCTAGCTCTTATAGTCTCTGAGATCTAGGTCCTCACACAGACGGATGGACGGACGGACAGACGGAAATGGCTATATTGACTCGGCTGTTGATGCTGATCAAGAATATATATACTTTATGGGGTCGGAGATGCTTTCCTCTCCCTGTTACATACATTGCAACGAAAACAATATCCCCTTTTACTTATTTTTTAAGTAACGGGTATAATTAGAGATGCAGTGAAATACTAAATTAAAAAAATCTTAAAAATCTTATTATTATCTCGAATAGTTTCAAACTGCTGCTTGGCACCCTATAAAACTGCCAGCTAATCGTTTCAATAACATGATTTACCAACGCCAAACAACAAACACAGCCAGACAGAAAGACAGATGGACAGAGAGTCCGGCAATAATTTACAATTATGGAAAATGGATAGAAAAATACAAGGAGAAGAAGAAATAAAGAAAGAAAATACGAGTATGATAATTGCTACCGATATGACGCTCACACATTTTTCCTTCGCTCACAACTTACTAACGATGATATTAATTATCATTTTCGTTTACAAATCGTCTCGATAGCGAGACAATGAGAGAGGGAGGTAGAGGGGAAAAGCGTAGTATTTATGATATGACCATGCCTTGTTACGAGCATACCAATAATCTGAAGATTTGGGGGCGCAAGAACTTGTTGATACCATTGCTAGAGATGATGATGATGATGCTCTGTTTTTCTCACATGTTTCACTCAAATGCGCACTTAAGCCGCCACATTTACACACAAATACACACACAAACATACACACACATACATATACACACACACTGACACATGGCAAGTGATCAAAGTGGACGCCGCAATTCTTGATTCTATCTAAAATATTGAAAATTCGAAAATAAAGCCATCAACATTGGGCAAAACGTAAACGAGAAGATTGAGACACCAAAAAGAGAAAGAGACAGAGAATGAGAGAGAGAGAGGAACAAAAACAGTTTGAGAAATTGTGAAGAACGCCTTCGCCTTATGGGAAAAGTGGCCCCTGGGCTGAGGTACGGCACAGTCGGTTCTCAGTCGGTGCTCCTTTCTAGGGTTCTCATCTTTCACTTTTACCCATGGCATATTAGTTGAAAAATTGTATAACAAAAGTTAAGAAAAATTGTTGTATTTACACACACACACACACACACACACATGCACATACAAAACTACAACTTATATAGAATAGTTTAAGCAAATAGAAGTGTGCTGCTTAGACAATGGCCTGGCTGGAACTGGACCCCGGACCAAGGAGTCCTCATGGGCAGAGGGATCGCTGTTGGGTTACCTGCGGTGCTTGGCACAGCTGGAGTTGTCACTGGGCATGTAAAGAGCCAAGAAATTGAGACAACAACAACGGCAACAACAACAAAGGCGATCGCTCTTTTTTGTTTTGTGTGTGTTTTGAGCTTCAAACAAATTTCATGTTTGCCGCCGAGCAGCAGCAACGGCTAATTAAGTCATCAGGCGGCCAAAAAGCAGCTAAAAGAAATGTAGCTAAATATTATAGCTGAAAAGCAAGCTGAATCAGCTAGAGGAAGCAAAGAGTAGCTAAAAAGGTAGCTAAATAAGCTATAGGAAGCGAGGAGAAGGGTAGCTAAATATTATAGCTGAAAAGCAAGCTAAATAAGCTAAAGGAAGCGAAAAGAAGTCAAAAAGGTAGCTAAATATTATAGCTTAAAAGCAAGCTAAATAAGCTAGAGGAAGCGAAAAGAAGTCAAGAAGGTAGCTAAATATTATAGCTGAATAAAAGCTAAATTGTTGACTGTAAAAAAGTTAAATGTTTTTTATAAAATTAAGAAATATTCAGAAATGCATATTATCTTTTCATTTAAAATGTGTTTTATTAAATGTTTTTTTTTTTTAAATTTATATTTAATATTTGTAATAAAGCCGCCAATCTGTGGGCGTGGCGTCATAACTGGATGGGATGGGGGGCGCTGCTCCTCCTCCAAATGCTGGCCGGCTGTCCAGGCCGGCAACGGCCACAAATGATATCATCTTTAGTTTGCTAAATGCAACATTTAGACGTCAAAGGGTTTGTCTTGCAACTGACTAACTGACTGACTGACTGCCAACGACGATGACGACGACGACGACGCTGGCGACGGGCCTTGTGCCATTGAACCAAAACGCTGGGCGTGGCAATCGAGTGTTTGCTTAGCTGGCCGGAAACTTGCCAAAGAACTGCATGCGCTGGAAGATTTCCGCATTCATGTGCGCACCCGGATATCCCTGAAGCTGAGGATGTGCCGCAGCTGGCGGGGGTGGAGCTGCTGACTGATGCTGATGTTGATGCTGATGCTGATACTGCATCTGATGTTGTCCATAGCCAGCGGCCATGGCAGCAGCAGCCGCTTGATAGGCAGCGGGATTCATGCGTTGATACAGCGCGGCAGCGGCGGCGGCAGCAGCGGCACCGGCAAAGGGCATGCCAGGATAGCCATAGCCAGCAGTGGGAGCACCATAGCCGCCCAGCATGGGCGAGAAGATGGCCTGACGGTAGGCGGCGAGGCGGGTGCGACTGGCGCCGGGATTCTTGCGGCGCAACTTGCCGGTGGTCTCGCCAATGAAGACCTCCTCGGCAGAGGGGTCCAGCACCCAGTAGTTGCCCTTGCCGGGATCATCGTAGCTGCGCGGAATCTTGGCGAAGCATTTGTTCAGGCTGAGATTGTGACGGATGGAGTTCTGCCAGCCGCGCTTGTTGGCCTTGAAGTAGGGGAAGCGATTGATCAGATACTGGTAGATGCCATTGAGGGTCAATCGCTGCTCGGGGCTGTCCTGGATGGCCATCATGATGAGCGCGTTGTAGCTGTAGGGCGGCTTCTTGTTATCACTGCTGCTGGCACTCAGTTTTTGTTTCTTGCTGGGATTGCCGGCATTCTCGCTGCCATCATTCTCGCTGTCCTCCCCATCCAACTCAATGTCCTCATCATCGAACTCCTCCACATCGAGCTTGTCATTGTGCTGCGACGATAGCGATTCGGCGGCACTGCTCATGGGGGTGCTGGTGCGGGAGGGACTGTCGAAATCTTCAGATGCCGACAGCTCGCCATCGGAGTTGGCATATGGATGATAGGGATGTGGATGATGTGATGGCACTGCCTCATGTTTGATCACTGTTGGAGCTGTTGGTTTCTTGGCCAATATGGCATCGATGGAGAAATTGCTCTTGAATTCCATTTCGCAGACACTTTTCACCATTTTCAATTTGTTGTTTATCTTGTTATTCGTTTTCTTTTTGTTGTTCTAATTCAACTGTGAGCACACACACGAGAGTAACTGTTGCTGTTCAGATGCGAACGTTGCGATGCGTAACTCAATACTGACTCTCCTTGGCTGCGAGACGGGCTATTTATACGGCCCCGGATTACAGAGCGCGCCTTGCGCATGCTCTCACACAATACACACAATACACAGCATACACACACACATGCACGCACACAGACGCACCCACCCCATGCGCTGAGCGCAAGAAGAGAGAGAGCGCATGTTAGGTAGAACAACAACAACAACAACAGTGCTGGCTCCGCCTCTTAATCTCTTGACGCTGAAACCGGTTTGGCAGACCATTTTGTTCCACTTGCCATCCACAGCAGAGTCGATGTACATATGTATGTATTTATTTGTTGCTGTTGCTGTTGCTTTGTTGCCGTTTGTTTTGGAACTTGTGGATGTTTATTTGCAGCCCTTTGCATGCTTCGGCGTCAAAATATCCATTACATCCAATCCAAACAGGGGTTGCTCGCCCCGTCTCCTTGTAGGCGTACAGCAGTTGTATTCTTTTGCTTCTCTTTCTCTGTTTCTCTGTCTCTCTTCCTCGCACTCCCTCCCCATTGCCCCTTGTTTTGATGTTAGCATATTGCACAGTTAATTGCTACAACAATAATAATAACAACATACATATACATACATTTGAGTAAAATCGATGCTGCTATCAAAATTCAAATTCGTGGAATGTTCTCTCTAATCCACTTCAAAATTAGTTCAGTTTCAGTTTTAGGATTTCCTTTCTGGGATTACTTGAAATCCACGTTGGCTTAACATTTTGGCTGATTTTCGCTGATTTTCGACAGCTCAATGGAGCTCAAGTAGCAGGTAATCCCATGGCGTGGCCAGTAAAGGGTTAATCGGGCCATGCGGCTGTCGGGATTTGTTCTAGTTTCGTGACAGATTAATTAAATCGCACTTCTTGAGAAGTTACCTTGGCCTAAGAGTAGCGTTTGATATGGATATTGTCAGTGGATCCAAGTAAACATTTGGCTCAGTTGGTTTTAGTTGCTGACTTTTGAGAGATTTGCAGAGGGTTTGAGAGCGCAAATCTTTTGGAGATCGTTTTAATATGGGAATAACTTTTCTAAAAACAGTTGTGCTGGCAAGTATTAGTTTAACTATTTAAAGAATGTTTTTGAAGAATCAATTTAAGAAAAATAGACAAAAAAATATTTAGGCCTGTTCCGGTTTTCACTTTTTACTTTTTAGCATTTAGTGATATGCATTTATTCACTTTGAATTTAGACAAAGTGTTTGAAAATGATCGTTTTTCGCTTTATCGGACTTAAACTCATCAACTCAAAGTGATATCAATCCGTTGAATATAGCCGAAATGGTATTAGAGCAGTTTCAAGAAATCCAATTCCGACAAATCTTATCGAAAGTGAAATTCGGAACAAGCCTGATTATAAGTGTTTCGAAATTTATCATAGCATCTGAATATAAGAAATTTGACAAAACTGATTCTAATCATAAAATAAAACCTCTAGTTATATGCTATATAAAAAAATGCTAAGTAGGGAAATATACAACCAATACCTTATTTATTGCTAAATATATGATATTTTCAATCTTAAATTATGAATAACAATAATATTTTTACAATTCCATAAAGTTTTTTTTAGAATACATTGCTCAAGTGCATAGAAACTTAAAGTTTGTGTAGCTTGCGAATATTTAAAAATTTTAAAACTACCTGCGCTTTAAAGCCAGGTCATAAAGCCAGCAATAAACGAAATATAGATCGGGTAAACGGTACCTGGAAGTTAAGACCGGGGATTCATTCAAATCTAGAGTTAACACCGCGATTTATCAATAAAGTACAGATTTGGGGTAGAGATCATAGTGCAACTGGACTGGGACAGGAACAGGGACAGGGATCCTTGGGCCCGCACTCGATGCATGCCAAATCAAGTGATGTCCAGGCAAATGGCGACACTGGCCATCGATCATGTGCATTGTTCGTCCATGAAATCGGCAAGGATGTGCAGTTCTGGGACAAAAGGACTGCCAAGTGTGAGTGTGGGCTGTCGAGCGCGACAAATGCAAAGCGAAGAATGTCCTTTTTATCACGCACAGAATGTCCTGCTGTTGACAGCACGGCCAGTCTGCGAAACGGGACTGTTGACAGGCCCGTTGCCCGTTGCCCGGACGTATATCGCACATTACGATCAATTATGAGACTCAATGCCCTCCAGCGGCGTAACGAAACGAACGAAACTTTCCCCGGCCGAATCTTGTGGCGTTAATTGAAAATTACATGGACATTGTCCAGTGGCCACGGTGTCTACTTGGAATTTCGCCTAGTCAATGTTTTTTAATACGCCAAGGCGTAACAGGACTCGGCCGGGACTTGGTCCTGGTGCTGGTCCTGGTCGTGGTCTTGAACCAGGACAAGCGTGAAGCTGACCTAAGTGTGGTCTGGCAATGAAACCATAATGTCACCCAACAGGCGGCCAGATCATGGCCTGACACCGTGGAGCTAACACTGATCACCCATCAATGACTGTGACACATCTATCTTACCTCTCTCTCTCTCAGTCACTCTGTCCCTCTCTATGCACTCGAAAGTCACGGCTTAATATCCATGAAAAACTTGAATAGTTTTCTAAAGAATCTGCTGAATGCTGCACATTATTGATATTCATTTGGTTTAACACTTTTCTATTATATAGTAAGGATTATAATACTTCATATATTCCTTAAAAAATTTAACATATACATATACACGAAATGTAATTTAATTTAGAATAAGTTTTTTAAAAATGTATCTCAAAAACATAAAACTTTATATATACTAATATATAATAAATAAATAATACTTCAAACATTTTCCTATATACTCGTACTATATTGAAAATGATCTAATTATGTATGTCCTTGAATAAGATTTGATATTGACATGAAAGAGGAATTGATTTGGTATACTAACTAAGTATAAATCTACTTTCAGTCTAAATATAAATTTGACTATTATAGGAGGTTATCAACAAAATAATCAAAATAACATTTCCCTAAAATAATTAATCGGGGGTGACACAGAAATCGCTTTCGCTTGAATTTCACTTAAATTTCATACAAATTCCAGTGAAATTCAAGCGAAAGCGATTTCTGTGGCACCCTTGAATATAAAAAATGGGTGATTTATAAGAAGATCGTTAAATGAACGAATATAATTTAAAAATCGAAATCTAAACAAAATATTTATAATATATATGCAAACAAAAATTTAAAATAAAGAATATAAAAAAACCTGTTTAATTTTAAGAAGATAAGAATTTTTGCAAAATAAAAACCATTTTAAAATACGAATGTTAATTCCTGATTACATTTTTTAGCTGCAACTGTTGTGCGCCTGTGTGGGCGAGCATTTTAAGGATCTGTCGACTTTGTGCCATTTTGTAAATCAATTAGTTTTGTCGCGGCTGTCAAAATGCGCCAGGATCACAGGATCGCTCACCGAAGTAGCCAACACCGACATGTCCATGTCCATGTCCAGAGCTAGGTAAAAGTCGAAAAGTCATCCTGGCAACGGCGGCAGGAGTCTTTGAAGCAGCTCCGCCGCTGGTCATGGCATTTTGCAAAAAACACAACTAAAATTTCCAACTCAATTAGTTGAACGCTGCCCACGCCAAGCATTAAAAAAAATGTAATGAAAAGAACAGAAATGAATTGTAAAGAAAAGAAAAGAGAAGAGAAGCCGCTTAGCCACAAAAGAGAAATGAAAATTCGAGGCGTTCAAATCTACATTTATCCCTCTGCCTCAATTTTCAGCCTGTGCCTGAAACGGAGACTGGAACTGGGACTGGGACTGAGACTGGGATTGAGACTGGTGATGGTCGGGGTCTCTTGGTTTCTTTCAACTTTGCCGTCTGAGTGCATCATTATCATCGGCAATTGGACTACTGCGTCAAAGTGCGCTGCCTACTTTTTTCTTCATCTCTCCGCTCTCTTCTCCTTTGGTTTTTTGGTCATACTCCCCGATCTATTGTTGTCGAACACGTACAAAATATTTGGGCAAAAAATATATGCTCAAACAACAACAAGTACATGGAACAACTTCAATAACAGTAGTAAACTATGGCGCAAATTAATAGACAGTCATTTAAACATGTGTTGTTGTTGTTGTCGGTTGTTGTTGTCTGTTGTTGGTTGTTGGTTGTGCGTGCTGGCGTTGCTTTGATTGTTTTGTCAAGTTGTCTAAGATATCAAAGTGTTTCGCCGACGCCAATGAAGACGTCTTCTAATAACCCACAGCGCTGACGTCTTCATTGTCTCAACTTGACTTTCGGTCGATTTATTTTCTCAATTGTTCCAACAAAAACATATAACATACATAGCATACTTATTTATATTCATCCATATACCATAAAGTCTACTCAAATTTTGATTTGTCGAGCAAGTGCTCAAAACAAAGGCCACTTGTCCAAGTATTTCCTTCTCTTATTGTTGTTTTCTTTAGATTTCTCTTGTTTTTGCTAGTTTCTCGCTTCGTTTGATCTGCCGAGCTACTCGGATTCCACATGAGCTGCATGTGTTAAACAGTTGCACTACTTAAGTTTTTTAACTGACATGCAATTCTGCTGGGAAAATGTGCAGAACGATCAGAAGATCGGTTTAAATAAACTTAAAGACCTGTATAAATCCCTTAATTGTCAATAACTGTATCGCATAGTTTTATATGATATCTGTTGACTTATTAAGTATATTTTCATAGAAATTCATTTCATTTTTTATTCCCTCGAAATTCAAATTAAAATCCACTTGCAATCCGCACTTTTTAACTTTGACAAAAATACTTTCCAAGCTAAAATTCTTTATTAAATAAATTCATCAGCTCATCATCTTATATTATATATCTGTTAGATATTACAGTTAATTTTCATTTATTTTCATTTAATTTTTCATTAAACCGAAAATCAAATTGAAATCCATTTGCAATCCACACGTTTTACCTTTAACAAAATAGTTTCCAAGCTAAAATTCTTTATTAAATAAATCCAACAGCTCATCCCCTTATATGATATATCTTTTATATATTACAATCAATTTTCATTTAATTTCATTTCATTTTTCATTAATTCGAAAATTAAATTGAAGTCCACTTGCAATCCACACGTTTAAACTTTCACAAAAATGATGTTCAAGTTAAAAGTCTTTATTAAATAAATCTAACAGCTCGTTAACTATCTAACAGCTATACAATTCTCAGTTCCAATTCGCAACACAAACCGAGAAAATATCAATTTTCAGATCATCAGGCGGATATTTAACTCTCTCCACAGGGCAACAGTTTGCAATGGAAATGTTTGCTACTAACGAGCAATTATCGCCGGCTCCCATTCGTTGTTCCACACACACACACACACACAGAGAGAGAGTCACCCACAGACACACACTATCACATATAGATGCACAAAGAGAGTGAGAGAGCCTGTCAGCGTGAGGGATAAAGAGGCATCCTGTACATATATATGTTCATCAAAGAGAATTCGCTACGCTTTGGGGGGGAGTCCAACCGAATACAAACTATGGAACATTTGTGCATTTGTGTTGTTGTTGCTGCATTGTTAGGACACAATGGATGAAAATATTTTCGTCCTGTTGTCAAATGATTGCATTTAATGTATCCAAATCTGTGTGACGAATCAATTTAACTTTGCCTTTTGGGAAACTGCAACTGCAACCAGTTGCCTTTATAATTCGATCAACTCGCTATAGTTTTGGGTCGACATGGCCATGTATCCTGTCTGGCATATGTTGTCCTCTTCGTCCTGGTTCTGGTTCTGGTTCATGTCCTGTGAATTCAACCACATAGACAACTTAATCAATAAGTTGCAGTTTCTTCTTCTTCTTCGACATCTTTTTATTTTGTGGAACCGATCAGTTACAGTGGGTGTTGTCAGTTTTACGACAGTGACGCTTACGATCTGAATTGTCGCTCGGGTATTTTATGGGCCACCCTAATGTGGTTGTTAGTCCGCATTGTTCGCCTAGCCATAAAGTGCTTAGTGAGCGGTTTATGGCCATAGTTAGGCCTAGTTAGACATGGTAAGCAGCTGCTGCTAAGTGGCAATACTTTAAATATGTATAACTATGTACTCAGACAAAGTACAGCTGACACACTCTAAACAAAGTCAACATCTGATGTAGCTAAAAAATTATTATAAATCATTTTTTTAATGCTTCGGAACTAATTACAAATTACTCTAATAATTATTTTAAAAATTGACTGTATTCTGATATTAGTTAAACATTTTTAAAAATTAATCAAAATAAACTTAACTTCTTAATTTTAAAAATGATTTATTATATTATTTGTAGAGTATTATTCTTATTAAGAATTTCTAAACAAACGATTTATGCATCTAGATACAATTTAAAGGAATTTTTGCACCAAATTTTCATGATATTTTGAAAATTATTGTAATTTACGCTTTAAATTATTTTTAAGAACATAAATTTTATATAAAAATATAAATGTCGAAATTTTTTGAAAATCAATATATTTAATATATGATATATCACAATATTTGTAGGGTATTATTCTCCACAAGCCACTCTAGCCAACATATTTTATTCTAATTTTTACCTTTCTTAAATTAAAATTCTTATTAAAATTGCTAACAAAAATACCATAAAGTTAAGAAATTTGTTTTTTTTGGACCACTATTCTAATGTGGACTTTTCATATAACTAATTGAAAGATAGTTTAATCTAAATTGCATAGAAGATAATATAAGTTAAAAAAAAAACTCTCAGTTTAAATTGTTATAGTTTCGATTCATGCCTACAAAGACAAAGGAATATAGTTCCTTTATAATCTTGATTGCTACTAAAGACTATCGATCACAGCCCTGATCTATTTACAGCGCTCTGAGCCATCATAAAACCTGCTGATTACCAGCTGTTATCCTGTTGCTGTGAGATCCTGTCGCTGCATAAATCAAAACACAAGAGTATTTCCCTATTTGGTAGACGGTAAAAGTTAATTGCTGTGTTAACACGTCCACGCACAAAAAGTGAGTGAAACAGAGCGAACAATAAGAAGAAGACAAAGCAGGGAGAAGAAGAAGAAGAAGCACAGACAAACATTGCTCATTTCAATAAGGCCAAAAATGCCGAAATTCTTTAAGACTATTAAAATAAGCGAAGGCATTTGCTAACAATCCGCTTATGGAATCAACTGAAATTTGTTGTCGCTGCTGTTGTTCTTGTTGTTGTTGTTGTTGTTATTGTTGTTTTCCTTTTTTGTTATTGCTGTGGCGGAGTTCGTTTGTTGTTGGCTTATGGATCAGTCAGTGGTCGACAGATTGGACCAGTTTCCTTCCCCTTTCCCCTGTTCTCGCTGCCTTTGGTTTGATCCTGTGCTCTAACATTTTGCACGCGCTGTAATGATTTGTATTTGATTTCATTCCCTCTTTATCGCACTCTCCTCTCTCTCTCCCTCTCTCTCTGTCAGTTGGTGCTCTTTTGATTGCGTGTGCTGGCCGCGCTAGGATCAAGGATCACCGTCACATAAATCAAGGACTCCCGCTGCGGCACAACGTGCACAATTCGGCATTCATTTTAGGTTTAGTCATCGTTCAGATCCTCCACGTCATCTCGCTTGATGACTCTATTGAGCACAGAGGAGGACTAGGAGAGAGGGGGAGACTTCAAGGCGTTGTCCTGGTTGGTTGCCAGTTGGTTCCTCTGATCTTATAATTGAGACATTCCGCTTGCGGCTGCTTTCTTGTGCCACCGACAATGTGATAACGTGTTTTCTAAAACAAAGCATCAAAGTCAACCGATCCAGCGGCAATGTGGCTTCTTCCTTCTACACACATACACACATACATACATACATGTCCTTTTTTCTTCACTTAACCATATTTCTCTATTTCTCTTGTTCTTTTTCTTTTTTTTTTGGTGTTCTTATTGTTTTGTCTGTTTTTGGGAACGGCTGCATTTCGGTCAGGTGACATTTTGCTTTTATTGCGTTAACAGCTTTGTCTCATCTTTCGGCACGTTGGCAACAATGATTCTCATTTGCCCCCCTCTCCCGAATGTCGTCCTTTCTCTTGTCCCACTGTCCCGTCCCACTGTGCGGCCGTTGTCATCTTTGCCGACTCTTATGCCGCCGGTTAATGCCTGATAATGTTGTCAACTTCTTGTTCAAATCGCCAGATTAGCCCAAAATCACGCGATGTGAAACCCCAAGCATCTTATTGGTCTAATCATCTCTAAGCTCATTTTTTGACACCTTTTCCATTGCTCCCACTCTTTGAATTTTCTCGGAAAAGTCGAGAATGGAGTATTGGAACTTACTACTTGTTATAATCGGATTGAATTGCCAGTTTTGTAATTGATAACAGCACTGTTTTTGTTAACAGCACTTAATATTACGTATTAACCAATTAAAGGCTGCCTTTGGATCGGCTGGTACAATTTTGACGAAATTTTCAAATGTGTGCGAAGAAGACCATAGAAATTGAAATAAAAAAAAAAAACATTTTTATCTTCAAATTTTATTTTTCCGATTTCCATACATTTTTCAGCTTTTTTCGTCAACATTTCCTATGCAGAAAAAAACATAGATATTCTCCTGTAAAAAACTACAGATATAACAATGATAACTAAACTGTTTAATTGTTATACTTAAATTTTTGTTATTTCTCTTTACTATGAAATAAATTTTGCCTCGATATCTTTCACATGCCATGGAATTCGTCTAGAAACTCAATTTATGCAGAAACTTTTAGCTCTAAGGGTTAATTATGCAATTGATTTTAAAAGTTAAAGATACATATTAATTTTGCTTCATAATAAAAAAAATTACGAAAAATTTTACCTAGAATACAGCCTTTTTTTCTCGAAATGGAACAGAAAACCTTAAAATCTTTTTTAACATAAAAAATGACAAATAACAATTTATATAAATATGTATAAATATTAATTTATTATTTATATATTTAATTTTAAAAAAGCCTAAATATTTTTTGCTTTGATGTGTTGCAGTCAAATATCTCAATATACTCAAAATTAAGTTATTATAAAGAAGTATTTTATCTAAATCTATTTCAAAAATTTAATGTATATTAGTTAGGTCTCATTAAATCACAGTCTTTAATATTCAAACAAATTGTGTCAGCTACTTGAAATTTGTATGCCAACAATCAATTGATCTTTGATTTGACGAACTTCCTGAACCAGAAGTTCTATCCTGTGGGATCACACCTCTACGTCTCCGTCTACGTCTCCGTCTCCGTTTGCATCTGGGACTGGGTTGACATGATGACAAGTTGATAAATCTTTGGTCTTTTGCCGCGGGCGCTGACGACAGACGTCAAATCAGTGACACTTTCTCATTAACGCCACGGCAGCGGCCAGGAGGGGCGGTCAACTGTGGGGGACAGTCAACACACGGGTTCGTCATAGGCAGAGCTGATGGCGGCGCCGCCTGCAGCTAATGTGGAAATCCGATACGAGCAGCCGGAGACGAAACACATGCGTCAAGTGAAGTGTTTAGGCGTGGACGTGGAACGCGAAATGGACTCAGTTTAAGGGATTGAGAACGGAGTTTACTTGCGGATAGATGTGTTCGAATGTCGGTTAATTACAAAACCCCGAAACACTTGAGACTTGAGACACGAAACGAAACGAAACGAATGGAAAGGAAAGTGCGATGAGGGGGCAGGGAAACGGACTCGAATTTCAGTTGACGGCAACAGATCAAAGGGAAATTGAGAGACTTACTTGTTGCATGTTTTCATTGCTCCAAAATTGGAAATAAAGCAAAAAAGATATGTTTTCAAATACAAGAAGAAGCAAAAAAAACAGGCCTCAGGTGTTTTTGAAAAATGAAAATTGTAGTGGCTTTTGTTTTGGCTGCTTGGCAGGACAGCAGCAGGACCTGAAGTTAGTGTTAAATGAAAGCGATTTGCACCAGCAGTGCACCGGAGGAGGCTGAGTTTGGATGGCAGAGCGACAGATCCAGACAGCAAGAGACAGGACAGGACGAAATAGGACAGGACGCGGCAGGACGCTGATGAGTCGTGAAAGGACATTGCACCCGCTGTGGACGCTGTTGACAGGACACGGGCTGCTGCTGCTGCTGCCTGCTGGAAAAACTCAAAACTCTAAACTGAAAACTGAAAACTCAGCTGTCAGCCGTGTCCTTGAATCGCTTGAAGAGCTGTGGCCTTGATGGTGTCGATGTGGCCAATGTAAATGGCCCATGTTTTGGCCTATGCTGGTTAACCGTACACATTACAGAGCGCCCAACGTTTGACCTTGTTGAGGATCCTGTCGCGTTTGTTGTTTGGTCACAGTCCAATCCAGCCAAGGATCATGACTATCAAATGGATCAACATGAAAACTGCATGTTTCAACAATTTGTGTTTGCGATTTTCACGGCTCAATGGCCCTGAGCCACGACACACAATCATCAGTTTAAAATGGGTACACCACACAAATAATAATCGCACTTTTTGGCATTAAGAAAATACCTTTAAAATGCATATATATTGTATTTATAAATCAAATATAAAAAGGAGAACGAACCTCTTGTGTTGGTCAAATTCATTTCCAGTTGATTACGCGCAATGCGAAAATCTGTGCTGCTAAAATATTAAGTGGAAATCATTTAAACGGAATTAATGCTCAAACAAAACATGTGAAAACTATCGCAGTCGAAGCTCTACCAACTGGCAACTGGAATCATTCCTCATTCTCCAGTTGCAGTTCCATTCACGTGTACTACATACAATATATTATTTTTGGGGTGTTTGGTTTTGACGTCAACAAATGTTGATTGAAATAAATACGAGTATTTCAATACACGTATTGGCAAAAAGGTAGAGCTCAACCTGAACGGGGCGTGTGGTTTCGCTTAGCGGGTCGCCAGCGGCTTCCCTATAGATGTACATATGTACCTACAATCCTCCCCGCACACACTCCCGGAGTTTAATGATCCCAGACATGCGTTGAGCTATTACACTTGGCATTCCCAAGGAGCTTGCAAGTATTCTCGCCGATTACTCAGGTATTTTTCGAAAGAAAAAGATCAAGTTCTTATAAATGTGGAATTTACACATATGGGTATTTCCAGGATCGCGAACGTGACATTTGTACATCTTTACATTAAAAAAAAAAAGTTTAAAGCTGACATTTTCAAAACTATTTTCTCACGTGTTTAATGCACTTTATCAACACTATCTTTGAAGACTTGTCGGTTTTTAATAATTTATAGAAAACAATGCATCGCGAACGCGACGAAAAATGGTAGACATGTTTGACTTCATCTTGACAAATGCGAAAGTCTGCGAAATGTGGCGAGCAATTTGGAAGGAAATACTCTTAAGCCCCAAAAGAATAATGTAGTTTTCCATTTTAGAAATAATTTGATAAGTTACTATCATTTTAATTATATTACAAGTGTTATTAGTAATTTGTAACGCGACAAGATTTCCACCTAGTTTTTGCCAAGAATTTGTTCATCAAATTTTATTCGATACATCGAAAGCAACTTGTAAAACTTGTTTTAAATTAAACTTTCAATATATTTCTAAGAATTAAAATGGTTCATGTTACAATCTTACTGTACTAAGTGTAATTGTTAAAATACAAACGGTCCATTTTGGAAGTCAATTTTTAAGAATATGGGCAAAAATTTGGAAAAAGTGAATTTATTCCAATGTAGAATCGATATGCTCATCCTATTACATTTCTTCTAGCGTATATTGCTTAAATAAATAACTTGAATACATTTTTGGAAGATAATTTCACAAGATGTGAGTTTTTGATAAATTTTACGTTTCCCATATGCAAAAATACTAGGTGAGTATTATTTTTTGTGAGTATTATTTTTTCGCTCAAATTTAATCATTATCATTATTTTTTTGTATTTGTATTCTAGTTATTGATATTTTGATGTGAAAAAATTTCAATAATCATTAAAAAAAAAATAAATAAAAGAGAATTAATAAAAACAAATATTTATAAATACCTGCGGGGCGAAAAATTAACTCGAATGGCAATGTTTGCTATTCTTCTATTTTAAATATCAATGAAGAGATTCTGAAATTGATCGAGAAATGATTTTTAATCCAAATAAATCTAAAAGTTAAATTTCCTATTAAGTTTTTTAATGTCACAAATCATCAATTCATTTTTACAAATACATCGTGCCTTGGAAACTTTTCTAAATTTATCAGACTGAATAGATTCCTAGTTCTTTTGACTGTCATAAAGTCCTTCAACTAGTGCATAAGCTTTGTCCTTTTGCAGCTCTGTCAACTACTGGTTAAATCTGATTAAAAAGCCGTCAGCACTTTGGCTCTAACGTCGCATTGCACTTGTCTGGGCCACAGCGAAAGTGGCACGAGAGACATGCCGCATATGGGTACAAAAATAATAAAAAAAAAAACTATGCGCGTGCCTCGTCGTGTGGCACATCCTTTGGACAACTGAAAAACAACGACAGTAAAAAATTAAAAAAAAAAAATGAAAAAAGAAAGAAAAACAGGGAAAAAAATAACAACACATAGCACGTGACAATTGCGTCAACAGATTTTTCGCTGAGATGCGCACAAAATTATGAAAAACGTGCGCCACAAAAAGCTGAACATGCCTCGGGGGGGGCAAGTACAGGGGCTGGGGTGGGCGATGGAGAGACTTGCTGCTGTTGTTGTTGTTGTTGACAATATTTATGCAGCAGCAGCACCAACAGCCCGTGCCACATTCCCTGCCCCCTTTTAGCTGTTTGTTTTTGCATTTCTGTTACATTTCACAGCTTTTGTTTTGTAATTTGCTGTCCCGCCAAAGAAAAGGAAGAGAAAAAGTCTTTAGGAATAAACTCTCCAACGATCGAACAGCTCTTGATGCAGCTTCCCCTCCTCCTTTCACCCACCTTTTCCCCTCCCCCTCGACTGCGGCACACGCTCCTCTTGTTGTTGTTGCTGTTGTTGTTGTTGGTACTGCGGCTGTTTCCGCTTCCTCTTTGTCGCTGGTGGCAAGGTGGATTGTTACATCGCCTTTACTTTACTTTACTTCACTTTAGTTTGCTCCGAGTGTACCGCAGAACGTGACAAAGAACAAAAGAAGGCACTTGCCCATCTCCATACGCTTCCTGCCCCCCATCCTCCATCCTTCGCTCCTTTGGCGGTCCGAGTCCTTGTGCCTCACGCCTCCTCTTCGTATGTGACGCCCCTTCCCTATGTTTTCTTTTTCTTTTTGTGCTCTACTCTTGTTGTATCCACAAAAAAGCACGCTTATAATAATAATGTCATTATGTATTGTAAAAAAACACAACGTTGTCAGCCACAGCCTCTTTTATTCCTTTTTTTTTTGTTTCCTTTCTTTTTTTGTTGTTGCACAAACTTTCTAACGAGCATGTGGCAACAGCCACCGAAGTGTACAGCGAACTTGCCACACACGAAAAGCGTCAGTTTAGTTAGCAAAGATTCTAATCAAAGGCCAAAACACACGCTTCAGCAATCTGGCTCTAATGATTTCGAAGCTTGGCCACGTTTCGGCTTGAATCAGTTGCGAATTATAGTTCACATAATCGAGAAATTTAAAATCTTAATAAAAAGAATATAGTTTAGAATTGAGATAAATATTGGCTGGAAATTCCGCTGAGATCTGATCTTAGCGGACAAAAAAGTTTATAACGTCAGTGTTTGTCAACCGATCGTTATGAAAGTTTCAGGAAAGATCGAGCTTTATTAAATAAGTATAATACAGTCGAACTTCCCTAACTCGAGTCCCCATTATTAAAAAAAAAAGATTTGAGTTATGGAGATATTTGACTTATAGAGTTATTTTTTTTTAGTTTATTAATTTTACTGCCACTCATTTGGCTCGAGTTAGAGAGAAATTCGAGTTATGGAAGTTAAACTGTTTATTCAAATATATTTTATGCGTTTAAAAATGCCTCCTTTTGGCTGTTTTTTTATTTCAAAAGACGCTTGCTCATCTGTATCTTAAACAGATATGTCGAATTATATCCTATAAAATGTTTAAAAACCAAAAGAAATTCTAAAGATCTAAATCTTAAAGCCCCATTCAGACGAGCACTTTTTCACCGACACTTTTTGTCATATTTTGTCAAAATTTCAAAGCGTCGGTAAAAAACCGACGCTCACCGATGGAAATAGAACACGTTCTATTCCATCGGTGAGCGATGTTGAGCGACACGGACGGTTTTGTGGCAAAAAGTGTCGGTGAAAAAGTGCTCGTCTGAATGGGGCTTAATGATTCTCTAGATATTGGTAAAGCATTCTATTCAGCAAAGTCACAAAGAGCAAAAACCCCATTTGTATAGCCCTTTTCCAAGTTTTCCAAGCAGGTTATTTACTTTTGAAAATTGCTCAGTCACAAAAGGAAACCCTAAAATAAATATTGACTTTGCGTATTTGTTGAAAATATTTGTGCCGTATTTTATTTATTTATATTAAATTGTATTGAGCTAAATGAAAAACAAACTCAATTGCGAACAAACACCTTCTTTTTTTTTTTAAAGCAAAATAAACAAACTGCAAAATGGAAATGGAAAAATGGAAAAAGGAAAAGCGGAGAGACTGAGCGCTGGTCAAGAGAGATCAGAGTTGAGATCAGGTAGCAATGTCTGTGGGCGTTTACCAAATTGTTGCCGCCAAGGCGGTGAAATCTATTTGCATTTGGCTAATGAAAGAATAATATTTATGCGCTACAAAATATCAGAAAAATATAAAGACCAACAACAACAAAAATAAACAGAGGAAAACATCTGCAAATTGTTGGATTAAAGTATTAGGCAAAGATAGATAAAGAAATGTTCATAAAAAAAAACAAAATAAAAATATTCAACAATAAAATAAGATAAACTGTACAAATGAATACCCTGTAGTTTTTCCATATCCATTCGGGTAAAAGTAAATTTACTGAGAGAGAATTGAAGGCAACCAATTGGAGGCAACATAAAATTTAAGAACAAACATAACCATAAACATTCCAATTTCGAATCATTAACAAATTAACACTTCATATATTAAACATGCTCAAGTGGTGATGATGATCCCCCCCTTCTCTCTCTCTCACTCTCCCCCCGCTGCTAGAACTGATCCCTAAAATGGTCGCGACTCCATATGGCTGCAAACAGGAAGCTAATCCTGCGCTGTGATATATCAACATATTTATGGTGAATGGATCAGAGGGCTTAGCGCACAAATTGTCGGTCGGTTGTCAGTCGGTGGTTGCCATATGTTGCAAGTATACATGGAGTGGGGGGGAGTCCCCTCTTTTGCGGGGGAGTCAACAGCCTGAGCTGCTTGGTTGCAATAAAATTTTATGTACTTTTTGTTTTCTTGACACTTAATGTGACGGACGGCGGCTGTTTAATATTTGGCATAAGACTTTAATGTTTAATAAACAATTATTAGACAATATATATATTCTGGTGTGTGAATGTAAATCTTTTGATCTGATTCTCGCCTGCAACACGGTTGGTGGTATAAAAATAAATAAACCACACGGCGAGACAAACCAGCATCTAATTTGTTTAGACGAACATTTTTCGTAGCGCTGTTGTTGTTGTTGTTGTTGTGCCAAGCAATTACGCACCGAATTCATACGAATCATAACAATAACAGATCCAGATCCAAATCCAAATCCATCATTTGCCACCACCCGGGAACACCTTAAAGATGCCGTTCGAACTTTGTTTGACATGCAATTCCGGGCAACAATTGAAGTGGAGATTGTATATAAGTCGCCTACCCTTTGATGTGCATTAAGTTGATGCTGCTGATGAATGAAGACCGAATTTTGCATTAATTACGCGCATCATAAAACGCAATTAAACAGGGAACTGAGAGAACGAGAGAGGGCGAAAGAGAGAGAAAGAGATAATAAACACTATTATTAAGTGACAAAATAACCTATTTCATAAATATTTAAATTATTTTCACTACTTTTCCTCAATCATTTCACAAATTACTTTACGCCTATATTTAAAAGTTGCGCTAAATAAAAGTGCTGCCCATATCAATAAATTCACTTTTGTTCTTTACAACACTCTTTTGACTAGGGATTTATCGATAATAAAATACTAGTATACCGATTAGTTTCGCTATACACTTATCGACTTAACGTATCGGTAATCGATAGCATCAAACAGCTGTTTAATTTCTGCAATTTAGATTTTTCTTGCCGAGTTCAAAGTTGCTTTTTATTTAATGAATTTGTGTGTGAAACGAACAAAATGGAGCGCAAAGAAGTGGATACACAACAGTTCATCGATCACGTAAGTGAATGCCAATGCCAGCGACCAGTGAATACTATCATAAATCATGCTAATTTCGAATTCCATTTTCCACGCACAGACGCTGCTGGCGTCGGAGCTGATGCAGAATAACTTTATGATGGATTTAATCGATCATACGGGTGTTTTTCCAAAAGCCCAAGGAGCAACAAATCTCAGCACACCGAGCACCAATGCCAGCGGGGCCGTCGTCGGCTTTGTGCCGAAGCCATCGCTGACGTCCGAGCAAAATTTTCACAATTCGTTTTTTCAATTTGTCAACAAACACGTTGTGGACGATGAGCCCAACGCAACGCGCTCCAATGCCGTGCCCGGTGTCGCCAAGGAGTCGGATGATGAGTTTCTCACTCTCAACAGCAGTTTCCTCAATGCAGCAGCGGCGGCGGCGGCGGCAGCCGAAGCTGGAAATGATGTGGAGCCTCAACAGGGATCACAGCCGGCATTTCCCGCACTTGCTATAGAGCCCACGGTGCCCATCGATGTGTCCACGGCGCTGCAGGATGATGAGCTGCTTTATGCCCATTTGTCCGCGACAAATGCACGCAAAGTGTTGCCACATAAGAAGCGCATCTCAAGGAAACTCAAGGGTAATCTGGCCAGCATGGAAACGGATCTGGAGCAGCACAAGCATCATGTGCAGGTGCCAGTCGTGGCCACATACAGCTGTGAGATCTGTGGCTATGCTGTGCACACACAGATCGAATTCTATGCACATCTCAAAGAGCACTATGATCCCAGCAATTTGGAGCAGCCCCAACAGCAGCAGCAGCAACAACAACAACAGCAGAAGGAACCGCTGGACATGTGTGGGTTGTCGGCTCAGGATAAGGTAGATAGCTTCAATTGAAACTGTTAAACTTTTATCAATACTCTTTGTTAATATCTACAGCTGCAACAGGAGCAGGCCAAGCTGGATCAGGTGTTCCACGACGTGCAGTTGAACTTTGACAACTTTCACAACATCAGTCACGTGGATGACGACGTTGTGGATGATGTGGGCGTCAATATGGTCATTCATGCTGATGCCATGTCCCTGCACAAGACTGATGACAAACTGACGCCCGTTGGCTCATCGAATGCCACCACGCCCAACGATGTGCCCGTCGTGGATGATGTTGAATTCAGCGATACAGAGGATATGCTGGAAGGCATACGCAATGTGGTGGACAAGGTATCCATTGAGGACACCTGTGACGAGCTGGTGGATCTAGAGCTTACCACAAGTGGCATGCGTGCGCCTTGGTTCAACAACAATTACCCGGACATTGCCTTCTCCGGACTATTGCTGCCTGGGGAGCCGCCTCCGGCCTCAACGCCACTGCTCAAGACAAATCAAATTGAAGCCGAGCAAATGACGCTCAATTTTCTCAACACAAACAAACAGGATAAGGAGCAAACGCAGCAGACATCATCGCTATCGATGTGCCACAAGAAGAATTACATTGAGGCAGCTGCAACGATGGCGGCAGCCACAGAACACAACAGCGAGAGCAACGAGCAAACGTCGTCGTTGGTGCCACAACCGTCGCGAACTCCCACGCCCAGTGCAGGCTCAGCCATTGAGCAACTGCAGCGCTCCCCATTGATGATAAGCGATTCCTTCAAGATGGAGGATGTGGAGGGCACAGCCCCAACCGAGAGCTTAACATCATCCCCTGCAGCCTCAGTGACTTTTGACAATGTGCCTGACAACGAGATTCTTCGGATGGAAGCAGCGAAGAAGCCTTCAAGCGAGGATGGAAGCGATACAAAACGAAAGTTTCGTTGCGAAGAGTGCGCCAGGGACTTTAACTCGCACAATGCCCGCAAATATCACCAGTATACGCATACTCAGGAGCGTACCTTTCAGTGCATCAACTGTGATCGATCCTTCTACAATCAGAGTGCTTTGAGGGCCCACGCACGTACACGTGAGTTATCTAGGATCTGTTATCTATGATCTGTCAAGTATATTCAATTGATCCTTTTGGCATTGCAGATTCCGATTTAAAGCCATTCAAATGTGAACACTGCGATTACAAGTGTCGACAGTGGGGCGATCTCAAGTATCACGTCATCTCGAAGCACAGTGATATCAAGGCGCACATGTGCGAATTCTGCGGCAAGAGCTTCTCCCGCAAGTACTCTCTGGTGGTGCACCGACGGATTCATACCAGCGAAAAGAACTATGTTTGCCAATACTGCGAGAAATCGTTTCGGGCGAGCTCCTATTTATTGAGCCACATTAAGGTGCATACTGGGGAGAAACCCTACTCCTGTAACATATGCGACAAGAAGTTTCGAGTGTCCAGCGATCTAAGGCGTCACTTGCGCATACACGAACGGGCAGGAGTTCGACAAACGGATGAGAACTCCACAAGTGCTCCAAAAAAGAGTGGCCAAAACCACAGCAACATCGTCAGCAGTAGCAAACTGAAGCAAATTGAGGATGATGATGATGATGTGACCATAAATAACAAGTCTGATGCCGTTTGCGGCGACAATGATCAGGAAATTTTGGGCTTATAGCCGTGTGCCAAGGTTTCTACAAAATAGTAATAGTGTATTGTAAATAAAATGCTTGTAAATGACATTAACAAATAAGTAAAAGAGCTCTCTTAAACCCCAAAAGCAATTAGCTTTCAAGATGAATTCGATAAATTGTCAACGCGGTTATTATTGAAATAACGAACTGACCACCCAGTAATCAAATATACATATAGCATTTAAGTGTTGATAAGAATCTAATTTATCCCAGCAAATAAAGTTTCAAATATGTAAACAGAATACAATTTGATTGCGTTTTAAATACATATGTTCAACAGATCGCCGATAAACGATCGCAATTTGATTGCGATACATTTATCGTTAGCTCTGTGTTCGTTGCAGTCGTCACACGTTCAGATTGCATGATGGTCACATTGGATAAAAGACGACAGCTTTTTTGCTTTCTATTGCAGAGCATTTCTTTATTTTAATTTTCTTTGTTGTTTTTTTTCTTCGATTTCTTTTCTTTTTATAATCTTCTTTTTCTTTTGCACTTGTACCGTTCATCGACTTAAATCTTAGGGTTTCTTATTTCATTCATTTTAATGAGTAATTATATATATATATATATATATTAAATATATATCATAATTATTAATGTAACTATGTACAACACAATTGGATTGGGCGCTGTTTGCAGGCCCAAAACCGCAATGAAATCTTTGTATTTTGTTTATAACTTAACTTGTTTTTCATCATTTATTTCTTTGATTTTTTTATTTTTTTTTTGTTTTGTGTCTCAAAAATATTCAACATAAACTTCGTTTGAAGATTCTTCCTGTTAATTTGTGTGTGCTTTACCGTTTTGTAGCCTTTTATGGCCGTTTTCACAATTTTCTTTCACTTTAAACTTAAAAACTAGAACCTAGTATTGGTTACTTCACTTGTTCTCTAACGTACGCTCAGTCCATGATATCTTCCATTCTCCATTTATAATATATATATATAATATAATTTCTTATCTTTGTGTTATTTGTTTTGTTAATTAATTAAAAATGATGAAAACTGCATGCCTAGTACCTTAAACTTTCCTTCTCCAGCTTGCTTCTGACTTGCCTGATCATTGATGGATTTAGTTTTAGTTGGTGGTGTGGATTATGCTGTTTTGGTAGGTTGTGTGTGAAACATTTTGTAATTCTGTGGTGTGGTGTGTTATGGTGTGTATGTATGTGTATTTCTATATGCTTGGGTATGGTTATTGAAAATACGTATTACGAAATTTTTCAACTACTTTGGATTTAACAGAAATCTTGCTTGCTTCTCACATTAAATATGATTTAAAATTAGCATTACTTTGAATATCATTTATAATATATATACTTAAAAATGTATGTTGCATGTTCTGCTTGCTATGGTTGCACACAATTATGGTTTTTTTTTTATTTTTCTTTCGGTTTCTCATATCAATCGGTTGTTTTTTCAAATTAATTATGGGCTTATTATTGGTTGTTGTTTTTAGATTTTTCTTTTTTTTTCGATTTATTTGACAAAGAAAAGTTAATTCTGCTTTACTAATACATGCGTATAGGCGCTTGCAATTGTTTTCCCAATTATTTTATTTTGTTGCGTTTATTGTTTCATCATCAATCTCCTCAATCATATTGTAAACAAAGAATCTTCAATACATACATATATGAAAGGTTTTAATTGATGGCAGCTTTTTGGTTTTGTTTTATTTTTTAGTGTTTCATCTTCTTTTTTTATAGTTTTATGGATAAATCTATATATGTTTATAAAATAGCTTGCTATTTCGTCTTGCACATTAAACACATAATCAACTGGATGTTTTTCAACTGCCCAACTTAGTTTCTTTGCTGTTGCTTACAAAAGTTTTTATTGTTTATTTGTTGTTTTACTTTTTTTATTTGCTATTGTTGCTTCACATTGTTGCCCGTTGCTATTTTGTGTTTGTCCCCAGTGTTTGCTACGCTATTTTCTCCACCTGCTCACATTTTCTCCTTCTTGCTTTGCACATTACACAATTTATAGAAATATAATTTTGCTCTTTAAAGTTTTCGAGTCTTCGTTCTACATCACACCACATTATCTTTTTATTTTTTTAAATAACTATATAAAGTTTCTTCTTTTTTTTTTGTTTGACTTGACGCAAACGTTTCTAAAAAAATTAAAATATTCGCTAACAAGATAGCTTTTGCCAATTTTCAAAAATGTTTCGGTTTTTTTGTTTTTGTCAACGCACACAAATACAATATTTACAGTTCTGTAGTTACTACATACATTTATCCATATACATACATATATCTAAACATCGCTGCTTCTGCTGCCAAACATGTCATTTTTTTTTCGTTTGTTTTCCTTTTTAGCATTTTTGGTTTAAAATTGTGAAAAAATAGCTGCTTCTATTGTAAGTTGTTACTTTTTTAGCATATTTTCTGTTTAAAATTTCAATTATTTTTATCTTTACATAATTTGATTTGATGATATCCATTGTTGCTGGTTGTTTTTTATTTTGTTGTTGTTGTTTATTATTGTATGCCTGTTGGTTGCTATTGCATGACGCGGTCGTCATGCCGTTTGATCGTGTAGTGTGCGCCTAATTGTGTGGCCAGTGCTGAACAACGCTTGATCAACACTGGTTGCTTAGGTACTCTCTTACAGTTTGCAGTTGTTGTTCTTGTTGATGTTGTTTGTATAAAAAGTCTTTGATTTGCCTTTTCCTTTTCATTCGCTGTTAGCGCGCTCTGCATTAGAGACTCACCTGCTGCATCTTATCAAAATCTAAACACGGCCGATGCGGCCGCTGCAGTCTCTGTGTGGCGGCGGCGGTAACGGTAACGGCAGCATTTGAGGTTTCACCTACAGCTCCTCCAGTTGTTGATCCTGCTCCTGCTCCAGTTCCAGCTGCAGCACCAGCAACATTATTGCTGGGACGTCGACGCGGCGAAATGGCGCAATGAAATAATTTCGCGGGCGGACTAACCGAACGCACCTCCATATCCAATCCGGTTGTGGAGGCCGGACTACTCCTGGAGCTGTTGTAATGGAAACTATACTTGGGCTGCGGCTGGTAAATGTGATGCGAGCTGTTGCTTATCTTTAAGGAGCTGCTGCATGCTTTAATCACACTCGGCTCGTTCTCATTGCTACCTCCTCCTTCTCCACCAGCTGCAAGTTTGGGGCATTTGTTGCTGTTGCTGTTACCATTGTTGCTGTTGCTATTGCTATTGCTGCCGTCGCCGTCACCGTTCTCCTCATTTACACTATTATCACATAATTTAATATTTTCGATGCCACATCTGGCCTCCGATAATATCAGTGGCGTTGTGGAGCGGAACATCATATGGCTACGATTTGGCTTAAATGCCTCCAATGGCGGCGATGTACGAAAATTCACGGGCGTCAAAATTGGCTCCAGCGAGTTGCGCAACTAAAAAGGGAAGAGTAGATCAAATTTAATAAGTTTATTCGACAATTGTCTGGTTGTCTGGTGATTCGTCACTCACCTCATCATCAGAACTGTGAGCCAGCGAACGCTTTCGGTTCTCAACCATTAGCGTCGAGCTGGAGCGCTTCGAGTTCGATGATGTTGTGGCACGCTCATCGTATGGCGCCTCCGTGTCGAGAGATGAGGTGCAAACTCGATTCGATAGACGCGATGCACTGGACGATGATGCCGCCGTGCTGATGGTTGTGGTTGGATGCCCCCCTGCCGCCGCTGCAGCTGCTTCGGCAGCAGCCACCGCTGATGGCCCATTAATCACCTCAAGCTCCTCCTCGGAACTATGCTGATCGTACATTAGATGGGCGCAAGTTGAAGACGACGACGATTGATGGTGACACATCATTGCAGCAGCAGCAAAGGCAGAAGACTCGGATGAGCATGCAGTATCGGTTGTAGGTGAGTTTGCATCCGTCCAGGAACTCAAACCTGTCAACGATAACAAATCATATCGATTAATTTCAAATATTTTTCTTTGTAACTATCCATTATTTTCGACATAGCCAATTTGTTTGTTATCGTTTAAATAACCGTTACTTACTAGTTTCCATATCAACGTCTAAGTGACGTTTGTTTTCCACATCGAGGAGTTCACCATCAGATTCAGTGCCAGAGTCATTCGATTCACGCTGCAATTAAAATTTGTATTAAATACCAATGAACGATTTAAAGATCAGTTAAATTTGAATTGTTCCATTTCTTGTGTACCTTTTTACGCAGAAAATTTTTCGATGCCTTTAATGAATTCTCGCGATTTTTGTGCCTGACAAACTTTATCATGATTTTTTGCTGTGTCTTATTTTATTTATGTATTACACATTCCACACGCACACAAGCGCACAAACACACGTTCGTGTTTACGCGACGCTGCACCCACAACACAGAAAAACTTACTACGACGTCGACGTCAACTGTGACTGCGACTGCGACTGCGACGTCCACGTTCAGCCAGTTTTGTATGGGTGTTTGGTTGTCCGTGGGGTCCTCTCGCTGTCACACTGCTTCCTACTACTATTACTACATGCTAGTACATTCTTTGCTGTTACGTTTTGCACTCGGTTTCGGTTTCTATTTATTCGCCATCGGTGTATGTATTTTTGTTTGTTATTTTTTGCTTTACTTTTGCTTCCTTATTTACGCGAGAGCTCAATGCGCTCTCAGTCTATTCTTACTCTCTTCCTCTCTCACTTTTACACTAGTATTCTTTCTCTCTTTTTTACTGTTGCCGCCTACGCACGCCTGCTTAGCGCGTGTAAGCGCCGTTTCCTTTTTGTGCAATAATTTCAATCACGTTTCATGCGCGGCGTTTTGTTGTAATCTACACCGCTCCTTTGCACAACCACCCAGCAAAAGCAGCAACAACAATAACAACAAGAATGTTGCCGCTTTATACTCGTATACGAATCCGAGAGCCGAACACAACACCCGAGTGAGCGCGCACCTTTCGCCGTAACTTATACAGCACGAATTTATCGATTTTCGGTCTCGTATTGCGGAAGCAAAAGTTCTTCAACAGGACCCCACGGCCAGACAGAAGTTTTTAAGCAGCGTCGATAAAACAACAGTAAGTCCTAATTGTTGTAAAGTCTGTAGTTTGATACTCTGCCGTTATCGTATTCATTTATTTGGTTATGTATTTTTGTTGATCACACACTTGCAACTGCAATTGCACTTTGCTGCATTTCTCTCTGTGGCAGACTTTTCGGCTCGCCGACTTATTACTACAATGTACGTATTACTATCATCACCCGTCACCGGCTAGCGCTGCGCTCAAACTGAAAAATTATGGCCAAAAAATCTCTGCGCTGGCGCTGGAGCTCTGCTGCTGCTGCTGTTGGGGCCGTCGCTCTCACTTGCAATTTCTGTTCGTTCGTGTGTGTGGGAGCTTTTTGCACTGGTTGACTGACTGGCTGGGCTGGTCTGGTCTGTGAGTAGGGCGCGAGAGAGAGCACGGGGCAGGGGGGAGTAGACTAGGGGCCAAACATGCGCGCACAACTCGTGCTGATTCGTGTGCCTTCGACAGGGCTTCGGTTGTGGAAATGCAACGAGTTAGCAGCGTGCCCGTAGTACATAGTATTTATGGGCAGAAGAAGAAGCAGCAGCAGCAGCGCTAGTAATGGGAGCTGACTGCGAGCAATGCAACGAAAAAAAAAATACCAAAGCGTGCGAAAGTCGTTGCGCTGTTGATATAAAAAATGATTTGAGAGAAAAATGTGGATACATGACATAAAAAAAAAGAGATAGACTCGAATATGGATAGCAAGTTTGGCTAGTTTGTGCAATTGAATGCAGTTGAAGGTAATGCTGCTTTTGCTGCTGCCAGTTTCAATCACATTCAATTTGCTTTCAATTTACGCGGAAAATACTACGTCGACGTCTACGTGCTCCATGAGCACACATGCACAAGTAGAGAGAGAGCACGACAGTAAAATGTAAACGACTTTGCAGCGTCGTTTTATCCGGAGAAGACCTCTCCTCCACAGCTTCGTCTGACTATCGATTCCGCATTGATGTTGTTGTTGTTGTTGTTGTTGCGTCGCTGTTGGCAGCGCTAAGTACTTTTGTTCCATTCATACTACACACACACATACACTCATGCAAAAGTGCATATATGCACAGCGCCTCACGCAGAGAGTGAGAGATTCCGAGTCTGACGCACATACATACGTATGTAGTTATGTATGTATGAATGTATATGCATACGGTTTGTGGTGTGGGTGTTTTGGCTGTGGGGGGCCAGCAGCAGCAGCAGCGACTGCGTGTTGCAGCCTTGTTGGTTTCAGGTCTAAATTTAGCACTTGGCTTGCAACTTCGCAAGGATTTCTTTTACACATTTTCTTTTTGCAACTATATGTACATACATACATACATATGCATTGACAGATATGCGTGCAGCACGCGAAAAACGTTTGGCCAATGTATCAAAATTTTTACAACTTACTTGAGTCACTTTTATACAATTATGCAAAATGTGAAAATTGAGCTGCCGTGCTTTCCTTGTCCGCTGCCTGATTCTGAGGAATGGGGAGCAACAAAATGTACGGAATCCTCCTATGACGCTTGCGAAATGGGAATCAAAACTATGATCCGGACTCTGGGCAACAAAACAGCAGCAGTGAGTGTCGAACGATGAATGGGGCCTCTGTTTTGTACTACAATTCACCAGTGCTGGACGACGACGACGACGGCAGCAGCAGCAGCAACAGCAGTGGCAGCGACAGGCGCAGGTTGGGGTGGTGTTTGTTGGAGCACGCGACGCGTTTTTGGAGAATTGACAAAACAAGCGCAAGCGATAGAGAGACAGGCAATGAGAGAACGTGCCATACATACATACATACGTACTGATACATACATACATACATATTTATACATATACAATATGTACGCATGTGTTTGTGTTTTGTGTGTGGAATTGTTGCTGTTGTAAGCGCTTTTACGCCAACTACAAAATCCACAACGCTCAGGCCTGGGATGCTGGCGCTGTTCTTTTTCTCCCATTTCTCTCTCTCTCGTTTGTGAGTTAGTTGTTTGTGCGTGGCTTGCATAAAAGGCAACCCAATAAACATTTATGCAGACGCCTAATGCAATTAACTTTTCAATGTCAAGTCGCGACGCGCTTTGTTCTACACCCACACACAACAGACAGCGTGGCTTTCTATTACATTTTACTACAAACGCAACTTTCCCCACTCCCCACCCACTTACCTGTGTTAGTTATTTAGAGGCACGTCATCCCTTCATAGTTGCTGTTTTTGCTATCGGCTTCGATGATTTGCTTTTCGGTCGGCTTCAATTTGTGGTCTGATAGTAAATGAATGTTGTTCAAAATGAAAAACAAGAGGCGGTAAAGGCAAGTGTGGGTGATAGAGAGAGGGGGGCTGTCAAACCAGCTGAGCGACAATCAAAGAAACGAGAGAGAGAGAAACGGAATCGTGACGTCACGAGTGACCCTGTTATTGCCATTCACACATGTGAAGCTTGATCAAGATTTGTAGCATTAAGCTTTTAGTTCTAATCACAAACACGAATTTGAATAAACGTTTGTTTAAGAAAAACATTTAATTAGCATTTTACTACATGTGTTTTAAATATGAGAACTATACGGATGATTGCAAATACTTAATTTAGACAATCAATATGTGCACGGCTCAAAAAATATCGCATTAAATCAGATTTATTTTCAGTTTTCGTGAGCGCTTATCGATAGATTTGTTCGTGTCAATTTTCAGCTGTTTGTTTTGTGACAATGAGAGAGAGAGAAAGTGATAGCGGGCTCATGAGCGCTCGTCATGTGTTTTGAACGCCGATTTATTGCAATTAAATGTGGACACACTGTTCGAGCAGCACAGCAAAATAAATAAAGTTAATAAATAAAAATAAATATGTTCTTCAACCTAAAACCTAATACAAACCTAATTCTGAATTAATGAAAAATGAGCCAATTCGAAAAAATTGTTGCCATTACGCCAACAGGACAAAAAAGGGCCAGCTTTGGCGCAAAAACGCCAATTGTGGCAACCGTGTTTGCGAGTCAGCAATCGGTATTTGAATTTAAAAATGAAGCAAATTCAAATTAAATTTCTTTTCAATTTTATTAATTTATTTAGAAAAGAGTCTATAAATAGATTGCATAAATAATAAAGTATACATTAGTTATTATACTTGACTAAGCTATGCATTTATATATTTAGCTAATACGAGTACATAATAGGGATGCATTAAGAGAGTCTACTAAACTTAATTAAACAGAACAATTCGGGCACAAAAATCAACAATTTTAGCATCCTCATTTGTACAACATTCTCATTGATGCGATTTCTGTGCACTGCATGAACCTAAAGACATACAATATTAACTAAACTATATACATAAATTTAATAGATAATTAGATAATGTGTAAATTAAACAGCGACTCATTAGCAAAAAATAACTTGCTAAATGGCCACGCCTACAACTAAGCTCTCGAATCTAAAGTAAATATTACTTATCGAATAGTTAAATAGTCATATATAGATTTGTATATGTATGTGTATGTATAGAAACTTTACAGCTTTGTCTAAAACTAATGTCTTCCATCAAGAGTTTTTGCCAAAAACAAAGTTGAAAATTGTAAGAATTAAATGGAAATTTTGTTTAAATTATCAGAGTCAGTGCAGCACTCTCAAAATCTCAAAATGTGCAGTAGAAACTACTACTTTAATTTGTGCGGATGTGGTGGGTTTTCTTCTTTTCTTTTTTTCAATTTTGGTCAATTAATATTGATTTCAGCACCGTAAAACTTCCGCCGAGATGGGCAAATTACTTCTCATTCTTGAGAGGCATGCCCTCCTCCTGGGCAACATCGCCGATCTTGACGCGCTCCGGCGGATTGTTCCACGACTGCAGATCCCCGGATCCAAGGATGGCAAAGACAACAGCTGCCGAAATGTAGGTGACCGCCAGAATCCAAAAGACAATTTGCCACTGGTGGAACGACTCCTGTAAGATTAAAGTAGATATTAGAATGACATTTAAATAGTTGATTTTACACTCACATTGTTGTAGGTCAATGCTCCGACCATCCAGGTGGACACGAAGCCGCCAAAGGAAGACAGGGAATTGGCCATGCCAAAGATGGTGCCACTAAAGTTGGGCGCAATGTCCAAGCCGTTGCCCAAGTAGCCAGCAGTGACTGCGCCATGGGCAAACAGGGCCAGCGTAAAGAGAGCCACTGCCCAGGTCGGATCCATGCCCAGGAACACCAAGGCCACCATCAACAAACCCGGCGTAATAAGAGCTGTAAATGAAAATCATAATGAGATTGATGCCAATGGAAAATGTTTAAAGTAGGGAATAAAACTAAAACAAATATCGGTTTCAATGATATGAAAATTCGATCATGAATATCACAAATAAAAATTCAAAATTAAACATAAGAAAATTAAAATTAAAATTAAAAATGAAAAATAAGAAAGAAAATCAAAAATAAAATACAAAACTATTAACAAAATATCAGAGATCGCAAACAATTATCAAGTCGGAAACAATCGAAACTTGTTTTTTAAATTTTTATAATAAAAATTGAAACTTTAACATGCTTTTAAAATTGTATTTATTTGCAATTTTTAAAATAACAATTAAAAATGAAATTTTTTTTTTAATTTTTATATTATAAAAATTGGAAATAAAACTTGAAAAAAAGTTTTATTTTGGATGTATGAAAAACCAAAATTAACCCTTAAAAATGAAACGGTTCCTTAACGGTTATTTCGGTTTACAGAGTTTCGATTTTAAGGTTTCGGTCAAAAGAAAAAAAAATTTTCGGTTACGGTTTTAAATTGTAATCGGTATTTACCGGTTAAAGTTTACGGATTCGGTTAGGATTTTAGTCCCCGGATTAAAGTAAACCTACCAAAACTGGTGAAGAGCTTGCGGGTTGCCGTTGTGCTCAAGGCGCCCTTATGACGCAGGTGATCCGCCAGGTAGGAAGATGCCACAGCCATCACATACTTGCCCAGATAAGGCAGCGAGGAGAACAAGCCATTCTGCAGAGACATCAAATCATTTAACAAACAATTCATTTCAAAAATAAAGAGGTATCTTCTATTGTCGATCGATCCTCACCTTCTTGATATCAAAGTGCAGAATCTTGGACATGAACGTGGGCAGTTGATTGATGACCGTGAAGAAGCCAAAGACGGACAGGCCATGGGTGACAATGATTGCCCACACGGCAGGCGAGCAGAGCAGTTGGCCCCAAGGCACATAGCTGGGACGCTTCTTGGAGGTGGACGTGCCAATGGCCTCCTCGATTTCGCGACGCTCCTCCGCCGAGATACGTGGATGTATTGCGGGTGTCTCATAGACAAATGTGAACCAGAGCAGGGACCAGACCAGGCCAATGGCACCCGTCAAATAGAAGGTGCTGGCCCAGCCAGCAACCGAGATGAGATAACCACACACGGGCATCGTAATGGCAGCACCCAAGGAAGAAGCTGCAGGATAAATCGAATATTAACTACACTGTAATCATCAGTTGAATATTTATAATTACCCATCATGTTGGACATGAACTTGGAGCGATCCATTGGCGGGATCCAGACAGCGGCAACGGGATGTATGGCTGGCCAGGAGGCGCCCAACATGAATCCCAGCGCCACGCGCACTACGATCAATGCCACGTAGCTAAGATGCGCCGCCAGTGGCGTGATCAGTGTCAACAGACTCGCCCACAGCATGGAATGTCCAAAGACGCGACGTCCGCCGATCAGCTCGGCCAGACGGCCACCTGGCAGCTCGGTGAGCACATAGCCCCAGAAGAAGCAGCCCAGCACAAAGTTGGTCTCCTGCGCATTCCAAGGGAAGCGCTCCTCGAGCACGTCCACACCATCGGCGGATGTGAAGTTGGTGATGACGCCTCCGCTGCTGCTCCCGCTGCTGCTGCTGCTGCTACTGTTGTTGCTGTGGATGATGTCGATGGTGTTGGTGGCATTGCCCGCCAGAGTTTCATTGCTGGTTGTGTGGGGCACGACCATGTCCACAATGGCAATTGTCAGATTTACTGCACACAAATAAAGATACAAATTAGTCCAGTTAAGGCAACAAGGATAAGGTTAAAGGAACTCACCTCTCAGCGCATAGTTCAGCATAAAGCCGAGCATGGTCAGCAGATTCAAAACTTGGCGACATGACAGCAGATCTGAAATAAAACAGATAACAAGGAATAAGTTTAGAATAGATAGATAGATGATAATAATAGTTGTTCACATTTTATATTCATATCGAATAAGGTTTCAAATATTTCAACAGAGCTGCCACAACATTCAAGCTATTCCAGAGTTACCACGCTAGCAAAATCAATTCTGAAAAAGCTAAAAAAATACCCTTATCTGATAAAAATCCCAGAAATATGGGAATTTCTTATCTAGAGTTGTCATCGTATGCATAGACACCGCTAAATTTATCATCTATGAGCAATTTTTGAAAAAAAGCTGATCTAGAGTTGTCACCCATACAAAAATCTGGTCTAAAATTTTAAGAAATTTCTCTAACAAGGCTAAATTAAAATTGTCACGATTATCACAGACAGCTCTAAGATTGACAAGCAAAATTTGAATTTTTTACCGGTTATAATATTAAATAACTTGTGAAATTCCTTGACTTTTAGATTAATTAAGCTTTTGTGAATGGAAATCGTTGAGGTCTGGCGCGATTATGTGAAAGGTTTTCGGATGCTCTAATTGTTATCAAAAGTAAATACATTTCACGATCAGGCACAAACATCTGAGCGCTTGTGGAATTTTCCTAGAGAGTAATCATTACTTTTTTTGATAAGACATGTGAAAAATAAACCTGTACAAATATGGAATCAAAAGTCACAGAACCGCTTGAAACCAATTCGCAAGTGAAACCCAATTCCAATTAAAACAGATAAACTACAAAGCAGATAACTAATAAAGTAAAGGGAATCAAAACTAATCGATTCGTAACTGAAACTAACAAGTTTATTGCTAGCCGTTGTAATACTGATGTAATACGTTGTTTTCATTACATGACACTCAAACGATAAGTACGGCGATAAGGCGTGTTTATTAACTTTATTAATGATGCGATAAAACCCATTAACAAACACAACTGTCAATATTTGACCTCAATACGAAAAGAGCCGCATTAATTTGATTTGAGCAACATTTTGGCCAAAGAATGCTATTAAATTACAAGAATTAAGACGATTCAGGTAAAGAACTGAAGTGAGAACTTAAACTTTGGGCTGAATCAGCAATAATAATGATCGTCTGCTTCATAATGATGATGATGATATTAATTTGTGGAACTCTCAGCTGTGGTTAGTTATTAAAGTGCCAAAGTGCATTGTGCGCACAAAATACAACAACAACAACAACAATAAGATACATTCATAAAAAAATAAGAAGAAACTGCATTAATTTGGCATATGCCATTGAACCTTGTCGTGGTGTGGCAGACGCGTCCAACTTCAATTTGCTCGTGTGAATAAATTTTTAAAAGCTGTCGCCGATTATTAATGCCAAAAGCCGCTTTTAAACAGCCATCAACCCAATCCCCCTTTTTAATGGAACTGCAGGCAGTCGAGAAAGCTGTTTATAAATATAATACATAATAAAAAGCAGTTGTTTGCTATTGCCTAATTATCATCGGTTAAGTCTAGCGACAGTCTAGCTCTTGACACGCCCACCTGTGGAATCCCCGTTTTGGGGAGGGGGGCGGCAGATGACACTTTTAAGGCCATTCAATGTTAATGACACAGACCTGTCTATAAGATATTCTAATTTGCACTTGATATTCAAATGAGGTAACAACAAAAAACTGGCCCAATCCCAATAGCCAGACTGATGTCTGACTGTAGCGGTAGTTTCTATAGACTCGACTCCACAATAAACCAGTAAAACGTGCATAATAAATAAAATAAAATAAATACAAATACATACATAATAAGTAAATGTTTCACATTAAAATGTTTCAAAATTGCAACCTGTTTTTATATAAAATATTTCTAAATCTAGAGACTACAAAACGTGCTGATTCCTGATGACCTTTATACAAATTCAAGTATCTTTTTTGTTTTGGGAAATATATTTTTGAAATTGTTGAAGTCATGGGAAAGTTTACTGATTATTTCTATTATATAATTTATAAATGAACACTTTAAATCAATGCTAAATGAACGTGAACAGACTCAAAAAATATATAGACTCTGATAAGAATACACAATTCATCGGAAAATTATTTATTTATAGCGATTTACAATGGCTATAAATAACATTTGCAGTCGGTAAATTACAAGTCTAGACTCATCCTAGGAAATAACCCAATTAAATGTTCAAATTCAAAGATAAGAGGACAATCAGGACCGAAAGAAAAATCAATTAATGTTTCATTCTTAATGTGACTAATGTATTTCAACAAAAATAAATTTAATAATAATAATAAGTATAATTTTATTGAAATTTAATACTCTTAATAATTGTGTATTCGAACTCCAGTTCACATTGAGTTGAACTTTTCAGCTTATAAGTATTGTTTTGTGGCCCAAGGGTAACTGACAGCTTTGACTCATCCCAGAAATGTTTACGCTTTCCAAGAATTCTCAAAGTTGTCCGCTTTTGAGCAAGTTTTTTTTTTTTGCTTGCGTTGTTTTTGATTAATTGTCGCTGAAAACAAAACGATTTTTGTTTTTGAAAACAACCGGTCAGAACTAACTTTTTTATGCGCCTTTTGCTTTTCAAAATAAATTATATGAAGGCTGAACTTTGTGGTGTGTAAAAACAAATTTCAAAACAATAAAAAAAAGCCACCGGCTAGCAACTTTCTGCTAAAGAAATTTAAAACTCTTTTTTTTTTTTTGCGATGAATTAAAAATTCAACATTTACACAATATGTTCGTAAATAAAGTGTAGAAATGCACTTTAGCATTTATTGGCTTTCGTTTATTGAAACAATTTAATTTGCGCTTCTGAGCAAATAATTAAACAAGTTTTCAATCTTAAGTAACCGAAAAGTTCGGCACTGTGAGCATAAAAAATGTCCATAAAAAACAACGAAACCGTTTAAAAATAGCCCCTCATTAAGAAACGTTAAAAGTTCGAAGAAAACAACAACAACATTAACATAAAAAAAGGTGAAGAGAAGAAGATGATGAAGTTGTTGACGAAGAAACAATGTTTTGGGGGCAAACGTGATACTAAAATTATTTAATTTTTTTTATGCTAATTTCAGACACCAGACTCGGCAGCATGTGAATCGGAATCTGAATCGGAATCGGAATCTGTATCTGTATCTGCAATTCGAGTTTGAGTTATAACTTGAGTCATTACATGTTGTCTGAGTTCGTTGATTTCGCATGATAATTTATTTAAATATGCAAATACGCATTAAACATTTGCAAATGTTTTTTGCACTTGTTCTTTGAAAAGTGTAAAATAATTAAGAAAATTATAATTAAGTATTTGAACAGACGTCCGTATTTCCGGCAATTCATGTTATATTTTTACATAATATATTTGACGTAAATTAGTACGAAACATCTTTATATACCCTGTACGAAATTAGGAGAATTTTAGAAATGGGTATTTCAAGTTTGAGTAAATGAATAAAGCTATTATCAGAGTATAGAGTATCTAAGTAAGATACATTTGTTTTATAAATCTGCATTTAGAGTTTATTTTTATCGTATTTTTGTGTTGTATATTGGATATCTCTTAGTTGTTATAATTGTACATTTTCTCGCTTGTTTCGGCATTCAAATATCTTTGTATATTTAATGTTGCTTTTACAATTGCTCGTCTATTTTTAGGAACTCTGTTCGGGCCGTTACACTCAACAAATGCGGGCACTGGGTTCAGAACTAATTGATAAATTATTATCTTACAGATATTTTTATTTCTGTTAAAGATTTTAAAAAGTTTTTTTTTAATAGGTTTTTGGTGCGCGTTTCCTGACCTTCAAAATGGCAAATGTGTTATGCCCACAGGTTGTCTCTTTCGGGTTAATATACTCTCCTATATATTGCCTCGACCGACTCTTTAGTGTTCCAACCTAACTGTAGAATCTACATACGTATGAAACGTGTGGCATTTATCCAAAGGCCATGTGATCTGTGAATTTCCTTTGGAAAATTCGTCCCCCAAGCAACCGCATCGACGTCATACGCTTTGGTATTCTAACGTTTTGACTGTTTGCCAATTTGTATCTACGTATCTACGAGTTTGTATCTATGTTCGTGTGTTGAAGGCGCGCCGAAAACCGTGAGTTCATTTTTCCAAATACATATAGATAGATAGAACAAACACTTATGTATTTTGGTATCGTATCTAGTTTATAAGTCAATTTATTGCAGGTTTGTTTGCACTCGGAACTCGGTCTGTATATCGGAGCGAGATACAAAGTATCTGTATCTGTCTCTGTCAATCGATGGCATTGTTAGCTCGCCTTCCAGCTGCAATTATTAGCTTGTCAGCTCAGTTAAAATGTAGATACATTTCCTGTGTTGCCAACTGTTTTCCAATGCACATTTTAACGGAACTGGCCTTGTTTGCATTTTGTAATTCAATTTGTTGCTGTTTACTTAAATTATACTTATATAACTGGTTCTGTTGCCACTTGCAATGATTGTTATAACTCAATAGAGATTTCATTTATCAATGGAATCCGCTTAACAATGGAACTTAAACTCGCTTATCGCAATCAATTTTGTGCTTTTTTTTGCATCTTCTTCCCTTTAACATTGTCCTAGTTTCCTGCGGGTAAATTCCATGACAATTCATCTCGAATCATGGAAAAATTTGCATCTTTCGAGATTGCAGATAGAAATTGGCATTGGGATAGCGATGGGATGGGATCTGAGATTGAGATTGAAGCACTTGTTGTGCACTTGTTGCTCTTTAGTACAAAGTGCAACAGGGAAAATTCTGCTGATGCTGACTGACGTCTCATACGAGTTCAACAATGTAAATGTAAATGTAAATTGCAATCACAACTGATAGATTTATGGGTCCACAAAGTGGCGTCATTTCTGCTAATGAATAAGCTGATAAGCCCCACTGTAAAACAGTGTTAATCCCCTAAGTTTTTAATTGAAGAAATTATAAAGTATCGTTTATAAAATTACAAGTTGTTTCTAATGCTTATTTTGATTATTATTATAAGTTAATAATTTCTATGGCATTGTGAGGGGCTCGTCAACGAACTGAACACACATCTTACAGCGTCTCACAAATTTAAATATACATATATATACAAACACAATCACTAAGTTAAATATACACATTTTTAATTGTTCACAATTCTTGAGAGATTTCGTATATTTTCCACTTGCCCATTAATAAATGAATAAAATATAAAACATATAGTATAGAAAAGCATAAAAAGAATGGCAGCAACAGAATTTAATCGCACTACTCATAGTAACAAGCTTCAAAGCTGAATCAAATATACAGTTTGCCTGACATGAAGAAGCCCTGTAATTTATAAATTATTTTAATATTTTTAAACCCGTTACTTATAAAATAAGTAAAAGGGTATATTGTATGTAACCCTATAAAGTATATCAAGTTTGTTTCCCATTTTCGCCACGTCCCTTTCCACCTCCGCAAATCGCGAAAAGCCATCAAAAACACAGTTTTTATGATAAATCATGTTTTTTTTTGGTAATTAATATTAGCTACTATTATTGGCTATCATCCTACTAAATTGCAACAAGATCGGACAAATAGAAAGGTGGTAATGGCTAATTTAAGTTTTTAAGCAATGTAAGTGCCTAAAAGTATGCAATACAAATATTTGATATATATTTAAATAAGTAACGGGTATCCTATAGTCGGAAACGCGACTATAGCCTTTCCTGCTTGTTTTAAATTATATTCAATTGATTTCGATTTAATTACAGGGTATTCACAGGCGGTGTGAATGCTCTTTGCTAAGGCCAGACAGGGGGCTTGCCGTTCTATACTGTGTGTGTAGATTTCCTAGTACACAAATATTTACAATCTTTGGAAGATGCTATAATTGACCTTTTTGGCTATAGATTGTGGCTTATCGGACAAGTCGGACAAGTGCTGTCACTCCACTCCAACCAGGGACAGCCACACTAGACACTAGACTTGGACATCGATATGGAATCGGTTCAAAGTCGGCATGCGCCCTGCTTTTATAGTATATTTATAGTTTTTTCATTCATTTGATTTGATTAAATTAAACGATCATTGGCCGAACACATTCTTGAACTTTCAGCGTCGATTTGGTTGTTGTTGTTGTTTGGTTTTTTAATAATGCGCAGTGTTTTGTTTAATTGCGTTAAAAGTGTGCCATGAAGCGGAAATAAGCAACATCTAATTATGTGCACTTAATAGACACGAACAATTATGTGAGAAATTGTTGACTTATCGTGTTTGCTGACAGGTTTTCGACTTCGATTAACGAACGTTGTAATTATGAGTTCATTTACTGTAAATTACAACAAAATATAAAAAATAACTACTGCAAGTCAACGACAATAACGTGCTCAATTGGGTAAACAACTTCAACTTCCAAGAAATTAATTAACGTCAATTTACAAAAATATTGTATGTGTATATATTTTTATTTTTCCTTGCTGCGAGACGTGCCTAAAGCTCATGCATCAAACACTGAGAGTCGACTTAATTAATGCATATTAAAAAATCATAAGAGACAAAAATTCCCCAACAAAATATGTCATTAAACAATGTATTTTTTTTTAACTTTAAGAAAGTATATGAGCGTTTATATTTGAGCAGTATTGTAACTAATTAATGTGAAGGGAAAGGGTAACTTTTTATTTGATTAATCAGTACGAATTAAAGCGGAGTTATGAGTAGGCTGTGTAAAAAGCTCTACAATCTTACATATATTGACACATACATTCATGTACTTGGTATGGAGGTTTCTAAGTTAAGTTAGGGACTGTTGCTAAGATGAAACCTTATCGGGGTTGTGGCTGGGAATTTCATTATAAAATTAAATAACGTGACATTCAAATGCATGTTAATTGTATTCGCGCATTATGGAGACGAAATAATATCTAGCAGAACTTTAAGTGATTTGCACATTTTCAATAATATTTACAAAAATATAAAGTCGTAGTAAAAATAATAAATGAAACTAAAGAATTAAATTAATTAAATATTATGGAAAACTTTCCAAAAAAGCAATTGAAAAAATACCAAATTTGAATTATATTAATTCCCACTACGATTATTTCAATGAAAATTATTTCACAATATTTAATTAAGTCAATTTGTTTACGTTTCCGCCAATTTTGAACGGAAACGGAATTCGGAACATGCCAGATTATTCTATAATGAAAATGTACATTTATGCCTTAGCCTTTTACGATTGAACACATTGTACAAATGTGGTTAACTATGGTAGTATTTTGGTTTTGTATTCATACTCGATCTTGCAGTTCCATGTTGACCTTGAATGTGCAATGTGGTTACTCAATGTTATTTTCTAGCCACCTTCAGCCAGGTGGGTTGCCTGCTTGGTTACTCAAGTGCAGGGCCAGACACATAACATAATGCTAGCCACAATTGTGGTGCAATTCGATTAGTGGGTTAGTCGATCCACAGTGGGTGTTAACTGCATACAAAATGCATTTTAATGCTTTTATTTTTTTGTATTTTTTGTATTTCGCTTTTCAATTATTATAATTTGAGTTGTGAATGGAAAAAGCATTTAAATTAACATTGCTAATTGGCATTTTGCATTGTCCTGTCTGTCTGTCTGTCCATGTTATTGACATGAATCACGCGCCAGGGGACAAGGACGTCTATGAATGTGTCTGAAACTCGTGCGACTTTTATCTCCCACTCCACCCCGTCTTCTACATACTCATACAAATAAATATCTATTCATAAATGTGTTAATTGCCAGCTTTGATTTTTAGTTAGCACATCCGGCTTATCTAATATATATGCGCGGTATATCCAAGTGTCATATCATGTGCACTCGTCTATGACGCTTCTACTCTATTCACTATCTAACTATCTGTCCGTCTGTCTGTCTGTCTGTCAATCTGTCTGCGTCTAAAGTGCTAAATAGCTCAAATATGCTCAAATAACCAACGCTGATATGGCAATTAGTTTTTTTTTTGTTTATAACTAACGCGCAATTTAGAACCAGCTGCTTTAATTGCACCTTCGACAACAATGAGGAATTTTCTATATAGTCCCTGAATTAGCCCACCCACATCAAAACAGAACAGAACCGAACAGAGTTGGATTAGTCAACCGACGACGACGACGACGGCGACGTGCTCAACTGGCGTGACTGCGATAATTTGTTTGAATAGTTTATGTATTGTTTATGAGTAATCCTCGAAATGTCACAACAATGGCGTCATAAGGGCCAGTTTAGACCATAAGCATACGCACACAGATACATGGGGGTCACATATTCCCGACCACGCCCTGAAACTTACCCCACTTGTTGATGACATAGCTAATATTGCGTGTTTGTCAAGGATATTCATAATCAGAAATTGACACGACTCATAAATAATGCTGTGATATACATACCCTTTAAAATAATATACATTTTTTGAGGGGTTTTTAAGAATGCATGAAAAACTGACACTACGCAAACCTACTGATTTTAATAAAAAAGAAACTCTTTACAAATAATTTTGATATACGCAGATATTCAAAGTACCAAAAATAAATAGAGAGAGGAAAGTTTTTATATAATTCTATATTCCCTGAACATTAGGCTGTAAATCAATTGATCTCAACTTTAAAGCTTCAGATCAATCATTTTAGATACAAATGCGGATATGCTAAGCAATTTAATTTAATCAATTGATAACAAAAGATGCAAACTTTTAAATTTTTCAAACTAAATGAGAACCAATTTGAGGACACACCCCATTTAGAGCTCAATGAAGTGAAACATTCAATTGAATTGTAGCCTCAATTAAAGTTGTCTCATTTGACACCAATCGAACTGTCAGCAGTGCAATATTGAATGCCATCGAGGGCCGGTCCCCCAAATCAATTTGTTTATAACCGAATTGAACTGAGAACCGAGTTGATATATGTATTTCTATGTCAGCAAATCGGGTCGAAGAGAAGAGTCTAGAAACAGCGCAAACAAACACTAAAAAAAGGGGGCTCGTCTGTTAGCTGTACACTTGTAAAAAAGTTGAGTGCAAATTTAAAAGCATACAATAGTGTAGGGTAAAAACTAAAGCTGTGAATCGAGTTAAAAATCGACTTAGTTTGAAGAAGTTATGACAGCTTAAAGTTTTTGAAAACGTGTCAAGGAAAAGAACAAAAATTAATGAAGTTCATACTTAAAAAGTAATCAAAAAGTAATGGAAATCGATTTGTCGATCATCACTAGTATAAACTCGTTGTTTTTTACTTACTTCGCACTCTGTGAAGGCCCCGTTTCTCGGTATTCGACATGTCGCCGTTTGCAACTGCAAATTGATAAAGGAAAAATTCAAATTAGAATGGGAATTGAAATATGCAAAAAAGATACAACAAAAATAATCAAATTAGAATTCAAATATGCATATATGATAGCGTGTCATGTGATTTGATATGATAAATGTGCAAGTGCGTGATATCCATCAAGTCGAAAGCTACTTATAGAATTCTGGTTAATGAAAGACTTTTTCGATAATTCAGCTCTTATCTTATCTCGCTATCTCTCGGATCGTCTCGTGCACGCACCGAGAACTGAGTTCGAAACGTGCTCGCCTCAAATGATATGAAAATTTCACTTTAAACAGTTATCTGATAACGAAAAAAAAAATGGGTATGTACCTCTATCTTAAAATGACTCAGACCCAAAGGAAGTTAGAGCTAATAGACGGACAGACTCATTCATAACTAACTGTACTCTTAAGATATGATATGAACCCGAACAAACCGAAACCCCTTTACTCTTGGGTCTAGAGTCTAGCACAATGGTTGCTTATCATGAACAATTGTTGGTCGTCTGTTTTGCTTTAAACGTCGCCGCTAAAAACCGCATTCGATTTCTAAAAATATATAGTGTACTCCCTATAGTTGTTATCTGTGTAAGTTCTCATGCCAAGTGTCGCTATAAATCAAAGTGATTCGAAATATTTACTGGCGCCATAGATATCGGACAATAGATCATGCTGAATCATTGTAGGATATATGGAATAAACAGTGAGAGTAAAAGGGGAATTTAGATATTCAAAACTGGTATATCTCTTAAATGAAATAATATTATCAAAAAAATATATAAAGTCTATAATTTAGATCATGATCTCTATAGATCTCACTGCATTCTCTTTTTAGTAAAATTATCTTGAGAATGAAGAAAGTCTTTTATAATGTCTTGGACATTGGTTTAACAATTTTTACTCAAGATATAACTTTTACTTGAAATATTCGGGGGTGCCACACAAATCGCTTTCGCTTAAATTTCATACAAATTCAAGTGAAATTCAAGCGAAAGCGATTTCTGTTGCACCCATGATTATCTAGATTTTGAAATGTATTACAATAATCCTGAAAATCAAGACAGTCTATAATAATTTCTTGAACTTTACTTCAACAGTTTTTACTTAAAACTTAAAATTTTTTTAAAATATTATCTATAATTTGCAACGTTTAACGATTATTCTGAGAATCAAGAAGTCAATTATAATATGTTTAACATGGATTCAACAATTTTTACTCAAGATTCAACATTTATTTCAGATATTATCTATAATTTGAAATATATTGATATATAACGATTATCCTGAGAATTAAGAAAGTCTATTATGAGGCTTAAGCAAGTTTTACCTAAGATTTAACTTTTACTTAATACTATATCTATAGTTCGATATCAGTTCTGGATATCTGATAATTAAGTTTCAGTTTCGTTTTCCATTTCGCCCAGTGTACAAATATGCTAATATTGAGCTGCACATGTTCTGTCCAGACTGCATAATAATTATTTATAATCAGTGCCGGGTTCTAGGCCCTAGCAACCCCATTAAATTAACAGACACTTGTTATCAGAGCCTAGAATAACAACAGCAACAACAACTACAACAATTCATTATCCCATTATAAAGGCAACAAAATTAGGTATGCAAATATTTGGCAAGCTCCTGGCAACAAACTCAACTCAAATTGTCCATGTGTGGGGTTGGTTTATACAAACAAATACATATGTTTATACAGATATTTTTTGTATATATACATATATGTAACTGTGTTGTTGTCCTTGTTTGACATGATTAACATCTGACTGTTGTATTATAAGACACACAAAAATATAAAAAAGCGGCGTCTGCCAATACATATATGCTAATAATTACGAATAAATAGATTTATATGATTGTGCGTCTTGGGCATTGGCTATATACGACATATGTCTATGTACACATGTATTTATGTGTGTATGAATATTGTTGACGCGTTCACATGCAACAAATTGAGGCATTCACTCTCCCATTTCTATTCGTACGTCATTTGCTGACTAACAAGGCTAGCAATCTCATTAGATACATAAGCATATACTTTTATATCTGTATGTATATGTATATGTATATGTATTTAAATAGTTGTATTTGCTGTAGCCGAAAATGCCGCTTTTCACTCTCTCTCACTGTCTCTTTCGCTCTGTTTTAAATCTACTCTCTATCTAATTGTTTCTTATATTATATTTAAAAGATTTCTGTTAGAACAAAAATCTTATAAACAGTTACGGGATTTATGCACATATTATATTTTTTAAAACAGTGAATTATTTTGTTATTACATTTATATTGCAAATGTTAACTGGTTTTTTCGTTTTATGAAATTTTTTAAATTATTATAATTACTTTAATATTTTATCTGCTTTAACGAAACAGAAATTGTATTCAAATTTAAATTAATTACAAATTTAAGTTATTTTATTTTTATTACTTTCGCCACAATTCACAGTATCAAATGACAACAGTTTTTTTGTTTTTTTAATATCGACTGATTAAAGTATGTTTTATAAGCAGTAATCAGATCTGTCTGCCTTTACCACATGCTTAAGTACTGTTTACTGTTTACAATAAAAAGCAACCGACACTCTGATCCCAAGGGATCGATCAGTAATAGATTGAACAACAGCCTTGTTATTAAAAAGAGACTTTCGCAAAACGCGCTCGATTTGTGAACTTGAAAAGAATCACATCCGAATACTTAAGATATCAATTAATTGATTGCTGCACTTTAATTAAATGATAAGATTTAAAATTCGCATGAAAACACTTAATTTTCTTGTACACCAGAGTAAAAATGGGGTGACATGATGTATTTAGTAATATTCGATCTATTTAGCACTCACCTTGAACTTGACGAAGTCTAAAAAACGCAAATTATTCAAAGCAAATTATGTAATTTACTCAACACACGCTGTTAAACAGTTTGTATAATTATAATAAGTATAATTATAACAACTTGTAAAGGCGGCAAAAGACAACAACAACAACAAAGCGCGCGACGTCACAAAAAAAAAGTGACAACAAAATGCACGCGGCTTTTTTTATATAAGATTTTTTTTGAACTGCATTTATAGTATTTTAGAACTAAAGTGTAAAATGCATCCGATAAACACACTTATACACACACACACACACACACGCGTGGTGAATGAACCACTTTAATGTTTATTATTTCTCTACGTTTTGTTTGATTTGAAAATCGCTTTCGAAACTCTTTCGAGGCAGCTGTTGGTTGATTTTGAAAAGAACACTTTTTGTATGAATGTCGAGAGCAGCGCATGCGCAGGCAATATTTTGTAATTATTTTCTTGATTCTGTTTCAACAAATTTCGAACAAACAGTTGGTTGTTGGCTCTTTGCCTCTGTCTTTTGCCTGGTGCTTCTTTTTCTGTCTCTGTCTTTGCCTTCGCCTGCTGCTGCTGACACTCCGATTGTTGGAACTGAACTGAAAATTTTGCCTGCGCGACAGTTGCTTTTTCTTTGCTTCGAGCAAGCGACGCGTTTGCTATGTTGACGTCGACGCTAACGCCGACGCCGACGCTTACGTTGACTTGAACGTCGCGTCGACGCTGGCGCTGACAGCATCGGCTGGCGTTCGGTTCAATGGGGCCGTTTTTACAATGGATCGCGTTTACGCATGTATTAGTGTTATGACTCTTGCTGCTGTTGTCGCTGTCGCTGACGACGTCACCGTCGCCGTCGTCGTTGTCGTCGTGGGATGCAAAAATTCAAATTTTGTTTCTCTGCTGTTTGCATTATTTTTGTACTGTACCTATCTGATGCCCCCGATTACAGAGTCCCAAAGGGTATGATGCGCTTTGTGTAATATGTCGTACAGATAATGCGAAAATTTAACCATTTCTATTATTGCTCGTACACTAGCTGAAACAAATTGCATTTAAAGCGTTCTACACTTAAAAACGAAATTGAAATCTCTGTAATTTGGAATTGTGTAGTAATTTTTGAAAGTACAAATTATTCTTATTACTCTGACAGAGCTCAATGATTTTTAAAGATTTATAATATTAAGTGTACTTAAATTATTGACAGAATATTCTGAATTCAATTCTTCGGAATAACTATATTGGTATTTACAGAGTATTTCAAAGTATGTCTTGTGTTTTCCCCACCTATTTCCACCTACGAGTCAATTCGATTTTAAGCAGCAATTATCCAGATAAAATTGGTACAATTACAATTGGGCTCTCGAACTATAAAATATGTATTTGGGGTTTTTTTGTTGCAATTTTTTAGCGTCAAAGTTTGTTACGATACCAAATTAGATGGAATTAAAAATATATACGGCAATCTAAATGGAGAAACGGGTCCAGCGCTCGACCAAACTAGGACGCACCACGGTCGCAATGCGCTCATCGAAAATGGGCGAGAACTTTTCCGGAAAATTGCGACTCAGGCATTTGATGACTGTACCGGTTAGATAGTAACGGGATGGCCAGCGACACTCGCACGGCGGTATGCAAATATCGCACTTGCGCTCGTGCGCCTTCCAGCGGCTGTGCGAGGGCGGCAGGCCCGGGGTCAGGCAGCTGAGGCGCCAGGGCAGCGACAGCTCCTTGGCTGTCCAGAAGCACTCGCAGGGTGGAATGCACACGTCGCACAGGCGTTCAGATAGACTCTCTGGTATCGCATTCTCATTGACTTTCGTCTCCTCGGGACACTTGAACATGTTGAAACGCGACACGAGCGCAATTACCTCCGTGTATTTGCGTTCACGCTCGCGACGCAGCCACAAATCGAGCACATCCCAATGGTCCAGGTTGAGAGCACGCTCGCGTATCAGCTGCATGCGTCTATACAAATCCGAGCGACGCACTGCGTCATGTCCGACACCTGTTTGTGTGTGCCACAGCAAATATAGCTCGTGGGGCTTCTCATCCGGCAGCGAAATACTATGCGAAAATTTCGTCAACTCAAAGTGGAACAACATTCGAATGCCATAAGTAATATGTCTAATGTGATCAAAGTCCTTGATATTCATGGCTGTCAATGCATCAGCGTCCAGCAACAGCAGCTTCCGACCCCAGATCATATTTACCCGAAAGGTGTTCTATGAATAACAAAATAAAGTTTATACAATATGCGACATTAAAGATACCCTTTAGTTCTACAGACAGTCAATATATTTAAAAATATTTAAATCGAATTCTTATCCCAATCTCTACAATTATACACTCCTGCCCAAAACTATACGACACCTTGAAAATTTTAGTTTCGACTCTCGTAGGAAAAGGAGAAAGCATAATGAAATAAAATGAAGTATGCAGAATAATAGCAAAAAGAGTTCTGCACAAAAGCTGATATTCTGATCTCTGATTGCATCTCGCGTTTTCAAGTAACAGTAAAAAATGCAGAAAAGGTATGTTTTTCGCTTGCCTGCAAGTGTATCAAAACTATACGACACATTTGAAATATAGCGTCTAGAGATTAAGGTTTGGTGTCAATTATTTTTTTTTCTTTTTCAGTTAAAAATTTAATGCATTTATAATAAAATGCAGCGCGAAAGTTTGTTAAACTATGAGAAAAAGAGGACAATAAGAGCTTACAATGAATCTGGCTATAATACAAGCAAAATATCGGGATAATTGGGTCCTTAACGCTGTGATATCACTTAATTTTGAAATGATCTCGATAAATATGGTGTTAAGCATAACTCAGGAAGAAAACCCAAGCTGTCTGACCGTGATAAACATCGCACAATACTCAAGACGAGCAATTCATTTGAATCATACCCCACACTTTCTGCATGTTGCAGGCAGCCTGTGGTACGGATGACTGTTTGGTGGACGCTGTAATCATCTGAAAACATTGTCAGAGGATATTTAAAAAAGGACACCTTCTTAAAACCCCACCACAAAAAAACCCGACTTCAGTTTGGGAAAAATAACTTGGAGAGAAACTGGGTCTCAATATAAAATTTTAACTTTATTTTGTTTATAAAGCTTTGTTGAATATTTTTCATTTAAATCATTTTTTCGGATGAGAATAAGTTAAATCTTGACAGTTTAGATGGGTTTCGGCACTATTGGCGAGATCTGCCTCAGGAACAACTTATTTTTTGCAAACCCCATTTCAGAGGTGGATCCGCAATGGTTTGGGGAGCATTTCATAAGTCTGGAACGTTTAATATGTGCTTCACAAGCTCAAAGATGAAGAGTGGTGATTGTGTAAAGCTATTTGAGGATTGACATTTGCCATTTTTGAAAGGAAATGGAGAAACAGAATTTATTTAATGCATCCATCCACAAGATCAGAAAGACCCTGCGCATGTAAATGAGCACTCAGTCAATGTGTTAGATTGGTACGCTTGCCCCCCTGACTTTAACCCAATCAAAAACAATTTAGGTATCTTAGTCAGACGAATTTATGCCAACAATAATAAATTTGAGAACGTTGGAAGTCTCAGAAGCGAAATCTTGACGCAATTGTCTCCTTTAGACCAAAATATTCTAAAAAACTTATTTAATTCAATGCCTAAGAGACTTTTTGAGGTAGTGAAAGCTTAAAGCGTCTCTGTTAACTAATAACTATATTTATATACCAAAATTAATACAAAATATTAAGTAATTTCAAAAAAACTCAAATGTGTCGTATAGTTTTGATACACTTGCAGGCAAGCGAAAAACATACCTTTTCTGCATTTTTTACTGTTACTTGAAAACGCGAGATGCAATCAGAGATCAGAATATCAGATTTTGTGCAGAATTCTTTTTGCTATTATTCTGCATACTTCATTTTATTTCATTATGCTTTCTCCTTTTCCTACGAGAGTCGAAACTAAAATTTTCGAGGTGTCGTATAGTTTTGGGCAGGAGTGTATAAATCAGATTCTTATCCCATTCTACTCTCTACAATTACTTCCATTTGATCTTAACAACTTTTGCATTTACTAACCGATCATTGAGAAATTTTCAGAATATAAAGAAAACATCGAAATATAGACATATACTAAATGTGAACTCTTGACTTCTACAGACAGCCTATATATTTGAAAATATATACATCGGATTCTTATCCCATTCTACTCTCTACAATTACTTCCATTTGATCTTAACAACTTCTGCATTTACTAAACGATCATTGTGAAATTTTTAAATTGTAAAGAAGACATCAATATATAGATATATCCTAAGTCAACTCTTTAGTTCTACAGACAGATAATATATTTAAAAATATTTAAGTCGAATTCTTATCCCAATCTCTACAATTACTCCCATTTGATCTTAACAACTTCTGCATTTACCAACCGATCTTTGTGAAATTTTTAGAATATAATGAAGACATCAAAATAATGATATATACCAAAAATAAAATCTTTAGTTCTACAGACAGACTATATATTTAAAAAAATTTAAATCGGATTCTTATCCCATTTTACTTCCTACAATATGTTAACTCCCATATTATCAGACTCACCATATATTGCGGATAACCATAACGACATATCCAACGCCTTATATCCATATCATTCCATTCATAGATCGAAGGTATTGGGAGTTTATCCACAACATTGACACACAGCTCGACGAGAGTCACGGGACTGATCCGGAACTGGATGGGCCATTCATTATGATCGAACTTGATGCGTTCGGGAGTCACATGAGTGCGATGGAATTTAACGGCTGGCAAAGTATTGGCATTGACCTTCTTAGTCTTGACTTTCTTCTTGACCAGAAACTTGGTATCCGCAATGCCATACAGATATGGCATTATAAAATCATATATGATAGTCAGATATATCTATATATATATATATTAATAACACCCCAAAATTTCGCTATGCTACTAAAATTGACAGCTATAAAAAAACTAGAGATTGTGTCATTGCTTGTAACTGACTCACTGAACTAATGCCTACTACATACTATATAATTTCTGTTACATATTGGAAAACAACTACGTATTTGGTTTTACTTGGATGCTTCGAGAGATCGAGATCAGCGAGGATCGTGAATCGTGGTCGTGATCGATCTTTCTCAGGTTTCATATTCCAATCGCAATTATGCTTTGTGCGCTGTTTCGTAAACAACAATAACGAAGAATGTGAACTGCCTGAAACTAGCAAAATCTGAATGCAAGCCAGTCCAGGTAAATACGTAGATAGGTACATAGCTAGTCAAAGCCAGGTCATACTCGTATTCCCAGACTAAACCTCAACATGAGGTCTGATCTGACACTGTTGGAAAACATCTGCTCATTTGCGACACTGTCAATCAAAATGGTTGTTGGTTTTGCCCAAAAATTCAAAAATAAAAAAAAAACAAAAACAAAGTGAGTTATTAGCCAGGTAGAGTGTGCTGATATTTTGAATTGTTTACAGTTTTTGGCTGTGCGGCTCTTAACGGTAACTGCGCTCTTGGCCATGCCGCCTGTCTAAACATGGTCAAGGGCAACACGAGGCGAGTTGTTGTTGTTGTTTTCAGTTAAGATCGCTGTGGGGCAAATGCCTCGTTGAGTCATCACAATCAATTTCAAATGCCGTTTCCCCCCTCCATCCCTTCGTCTGACACACGTGACTTTTCGTTTTCGGGGGTTTTGAAAACACGTTTTAATGGTATTGACTTATTTGCAATCAAGCAAAGCCTTATAATCCACTTCAGTTAAATGAATCTTTTGTGGCTATCATAATTTTCGTTGTATCCTCATTAACATGCGGCTGTAAATTTGTTTTGCAACAATTTCGCGTGAAATTTCAAATAATTCATAACGTAAACTATATACATAGTATGTATATTAAAGAAATTCACGAGCATTAATTGCTTGAATTTTTAATTGCATATTCCATTTCGGAACGGCGAGGACTCGACCGTCTCTTCAGGGATTGCACTGTACTACAGTGCACACATACTCGCACATACATACATACATATATCATTATCAGTTTGGCTTATAAATTACATGGATCATGCTGCATACCAAACTAACAGCAGACGGCTCTTTCGCCTTCTGCCTTCAGACTGTCGACTCCCGACTGCCGGCTCCATAATTAACAACCGTCTCCTAGTTGCAGCCCCCGAGCTAACCCCAAGCGGTTAACAATTATGGCACATAACTACAGTTTCTAAATATAGTGCAAGTAGCACAAAACAGTCTGCACTCGATTTGATGAACTATTAAGCTCAACAAGTTGCAAATTTAAGAATATATTTTTGAATTAAGAACTACGTTTAAGTCAGAAGATTTTATCAATTATATTTTGAGCCGAGTATTTAAACATTTTGAGGCATTTGGTTACATAAGGGAAAATAATTCTTATCATGCTTTTCACAAACTAATCATATAATAGAAGTTTAAAATTTTTATTTTTTTTTTTCACAAACAATCTATGGACTTAGAACACCATATAATAGTAATGTAAATTCAAACTGTGAAAAAAATTCTGATATATTGAGTTTTCTCAAAAAATATTAAATACAAAATACAAGCGTACTTAAATGTAAATTTTGACAAGTAAAGTTGCTAATTCAGAAATTAGACCAACTTTAAGATTTTATAACTGTGCCAAAACTGATCCGATTTCCATGCGGAGTGTCATTTTTATCATGATTTTGAAGCAAGGCTATCTCCAGCTATAAACTTTCATTAACTCCTCATGTCAGCATAAACTGAATTTAATTTTGTATTTGAACAACTCCAGTTAGTTGTACATTTTTTATGAATAGACCAGACCAGTCACCTTACTGAGTGTGTACTGTAGTTGACTACCAGTTAACTACACTAGAATGCCGCAAGAGCGCACATTTCACTTTCGTTTAGGAAACGCTTGTAAGCGTTTTGATACAAGCATCTACATGGCCAATAGCTGCTTATAGACAACGACGACGACAACAACGACGACTAAGGCGACGCCACCATGAAAAATGAAAATGATATGACCATGTAAGGGCAGCAGGCGGTGGCAACAATAAATTAAGGTTCTATTTTTGTAGCTAACTTGAATTACAACGATGCGATCGGACGGACGGACGGACAGCTGGCCAAGTCAACTGGCCATGCAACAAGTTAGACCTAAAATAGAAGCCATGTGACACACGTTGAATCTGAATCTGAGTCTGTACGCATGCCACGCAAGCTTGACCAACTCTTACACGCAACACACACATACACATATACGCTGCACAGGAACATGAAAATTAAAAATGCAAATAAATTGTTAACGTTAAACGCGCAAATTCCAATTCAAGCGTATGTGTGTTTCTCTTAGAGATGGGCACGGGCCTCATTTTTCTGGCCCGGCCCGACCCGAGCCCGAAATTCCTAATGGAAAAAAGGCCCAAGCCCGCCCGATATTTTTCTGCGAGGCCCGAACCCGGCCCGGCCCGAAAAATTAAAAAACAAATTTTAATTTATTTCAAATTTTTATTTAAAAATAAAATCGTATCCAAATTTCGTTGCGCGATGTTTAAAAAATTCAAATTATCGTTCATTTCGGTCAGTTGGTTGGATGCTCATAAGCGATAGAACGTCTGAGCTTGTTCAGAAATTGAATAAAAATTCGGGTAGCAAAAATATGCCATAAATTTGGCGTGTTCGGGCTTTCGGGCTTTCGGGCTTTCGGGCTTTGAAGTTAGGCCCGAGCCCGGCCCGAACCGACCCGAAATGACATTTTTCGGCCCGAACCCGAATATTTTGTAAAAGGCCCATGGGTCCCGAGGACCGGCCCGGCCCGTGCCCATCTCTGGTTTCTCTCTCTCTCTCTCTCTCTCTCTTTACTCTCTGTTTATGTGTGTGAGATTATGCTCAACGATTGACAGCAGCAGCAGTCGACAGCAGCAGCGACAGCGACTGCGACGTCAGCCACTTGAGGAGGCCACTTCGGTCACGATTTCACATTCATTGGTCATGATAAAGCTGACTGCGCAGTCGCAGCGCAGCATCTTCGTGCGACGAGCCTCCTTCGCTTTGCTGTCAAGTGGCCAGCCATGTGTGCATGTGTGTGTGCTTATGAGTCTGCGCATGTATGCGTGTTTCTTGTTGTGTCTTTAGCTACACTCGAAAAAAATGTGCAGAGCTTTAAGCTTTTTACCCAGTTTATGTTTACTTTAAGCTGCAGTAGAGATAGAGAGTGAGCGGAAGGGGACCTTATGAAGCTGTTGCTTTGATTACATGCTAACAGACTTTTTAATTGATGAGGCGAACGCAATGACTGCAATGCTGCTTTAATAGCCACTGCTTCTGCTGCAATTCTTTTGGGCCACGTTTCTGCTGCTGTCTTTATGATTATTGCCCTCGGGTTTTTATGCGCAATTAATGCTGGCTTATCAGCTCTCGAGCGTTAACTGCTTGGCGTCCTTAATGAAATCGTTAGCTACAGAGGACTATGGAATTTCTGTGCGTGCGCAGAGAATGCTGTTATAACTTTGTTAAAAACAACGATGTATACCAAAGTATGTGCTTAAACATAAAAATAAACTTTAATAATTCAATCCCAATTCATAAAAGCAAAACGAAAATAAAAAACAATAAGATATTCTACTTCTTATTTACATACATATGTATGTATGTATGTAAATATTAATTGCTTGACTCATCGCGTCTTAAATATTCAAATTTCGCAATGAAGAATGTCCAATGATTGTCTCATCGACTTGACCTTATCATGGTCGCGACCGCAATTCGAGCTTTTATTTTTCTTAATTTGTTTTTCTTTGATTAAGCGGCTATTTGTTGTTATTACTGAAATGGTTTTCAGCCAGACAAAAACACTTGCTCGTTATATATGCATTTGTGTTTGTACTCTTAATTTATTTTTGTTAAGTACATTTGAATTAGTTAATTTTTTTTAAAATTAATATCAGGCAATTGTGAAATACATGTATTTAATTCGCCGTATATATAATTTGCTATATCATTGTGGTATTTATAAAGATTTAGTTCATGGCTTTAATGCGCGACTAACAGTCACCCTGTATCACCCTGTGTTTCAAATGTCCTCAAGCAGTCCTAAATGTACGCACTGCTTGCAACGTAGAGTTATCCAAGCAGTGCGTTCAATGCAGCGGACAGAGGACTGCTTTATATGCTTATTAAAAGATCGTTACATAAAGAGTACCCAAATTAGATAGATGATATTCTCATCTATCACAGGGTATATAATTTTTATTCCCATGTATTTCATTTTTAAATACGTTTTATTTTCTTAAATACAAGTAAACGTATTTTATTCTATTGCCGCTGTTTGTCTATTTTCATCTGAAATTCATACATCCAAGACGAACGCCTCAGTCGCAGTTCTTTTTATTTTGACTTCCACTTTTTGTTTTTCGTCGTTTCTTTGCGTCACCAGCAACGCGTACAGCAGCCAGGCCCCCTAATGCTGAGACCTATATTTATATATACGAGTATGTATGTACATACAAACACACTCACAAACTAGACACGCTAATAGATGATGTTGTTGATTCGCTGTTGTTGTTGTTGTTGCTGACTGCTGCCTGTTGGCAACACCAAAATGCAACGTCAAAAGTAAAAATAAATAAATAATAATACGAATAATAAACTTGTGAGTCGCCTCATCGCAAAAATAAAGCAAAAAATAATATACAAAAAAAAAGTCAACACAAGCTATATAAAATCCATAATAATACTTTGTGCAGTTCAGCGTCTGCTGATTGTTGAGGGTTCAATTTTGATTGATGGCTTCCTACAAAATAAATAACAAAAAAATTAACAAATCATAAGAAAAAGTAAAGAAAATTGTTGGATTTTAAATACACTAGAAAATAAAGTATACACCAAATGAATAAAGGCTAAGATCCAAATTTTCATACTAAGTACATTAAATAAAATCAATTTAATAATCGAAATTTAAAACAAAAAATCGTATTTAAAAAAAAACTTTATGTTCAATTGCACCACTTTAAGATTAGTATCGATTTAAATAAATTATTTATAATGTAATGCTAAAAATTTTAAAATTCTTTAAAAGTTCTTAAATATAAATTAAAATAAGCTTTGCAAAGAAATTTAAGATACTTTCACTAAAATAAAGAATAAAATGCATCTCTAAATTGTTTATTTATTTGTATATACCAGGAATTTGTTTTGTATAGTTATAACAAAAGTTGTTTTTAATATGGTTAATAACACAAATAATTATAAAAGGCAATTCATTAATGTTAAATAATAATTACCATCTAGAGATAGACATTTCCACTGATAAGCTTTAAAATTATATTTGCCCGAGTAAAATCCGCAATAGACGTTGGTTAGATTCTAAGTATGTAGTTGACGGAGCGTCATGGCAATTAGGTCTAAATAGAGTAAACAAAAACTAATCCCACTTGCCTGACAGTTCCGACTAGTCATATTTGCTTATTTATTATAAATAGTATGAGTATGAGAAGTATTCAGTACACTCGTTGACACGCTTGTTGCTGACGTACAAATCGATCTACTTATTTGCTAAAGTCCAGCTGATGAGCATTCCGACGTAGTTTGAGTTATTGGCAAACTGCTGATCGGAAGGGCGCTTGGGGCATGCCCCAACCAGATGATGATCATGATCATGATGATGATGATGATGTTGATGATCCAATCGAGTGCAATTCAAATGCGCATGGAAATGATTTAATCAATTGAATGATTTGCCCAACACTGAAATCTCTCAATTAATAACAAATGCGCAGCTCAAATGAGTTCAATTGATGGTTTAGCCCACAAATAACACTCTATATTATCTAAAACCCGGACAAAGACGTGGCGCGTGCAATAGTTGTTTACTATTAATTTGCATTAATTGATTAACAACAATTCAATTCAAAACATATTCATATTGATATTCAAGATCATAGCTATTAAGTCTGTAAATTCTTTATTATCGAATTTTACAAATTCAAAACAAAAAATACAGTTATCGGAACAGACTTTAGCTTCTTTAATTTGCCAAATATTCATAAGATTAATTAACATCTTGAGATTGTCACTGGGCACACGTGGCAGTGTTGTTGTCGTTGTTGCTTGTGGTGTTTATTTCATCTTCATTGTCCGTTACTTTAAGTTGTTGCGCTGCTGCTGCCGCCTTGCGATCCTGTTGTGACTTCTCCCAGGCCAACTCGAAGGGATACTCCAGTGGCTTTAGTTCATCGGGACACTCCTGTTGATTGGGCACCGTTGCCTGATTGATTGAGGCGCCTTTCGTATGAATGCGTTCCAGCATTGCAGCATTATGTGTCTCCGCATTGAGTGCAGTAATAAACTCAAAGAGCTGTTCCTTGGTGTAGATATTGGGTAGTCCTCGCTTCTCGAAAAAGTTCACAATGTTGCCGCAATCTCGCATGAGGAATTCCAAGGCGCTGGGATGCTCTGGCTCCACGCTCTGGGCGACATCTATAAACCAACATTTTCCCTCGAACCAGAGTATGTTGTATTCACTGAGATCGGCGTGAACCAAGTTCGCCTGGTTGTATAGCTTGTGCATGGCGTCCACAATCTCCTCGTAGGCACAGCTCAATTCAGCGGCACTCAGGCGGGCATCCTTCAGCTTGGGCGCCGCATTGTGATTGTCGCCAATGAACCGCATGACAAGGACATGCCTTTTCAGTACAACAACATCGGGAACATTGAGCCCAATGCTCTGCATGCGCATCAGATTGTGCATTTCCTTTTCGGCCCACATATTGATAATAACACGATGATTCTGTTTACTGAAGCGATCCTTAAATCGATAGTCGTCCTTGATGTAACGATCACGCTGCTTGAACTCATTTAGCGTAGTCTTGAATATCTTAATTGCGCATTCCTTGGGCAGTAAATGCGGTGGCATTAGCACTCCATCGCCGTGTCCGTGCTCATTTGTGCCCGTATAGCTGGAATCCGAGTTGGCATGCAGTATGACCGCCTCTTTGCCCGTCGATATAATGCCATTGATCTGCTCGAGAATTTGATTGTTAATCAGTTTGTAGAGCAGCAGACGCGTCGCAGCATCGACGCCCATTTCCGCCGTCGCCACTTTCTCCTTTTTATCGGCGCGTCCACGTCTTGAGTATGCTTTCAATTGATTGAAGACCTGGTAAGATATCATATAAAGTACCAATTATAGAATATGAGATTCAATCACGCACCTTGTTGGATAGCTTCATGTCAAAGCAGGCGGCATCACCGGTGGGAAACTCTGGAGGGAATGACATGACACGCTGCGCATTTCGTACGCCGCATAGTTGAGGATCGTGTTTGGTTATCATCTCGCCCTCCTTGTCTACTTTAAAGCCACACTTGGGTATGGCGTCCAGCCTCTTTTCATTTGTCTCAAATCGATCCCAGTCCCGTTTGTGACGCTCCAGTTCATCCTCCTCATAGTCGTCATAATCGCCTTCCGTGTCGTGCAGAAACTCCGCATCGCCGTCGCGCAGGAATTTATTGAGCGTTACGGTAACCTTTGATTGTTTATTCTGTTGTCGCTCGATGCGTCGCAGCTCTTCGTTGTATTCGTGATCGAACTGTGACTGCAGCATCTGGGCAATGACTGCATCCGATTCAGCCTCATCCTCAAGCAACTTTAACACTTCTGGCGATATTTTATCTGATCTCTCTTGACCGCTGAGCAACACTGAATAATCCTCCCATTCATCAGAATCGTGGCTGGCTTGGATCTCTACACTTTGCGATGTGCTAGCCACATCCGAGTAGCTGGGGGAAGCAGGAGACGACGCCTCAGTCTCCCTCTGTGTTTGTCTCTTTTCTTTTTCTGCCTGTTGCTGCTGTTGCTTGAGCTCCTTGTCGTGCAGCTGATGTGCATATTGTTCAGACATGATATCAGCCAAACTTACCGTCTGCACTGGCTCATTGCCAACCTTAGACCACGGTGACGACATTGTCTTCTGTAAATACAAAAACACTTTAAGTTCACAGCAATCACATGAATTTAAAATACACAAACTAACTTGTCACTTTTTGTTCGATTCTGGATTTGTTCAGCTGCTGAGTCTATAATATCTTGCAAACTGACCAAGCTGACTACTTGGCCGTGTAATATATGATATCTAATTGCCAACTATATCGAAATTCGCCTATTAATACTTCTTTTATTGTTGGCAAAACTTTATTAACGTTTGTTGTGAAATAGCAGATATTGGCCATGGCAACTTGGCCCAACTTTGGCAAAACAAGTTGGCAGCCCTGCCTCCCAAAAAAACACGGTGGCAACCATCAAGCCACAGAACAAACTCGATTTCCATATTTAGGTCTTTTTTTTAATTGAGATGTGTTTTTTTTTTTTTTTTTGGCATTTTGCTTAATTTTGAAAATCTCAAACGAATTTTTGTTATTTTATTCCGATTTTATAAAATATATCATAAAATGAACTTATCATGTTGAATTTAAAAACTTTTGGTTAGATTTTTTTAATACAAATTTGTCTTTTTCGGCGGGAGTTCGCAACATTAATATAAATAAATGATCACCTATATTTTATATAATTTAAATTTAATTTTTTGTTTGAATCGCGCGCCATGCTTTTTTGAAATTAATGTTAAATGTGGAAACAATTCGTTAAGTGAGGAGCATAGTGAGTAATGAAAGAGGTTGGCACCCAAAATTGTGATTTTTTAATGCTATTTAAATTATGATAAAAAAAAAGGTGGCAGACATATCTGGCCCCAGGTTATCCGTATTTAAAAAATTGAGTTAAATTTGGGATTTGCTTAATTTTTAACAAAAATTACAAAAACAACACACACAAAGTTGCAACTGTGTGGCAGCGCCAAAGCTCTGCTATCGATAGTAGAATATTGGTGCAAAGTGAAATACGCAAAAGTATCGATGTCGTCGATACTTTTTGTTGTACTTGTACATTTTTCGCCAAAAATAATAATAAAAGTGAAAAGTTAATGTATTTTTGTTGTACAAATACAAAGAAAATGTTGTTGGATTGATTGGCAATTTCGCCATAAAAACGGCCGTAATAAAACACAAGTGCAATACGTGGAAACGCTGGTAAGGGCCTAACAAAACGCGCAGCAAACGCACCAAAAAAAAAAAAAAAATCAAAATAGAATTCCGAATTTAGAATATGACAGTGACGGACCGAAAAAAAATTTTCGATTCGAACGCATTGCCTGTCCCATGTGTGTGGGGGGAGACTTGGGGGTCAAACTTGGGGGAACACAGAAGTAGAGAAACACAGAAACACAGAGATCGGTAGAAGTAGAAGCAGCAACAGCAGGCGACAGTGCCAACTGATTTCCAATTTCGTTTCGTTTTGCGCGCGAGGCGAGAGCCGCCGCCACCGCCGCTGGGCTCGTAAAATTATTATTCTTGTTTTTTTTTTTTGGATTTTCTGTGCTAATTTACGCTTAATTTGCGCCGCCTTTTGCTGATTGCGCTTGCTTTTGCTCCGTTGTGTATTTATTGTGTGCTGTAATTAGTGTTATTCTTTGCCACTTGCAACAAAAGGACAGCGCGCTTTACATTTTCACCAAATATCCCCAAACTCGCCGCCTCTGCCGACAAACCGCAGCAGCGGCAGCGGCAACAAACACAGGCAAAGCTTTTTTTTTATTGTTATCTCGCCGCAAGCAAGTAGAATCTTGCTGCGACTTTCTTCATACGTTTCGCATCGCATCGCACTGCATTACGATTCTCTTTTAGCACGTAGATTCTCACAACTCAAATTCCTTTATAGAAGCAAAGATGCATATGTTCCAATTGGAAGCAGTCTGATAAGCAACAAGGATTTTTTTCTTAGGTATCAAATTACGATGTGGTATGACTTATAATTTGGTGCCATTGTTACGAACCTAAGAACCTATTTCTATAAAATGAATCATTGTACCTTTCACGCTTTTTGTAGTTTTTGCTTGACAATTTAATCCATAACATCCAGTGCTGATCATTACAGAGGCCATTGTTTTGTTGATTCTGCTGGAAAGGTACGCACACACACACATATATAGAGCACTAACACGCCAATAGGAGCAACTAAAAAAAAGCTTACAAAAAAGCCCGCCAGCCCGCCTGCCTGCTCAGCTAGCCGAAGTGAGAAATGTTAAAGTCTACCACAAACACACAGGAATTGCGTCTGCCACGCCCCGAGGAACACCAACAGCAGCCACAACAGCAGCAGCATCATCCAACGCATCAAGTAGCCGCCGTGATAGCCCACAACACAACATCGTCGGCAACAGCAGCAGCAGCAGCAGCTGCCGCAACAATCGCCACCAGCAGCAACAGCATCAACATGGATACGCTTAAGACAGCTTTTCTGCCCAATCTCAGCATGGATCCGAATGTCATTAGTCCGCATTACTGCCCCATGTGCCATCAGCAATTCGAGCGTCCCCAGCATGCGGCGGAGCATATGCAACTCTGCCATGGCCTCACATTGAATGCCCAGGGAGCGATTGCGACGCTCGAGCAGCAGCAGCAGCAACAGCAGCAACAACAATTGAAGCCGCTTAGCTATGCGTGTGCTAACTGTGATGATAAGTTTGGTAGCGCACTGGAGGTGGATGAACACCATCGGTTGACGCACCAGGCAACGGCATTTTTGGCTCGTTGCATTGTCTGTAGCATTTATGGTGTGAATTCTGTAACGCAGAATCCCAATGAATACAAATGCTCGCATTGTGGTGCTGTCTGTACGGCGGCGATGTTGGCCGCTGGCCAGCAAACGTTTATGGAGCACCAGGAGGCGCCGGTGACACCAGATGATCTGCCTGCCATTGCGCCGCGTGATATGAGACTGACGCCCGAAGAGCAGCAACACCAGCAACAGCAACAACAGCAGCAGCAGCTGCAACAGGAGCAACAATTGCAACAGCAGCAGCAACAACAACAACAACAGGATCACCATCACCAGCAGCTAGATCAACAACAGCAACAACAACAGGAGCAACAACAACGACAGCGCGAACTGCAAGAGCAACAGCATCAAGACGACCTAAGTGATCCGGGAACGTTGAAGGTGCCGCCACTTACAGTTAAGCTGCTGAAGAACGGCAATGGTGCGACAGTAACACATCCCCAGGTAGAATTCTTAATAAGTTTGTCAAGTGTAATTGCATTATTCCGTATAGAATCCATATATTATCAAGCATTCATCTTTCCCAGGTGATCATCAAGGAGGAGCCGCTCAGTTTGAGCGATAGCGGCGATGTGGTGAGCGCTGTGCCTGTCTACGCCATACAAGCGAATCCTGGCGTGCAACCGGGCACACCTGGTGCCACAACAAGCGTGCTGGTTAGCACACAAACGGTGCCCGCTGATCTGGCGCACAAGATACGACACAAATGCCCCGATTGCCCCAAAACGTTCAAGACACCGGGCACATTGGCCATGCACCGCAAGATTCACACGGGCGAAGCAGAGTAAATCCATATTTTATATGCTAACCTATCGAAGAAACACACACACAAACAGACACACACACACAAGCTTACACACAGACAGACAAATGTACACACTCCAGACGCTGCGTAGTGTAACTAAGAGTCTGACAAATCTCTTGGAGAATTCTTAGAGTTTGTCCAGCTTTTTGGTTAACTAATAAGATAAGAAGTCTGCGCAACGTCCATTGTTTAATAACTATATAACCAATTGACCTTAACCAATTATATTTTATATTTTTGTTTGTTTTCCTTAAGATCAGTCCTGAGGCAGGACGCATGGGTGCATCCTCAATGTGCCATGGGGCGTGGCCCATGCGTTCCAAATGTTGTTGTGTTCTCTCATTAAGTGTGCAAAAATGTATTAATTGATCAATTATGAATGTTACTAATAATATGATTCTCATCTTTCTCTTCTCTTCTCTCCTTTTCTCTCTCTTCTCTTCTCTTTTGTTTTTTTTTTATATATATATTTTTTTTGTACCCTGCACTCTCTTCGCCACAACAACAACAACAACAACCACCACCACCACCACCAAACAAAAAATAACAGCGCCACGCCCAAAGAACGCCCCTACACGTGCTCCTACTGCGGCAAGTCCTTCACTCAATCGAATACACTAAAACAGCACACTCGCATACATACAGGTGAGAAACCATTTAGATGTGGCTATTGTGGCAGGGCGTTCACTGTTAAGGATTACCTGAACAAACATTTAACGACTCACACGGGTGAGAAGCAATATATATTTCAAATCAAATCAATTCAGTCAGTCAATCAACTATCAACTCTCAAATCAACTCAGTCAATCAATCAATCAATCAACTCGACTCGTTCAAGTGCAAAATACACACACACAAAAAAAAAAAACAATTGTAAGAAAAAAAAACCAAAAAGAAAAAACAATAATTTTGTTTTATGCAAAAATGCCTTCCATTCTCATTTTGTCATACTCGAAATACTCAAAACTCGCTCTCACCGCGCTCGCTGCTTTCTCAGCTGAAGCGTCCATCGCACACGCCGAAGAACATGGCAAAGAGAGAAGAAGAGAGCGCCCCCAGAGAAGACGCGGCGCAGCACATGATCTAAAAATGTACAGTTTTGATCTGTTTGCGTTTGCGTTTACGATTTGGGGGTCGCATGTTTTCCAAATTTTCACGCCTACCAAAAAAAATGTCCACTTCACTTTACGATCTAATCTTGATTTTTTGCCATAGTCTTCCTTTTAGCCAGTACTGATATTGAATACAAAATTCAAATATGATAACTTAATAATATGAATGCTTTACTATCTTGTCGTAGATTTTATTTAAAATTGATTTAAAATTAATTTACAGATCACAACAGATCAAACATAATTTTAGTAAATTTCAAACTGATCTAACTTCAGTTAAACTAATTTAAAAATATATTTAAAAGTCTACAACAAGTGTAAAGCAAATTATAAAAAAAAAAGTAAAGAAACCTTAAACGTATCGCCCGCCTCATCTCATTACGTAATAATATGTCTCGTACGCATTTTTAACACACAAAACAAACAACAAAATATGTACACCACATATATTATATTATAAAATTAAAATAAGTTTGATTTTTACGTGCAAATCTTATAAATACTGTACCTATTATATCAAACAAAGTTTTGGTACTGCACGGCATCCAGAAATTTGAGTCGTTGCAGGCGTAATGTTAATGTTAATATTGGCAATATTTTGCGTTTTATTCGTTTTGCAGGTGAAAAACCATTTCATTGTGGCTACTGTGAGAAGTCCTTCAGCGTGAAGGACTATCTCACGAAACACATACGCACACACACCGGCGAAAAGCCGTACACCTGTCCGTACTGTGACAAACGATTCACGCAACGCAGCGCACTCACCGTGCACACGACAAAGCTGCATCCTCTCTAGGATAGGCCCAGCGGGGGGCGCACAATAGTTGACCCAAAGAAACCAAGCGACATGGCTTAAACAAAACGAATTGGATTGGATTGGATTGGATTGGATTGAGGAACGGGATGGCATCGAGGAGTGGATTCTGAATCTGAATGTGAAGAGTAAAGAGTGAAGCAACAAACAAAAAGTAAATGAAAGACGTTTTCAAAGACGATATACTGTAAACGGGGCGCAGCAAGCTGACCAACCAAGCAACCATGGCCCAAACCATGCCCCAAGCAAGCAAGCAAGCAACCAACGACTGGCAAATCTTCAAAGTGCTGCTAGACTCTAAATTAGAATTTTTGCTAACTAAAGATATATAGTAACAAATTGTACTACAGATATGGCGTACCATTTAATTGTTTATAAGTTAATAATGCAATCGATTTTTTGATTTGGTTATGTAAATGTTGCAATTTTCATTAATTATTATTATTATTTTTTCGATTTTCTATTTGTATGACATACTTATTTTTGTTATTCCCTGAGATTTTATTGCGTATATTATTTTATATCTTAACGGATAATCCTTTTTTATAGCGACCTTAAACGCGCACACTCACACATGCGCCGTCTCACCCACACACACACACACACACAGACAAGCACACATACATCTATATTATTTATACATATATAAAGAGAAATATTTTTTATTACTGTTGTGGAAATATTATTTCGAAAAATTTGATTCAAGGTAAAAAAACTCTACGCGCAAAACTTAAATTAATTTATAGAAAGGAAATTAAGTGAAGATGATGACAAAAAAAACGGCATAAAAACAAATTAATTTAACACGCACACTTATTCGAACCAGAACAAGTTTATTTATTCTCAAGATTGAAAAATTAAAAAGGTTTTTCAAAATTTTTACTCAAACTTTAAAAATGAAACGCTTTGCTTAATTTGCATACGAGCAGGATCTCGTTTGTTTTGGCTTTAAATTGATTTACGTTAAATTAAAAATTGTTTATTAATTAATAACATTAGTGCTTTTGATTTTAATTTGTTTATTATTATTTTGTTTGATCGGTTTTAACGGCTCTTGCATTCTAAATGTTAACCATTGTTTTTAAATTATTTAAGTTTCTTAAGCGCATTTGAACGCAAGACAAAAAGTATTTAAGAGCAAATTGAAATTGAAAGAAATCTATGCAAAACGCAAAACAGCTTTACGCGCCAAACTAGTTTAAAAAACAACAAACATATACAATACATATATATATAAATAATTAACAATTTTTTATAAACTAAGCTTTTAAAAAACAAAAGAACAAAAACAAAATAGTGAGAAAAGAAAACAGTCGTAACGTAACAAGCTTATGCATAATAAATAATATTAATATTAATATTAATAATAGTTATTATAATTGTTTTTGTAATATAATAATTGATAATTTTTTAAAGAAAACATTTAAAGGATTTTTAAATCAATTAATTTACTTGCAAGTTGTATGTACTAAAACTTTAACTGTAGCAATACCAAAACCGATTAAATTGTAAATTTTTACAACAAGAAACAAAAACAAAATGACGAAAGAAACAACAATTATACTTAGTGTTATATAAATGTATAATGTATAACTTACAACTAATATTAATGCATAATACACTCAAACAAAAAGTCTACCTAAAATGGCACATAGCACAGCAACAAAATGCGAGCGCATGTAAAACCAAAATAAATTCTAAGTAATTACTAATTATTGTAATTTTTTTAAGTTTTAATAAACCAAGTTGACGATCAAAAAGCAACCAAAAAACCAATTGCAAAACTCGCTTCTCTCTAACCGCAAAACTAAATAAATTAATTTAAATTTAATAAATGCAAATCCACAAAACCAAAAAGCGAAATGAAATCTGAAATCTGAAACGAAACTTAACTTGTGGAAAAATAAACGATACGTACTAAATGCTAGATCCTAACTAACTAACTAAACTACGAAATGAAGGCGAACAAAGCAAGCAAAGTGAGTAAATAGTGATTAAACTGTAACTATAACTGTAACTGTAACTATAACTGTAAATGTACATTTAAATGTAATTAAAACCAAAATTAATAATTGTGTATGTAATTGAATGTATTTGCAATCTAACGAAAAACGATAAAGCGATTTCAAATATTCGAGCAATAAGCACATTTCAATTATATTTCAAAACCAAAAGATAAATAGAATATATATAATATATAGATGCGAATAAAGGTCCGACTTGTAGTAATATTACTTTAGACTTTCACCAAATGAAAGCGAGGTGTCTTTTCTCCACCAGAACCTATGGATTAAATGGAATAACTTGACTTTATGTATTCTACAAGAATTATAAAAAATTCTAGATTAGTTTAGGTTCATTTAAGGCTTTAGCTTTAAAGTTGAGTTTAAATTCTACTTTTTTTATTGTGATTTTCCTGGAATTAAGGTAGGTATATTTTCAAACTTTGCAGTCTTTTAGATCGACGTGGCTATTGCTGCTGATACGGAATATATATACTCGAGTTGTCGATATATCACCAGATATTCTGCATTCAAATTTTATTTCGTTCAAATAATTTATTGCCTGAAGATATCGATTTTTAAGCAAAAGGTTCCCGCTTGTGTTTTTTGAAAATTTAAAATGGACCATCTCAAGCTATAAGTTCTTTATCCACTTCTTATGTCATAAAAAACCCCATTTTAAATAAAAATCGATTTGATGAACTCGACTGATTGTTAAGAAAACTGTCCGAGTTAAAGTATCTATGAATTGCTTGTGCGAAAATCGAGTTAAAGTCCATATTTCGATGTAATATAAAGGGTGATTTTTTTAGAGCTATAGGAAAGATTTTCAAAAACAAACACATAAAATTCAGAAAAATTCATGAAATCTTTATTTGAATCGATAGTACGGTCCATATAATTTAATGTTTGAAGATTATTTCATGAAAATGTTGACCGTGACTGCGCCTCAAATGGTCCATCCGCTTAGTCCAATTTTGGCATACTCTTTCCAACATTTCGGCCGGTATCTCACGAATAAATGCTTCAATGTTGTCTTCCAATGCGTCAATTGAAGCGGGCTTGTCTGTATAGACATGAGCTTTAACATAGCCCTACAAAAAATAGTCTAAAGGCGTTAAATCGCACGATCTAGGCGGCCAATTGTCCGGTCCACAACGTGAAATAAAATGTTCACCGAACTCGCCTCTAAGTCCATTGTTGCGCGTGCTGTGTGGCATGTGGCACCATCTTGCTTAAACCACATCTAAGGCAAGTCTAGATCTTACATTTGGGGCAAAATAAAGTTTGTAATCATTCCGAATAACCGCCTCAGAAGGTCGACTAAACTGGTCATAAAATGATGATAAAATTCAATAATTTGCAAGCGTTGTTCGTATGGTTAAATTATAGACCAAACTGAAGATGTTTGACAGTGAAACAAAACACGAAACGTGCGTGAGCTGTTTAAACCAGTGTTGCCAAAAAGATAATAGCTAAAAAATCACCCTTTATAAACTTGTATTTGCACCCAAAAACGTCGCAGCCCGAGTATAAAAATATCAAAATGAAATACAATCATAAGTATATTTGATTTAATCATTATTTATATTTATTAGTACCATTTCTTTTTTTTTTCTTTCTTTGTTCTTTTTTTTCTTTTGTAATTTATTTTGAAAGTATTTGCATTACAATTTGCATTTGCTTTTGCATTATTTGTAGGTTACCGCAGGTCTTAAACCCCCCTTACCCTAAGCGGGATTACACATATATATATATTTGTATATATATGTATATATAGACAACGCAACGCTTAATGCATTTTAATTGCAATGACACATTTTCATTATCATTATCATCTCATTAGTTTAGTTATTATTACTTTAATTACAATGAACGAATATCATGAACACTATCACACTTGCAAAATGTTTGTTTTGGTTGTTTCTGGATTTCATTTGCAATGAGCAACTAACTTTAGTATGGCTCTTCTTCTTCTTCATCGCTTTTGCTTTGTTTATTGTAATGCTGATACACACACATAATAAATATGTATATTTTTATATATATATATAATATAATTAGTTATATATGTATATTTATATGTACTTGTATATGCCATCTTTTTGCTTTTGCTTTTCTTTTACATTTCATTATAATATATTTTTTTTTTGCACAAACAATTTTGATCAAACGCAATCAAAAAGTTGTACTTGATTTTTTGTTTTAAATGCTCAACTTGTTTTTGATGCATATTGTGTGCACGGTTGCCACAATTGGCGTTTTGCGCCTTTGTCCTGTTGGCGCAATGGCACTTATTTTTTCGAATTGGCTCTTTTTTCATCAGTTCAGAATTAGGTTTATGTATGTTTGTTGTGTATTTTGTATTTTGTTGTGTTGTTTGTTTGTTGAAAAGAAGAACTAAAACGGAATTGAATGATGAGCGAGCGAGCCGCGCATTTGTCACTCTCTCCTCTCCTCTCTCTCATTGTCAAAAAACAAACACATACACACTGCAAGGCGGCCATTAAAACTCATATTCAATAGCTAGCCGGACCGCTCGTTTGAGGTATGTTTATACCGCTCGCACACTGTCCTAAACTGTGCTAAAAACGTTTCTGCGCCATCTACTTGCTATCGTTAGCGCTGTTCTGCGCGCCTGTCACCCGATTTTAATTTGTACCCCATTTCTATGACTTTTTCAAGTCATAGAATTTGCGGCCACCGAAAAACTAACTTTTTCAATTTTTAAACTAGAATTTTGAAACTTTCACCAGAACTCTTGTTGGACTTTTCTCGAATTTACAATTTTCTTACTTTTTGCACTTTTTCTAACTTCGCCACGCGAAGAGCTAACGGCACCAAACCAACTCTAGATTGAACTTAACTAATTTACAGAATTTTGGATTTTGTTCCTTTTTTCAAATTGTTTTCATTAAATTTTTAATTGATTTTGGAAAATTGCAAATTTTCATTTCAAATTTGGCGCGCACTAATACTCACACAGACACTAATACTTGCACATTAGCGGAGAAAAAGTCACTAACACTTGCGCACTAACAGAGAAGAGTGCCACTGTGTTAGTGTTATACGCGTTAACAGTGTTGCAATGTTACTTAACATTCGGCGCTTTTGCGCCTTTTTTTTGTTTGTTTTTGGCTCAATCAGATATTTTTAAGTGGCAACCGTGATTGTGTGTTATTTTCTGTGTATGTGTGTGTTAAATACTCGTATGTATATACCACATATAAATGCCTATGTACTGTATGTTTATATGGCGTTTATGTCTGTCTGGACTTTTATATTCAGAATATTATACGCTTTCCTTGGCGTCAAAAAGTGTTTCTTAAATATTTATCTATGTATATTAACAGATCTCGTCCGAAATCCACTCTGGAAACTATTCCATAACAAAATTCATAGCATACTTTTTGGAACCCAAGAAATAATTCTTCACATTTTTCGTTCCGTTTGATTTTTTCTAAAAGTGGACTTCGGAACAGATTCGCATACGAGTAATTATCGAATACATTTCAAATGTATATCATTTTTAGGTAAATTACTAGAATTTTCAAAAATAGCCTACACAAAATTTATTAAACATGCGTTGAATTTTTTCGGAATTGGAATGTGAAAAATGTTTTGGACAAATTTTTCAGCTACTTGACTAAATATTATTCATAACTATTAACTATATACTAACATTCTGAACAATTCTTACACATTTTCTTATTTTCTTTTCCTTTCTTTTTTTATGTAAAATTATACAACAATATTTTATGTTTAATTTCTGTTTTGTTTATTCGCTCTGTCACAAAGTTAACAAGTGCCTCTCTTTGGTATTTTGTGGCTTTGCTCTCATAAATTATGCGCATACTTCAGATATGCAAATTTATCCGTATATATCTTATACATATATATAGAGTATATATACAAATAATAGTTTGCGTGGTTTTACAATACAATTATTAAAGTTATTAAAGTACATACATAGTTAAAGTCTAGGCGTCGATTGTGTTGTTATTTTTTATTTATTTTGGGGGAATTCTCTCTAGTATGCTTAATGCCTATAAGCTCAAATTTACAACTGATTAATCGCTGATTAAATGATTTAGCTAGTCATCAATCGACCGTTAGGAATTCTCTTTATATTACTTGACTTTATGGATACAAATTAAGGGCAAATTATGTCAGGCATCTTCTCAATATTCCATTCCAGTTCCACAAAACAATATATAGCATACTTTTTGGAGCAGCACAAGCTTTTGGTGGAATTTGTGTTGGGAATGGAATCGGGAACACGCCTGCATGTAGTTACTTTCAAGGAACTTAGTTGGCATTAACTAAAATAGTTCAGTTACTAATATAATTATACAAAAAAGAAAAACTATAAAAATTAATTATCAATAACAAATAAACAAACAAGTGATAGGCATCTTATTTGTTTATACAGTTTTAATGTTACCTACACAGGTGGGCTCTGTTTTTCTCATTATCTTTTTTATAATTTTTGTCACGTTTTCTCTTGCTCTTGTCACACAACTCGTTTGCTCTATTTTTCAAAATCAAAACTTAGACCACACGCACAAAAAACAGCTCTAAAAATTTATCAAAATTGTACAAAAATGTTTTGCTTTCAAGCACATTTCATTTAAGTACTCAACACTTTTCTATTCCATTTGTTAAAATAAAGTAATGTTTTTTATTGTTTGTATATTTTGCTCATCTATCATTTCTTAACATTTGCCTTTTTATCATTATTGCAAAAATTAAAGTAATTCTTTTATTGTTTGTGTTGTTTGCGCTATTTGTTATAATGCTGCACCTAATTCTCAGTTACATACATTCATTTTATATAGTATATATATATATATAATAGTATATATCGTATTGAATGGTTTTCTTTTTAAAGTTATATACAATTGTTTTTGGGTATCATTGTGATTTACTTGGAATGCGAGACAACGGAATGAGAGACCATGGAATGGGATAGCATTGAATGCGATATGCCCGATATTTCAGCATAGGTATCGGTCGGTCCCTCCCCACTGCAGACTGAGTCCTCGGGCGTTCGTGATGGTTCTGCCTCGGTTATTTCAATATCCTGATGATGCTTATTGCTGCGATGTTTGGCACTTAAAGCCTGCGAAAGTTGTTTGCATATTATTTAGTTGCGTTTTAAATTTAACTATATTTTAAATTGCAATTTAAGTGCATTGATTTAGATTTTAAGTATTAATTAGTTTCAGTTGAAATTGTAGACATATGACAGTGCTATTTTGAGGACATGCATTTAGTAGGGACGCGTGGAACAGACTCGACATGTACAAAGGAGACAAGTACAAGTACATTTAATTTAATTAGTTTTTCTATTTTTGTTGGACTTGGAAAGCTAAGGCCCGCATGCTAAGTACTTTTTTTATTGAATAGACCTATTGATATGTTACGTAGAGTTAGGCGCTATAGACAAACGTGCGCATTTCGATTGGTTAGGCACAACACATATGGTAGTTAGGATTTGTTAAGGTTGTTATTTATGTTGGTTAGCTTTACGAGTATTTTACAGTGAGAGACTGACAATTCTTACCTTATCTTTGCTGCCCTTTTTCTACATTTAGATATTGGTTTTTTGTTGGTGGGTTTGAGTTTTTAATATAGTACAAGTCATGACAAGAACAATGATATATATATGTATTTTATATTAATATTTATATATGTTCACACAGAAGGATAAAATAGTAGAAACAGGAGAGCTTAGGCATTTTTAAGTGGGGCACAAGGATTAAGTTGAAGCTCAGCTTGAGACACTGAATAATTATCTAGGCTTGCTTTGGAAGTAAGGCCTTCGCTTCACTGGCTATTCTGGCCCATGATGAACATGTATTTTACAGCGAGAACTATGACTACACTCTCAGTCAGTCCTCAGTCACTTACTTGCAATGAGAAGCGACGATGACCCGCCTTGCGACCGCCGCGTCTTTTACTAATGTGCGGATTATCCTGACGCAGCGTCTTGTTCTTCAGAATCTCCAGTTGTGTGTACAGTCTGCAAACGTGAGGAAACGGAAATGAAACTTTGATTGAGATTTGAGATTGAGATTGAAGCACAAACCTTTTGAGTTCGGCACGTATATCCTCGGGACTCATTTCGGATATGGTCAGCTCACCAATATCAGGATCGCCCAGACATAGACCCGCATAGCCGCCGCCCAAGCGCTGACCGGCGTCATGTGACGTACCCTTGAAAGCATCCACAGGTAAACGCATTGATAGATCGTACGCAAGTGAACGAACCTGCAAGCTATGAAGATGCAACAAACACCGCAAACCACACTCAGGAAGTAACACAAAAGCCAACGGAAACCGAAACAGAAACAGAAATAGGAACGGAACGAAAACGGAAACGGAAATCGAACTCAGAGGCAAAGCAAGAAAGTGTGTCAAGATAAAAGAGAATTCAAAGTTTAAAGTAGTTCTGTGCGCATCGTGTCAATTGTATATGGAATTTTGGATTGTTTTGTTATATTTAATGTAAATGTTTATTGGGCGTGGTTGTGTCTCTTGTTGTGCTGTAAATGAGATAAACATAGGTCAATGTCTAAACACAAGTAGCGACGACCAATCGTTGTTGGACTTTAGCTAATAAAACTACTTAGTTCAAGAGTTAGAGAGACAGTGACAGAGACTAGACAGAGCTAAGTTTCAGAGTATACGGGTAGGAGGAGACAGAGAGGAGACAGAAAGATAGTGTGGCTAAAAGAAATACTCTATAGTTTTGGTATGCATGTTGGGTATTTTAAAGGAAACCGATTTTTGTCATTATAGTATTGTCATGTTAGCTTTTGTGAAATAATCATTAAGAATATATAGTTAGTAGACATGCAAATTACAAGACTAAAGTGTCAGGCATGCGGCCAGTGTTGATTAACGAGTGCAGTTAGCAAACACAAAGTATAATTGCAATGGGATGGAATGGAGTGGAATGAAACATGAAATGAAATCAAATTGAAATAGTACAGTACTGAAAACACATTCTGGTACAAAAATGACACTTGCAGCAACTTCATAGCTTGACTAAAATTCATGATATGTTAGCTTAATTCTAAAACCAAAAAGTCAACTCCACAAACGAAAATCATAACGAATGAAATCATTTTAGTTTAGCAAAAAGCTTTCTTCTGCGATTTTTGTTATTTAAATTGTAATAAATATTATTTTTTTTTTGTTCAACTGTTTTTTATTTAAATATTAGTTGTTTACAAAAATCGTTTCCTCAACCAAATGTCAATACCAAATACAAATACGAGTACAGTTTACAGTTTACGTGGACCAAAGACGGAGACGAGAACGAGAACGACGACGATGACTGCGGACAAATGAGCACAAAATTGTACCTAATTTAATCTCAACTTTCTAATACTTATATATTTTTTATTGTATGTATATACGTATCGTTTTATTACGGTATTCGAACAAACTTTGGACGCACTTTGTTAGCAAGAAATCAATCTTAATGTTGAACAGAAATGTTAATTGAAAATCATAATTGAACTGAACGCAACGACAAACTGTTAACTGTTTTTGTTACCTGCTTGTGCTGATACCACAATTTTGGCACAAATATCAAACCCAAGGCAAAGCTATTCGTCAGCTGCGAGCGCACAAATAACGCCAACAAAATGGCACTGGGACTCATTTCCGGCAGGTAGAAGAAGCGCATAAAATAGAAACTGGACGAGACGAGAAACTCCAGCGTCAGCGTTGTAACCAGAAATTGTCGCTCCTGTTAAAAAAAAGAAGAAGGAATTTAAATTTACTAAATTTAAATTTAAGACTTACATATATGCAAAACAATCTGTATTTAAATAGTGTTTTTAAGGCTAAATAAATTCATTCCTGTTCCGGTTTTCACTTTCGGCAAGATTTTACGGATTGAATTCACTTGACATTGAGCTAGTGAGTTTGAATTCGCAAGGGATAAATCGATGATTAGTGTAAAATAAAATTAAATCAAAATATTTATAAAATAGCCCAATGCTTTAGGAATAATGTTGCATTATCAGAAAAATAAAAAAATGTATTTGATTCAGGGACCGTAATTATGATGAGTTTTATTATAAAAATTAAATAGTTATGATTATTTAAAGATTTTTAAGGATTTTCTTCAATGATAATGACTAAATTTGAGTGAAAAAAATAAAACTCACAAATAATCATTATTTGTAATTTTTATTTTTTCGCTCAAAATAAAACTCACTTTTAAAAAGATTACGTAATCATTTTAAAGATTTGTTTTTGCGTTTTATGGATTCTCTGGGTTTCTTTTAAAGGGATATGCAAAAATACTGGGTGAAAATGAAATTAACAAAAGCCATGAATTTAAAGTGAGTTTTATTTTGAGCGAAAAAAAAATAAAAATCATAATGATTATTTGTGAGTTTTATTTTTTCGCTCAAATTTAATCATTATCATTATTATTTCTGTCATTCTAGTCATTGATTTTTTGATGTGAAAACATTTCAATAATCATTATTTTCGGTCCTTGATTTGATTGTTATATAATTTTTTATTCAGCATACCTCAAAATAATAAGTTTCCGTGAAAGCGATTCGGTTATTTATTAGGGCTGCCCTTGTATGTAAAAAAAATAGTAAATATTCTGGTACATATTTTTAACCACAATTTAAGTGCCTTTAAGCATTGCGTAAAATATAGAATTCAATTTCTTGTTTTTTAAATGCAAGTTTGGACAAAACCGTTTGTAATTTAATGCAAAAAAGAACAGATTATTTTTGTAAAAAAAAAACATTTCTCAACAGTGAAACAAACCCGCTCTTTGCGGGTTTTAAGCGTAAGTAGATTTAACCTTTGAAAAATGTATCTACTTATGATTTAATAAATATTTTATTAATAAATTACGCATTATAACAGGCGCAAAGTCTTTTGATACAAAATTCTGATTTGCTCAGAACATTTTTCAACACTGTTCTGCCAAAAAGTATACAACACATTATAGGAGGGAAATTCGACAGGCAGTTCAAAGGAAAATTTAGGGGAAATTCGATTAAATCTTTCGGATTGAAATTGAAAGTGAAAACCGAAACAGGCCTGATAGAGAATTCTTCAACGTTTTGGTTGGCTTATTTGTATTTATATTTATATAGAAATCAAATGCAATTCTCACCCGAAACTGTGTGTTGGCATTGCGACTGGCAATGGCCAAGTGGAGGCCAAAGCACAGAATGAGCATCTCGCTGGTCTGCGTTACCAGCTCCCATTTGAGGGGATGACAGGTGTTGGTGCTGGCTTCCCGTAAGCTCTCCAGCTGCGCGCTCTCCAGCAGATCCAGCGATGAGGCGGTAAATGCCGCCATATAGCAAATGACGGCAAAAACCATCGTGCACAAATACTTCAGCAGATCGACATCGCGCAGCACCCAGCGATGTGCCTTGCGGGTGCGAAAGTCGACCAGATGGCGATAAAGCTTTAAGATAATGGCGCCATAGCAGGTGATGAAGCCGATCTCACGTAGCCAAGGCTCCAGCAGACAGCGCTCGGTGGAGGCGGGAAAGAAATGGACGGCAACCTGCAAAGGATGCGATTGTAATAAACGATCTCAAATCAAATAACTTAATACTTGCCGATGCATAAAGTAAAACAATGCCGAGCAGTATGGTCTCCAGCACAGTCCACATTCCCGAAGCAATGGCCTGAAAAAGCAAAGCTCTAATAAAACTGGAAGATCTTGAAAACATTTTATAATTCACCTTGCATTTGCGTTGTCGAAACACAATGACACTCAGGACGACACAGCAGAGAATGCAGGCGGCCAGGACAATGGCCACAAGCAGACGCAGACAGGCATCAATGTTGAGTGCATCCTCCTCCTGGAAGGCGAGGCAAACGCCATGCAGATCGCAGTTGGTGCAACTGCCGGGACACGGCACACAAGAGAAGTTATCGAAGCCCTCGCTCAGCTCAACCAGATCACCGCGAAAGCCTTGAAGTGTGGAATTTGGCAGGTAAAAGGATTCGCGGCACAAACACGTGTAAACATCTCGAGTCGCCATCGGTTTATTCTCAGTCACCAGGCAAAATGTGGTATTGCGATCGCAGCTAAATGAATGAAATAAATAAAGTTATTTCAAATTCAGGAACTGATTTAAAATTATTTAATATGAACAGAAATCGAAAAATTGTTATTTGTAAATGGGGCTATTGCATATGGGCTAATCCTGAGTTGCGGACGTTATATTTGCTCGCGTTCAGATTGGTGAATTTTAATGAAATTTTCGGGAAAATGAATTTCATTATTTTAAGATGAAAGCCTTACTGTTTTTGAAAAAAATTAGGCTTACTGAAAGTTCCGTTGCGGCCGTTACAAAAAATAGAACGTGCATTTGCATATACACTGCCGCTCAACTGAATAGGTTCACGAAGTTATTCAAAAAAACATACTTTAAACAAAAAAGATTTGATGCAGATTTCTTAAAATATTCGTATAATTTTTTTAAAATTGCGAAAAAGGCACTTTTTGTGTGAAAAGTGGGAAAAAGTTGGAAAAAGGGGTTAAAATGGTAACTTTTAGGATTTTTAAAAAATTATAAAAAATACTAGCAAAAATATTTTTGAATTTTTTTTTTGCAGATACTCTTAGAATTGTTTGAAGAATTTTTTTGCATCATAACATTTTTTGTTAAAAATCGAGGAATAACGTGGAAAAAAAAACACTTTTACAAAAATTCGAAATAATCCATGGGTACTTAATGGGTTAACAAAATTTTTTTATCATTCAAACGGAAATTAAATGATACGAATATTTTAAGAAATCTGCATCAAATCTTTTTTGTTTAAAGTATGTTTTTTTGAATAACTTCGTGAACCTATTCAGTTGAGCGGCAGTGTATATTAGCGAATTTTGCATAATAAACAAAAAATATCCAAATACAAAAAAATTAGGTGGAATTAAGTGGAACGGCACAAAAGAAATACCAGATTAATTATATTATTAATATGAATGCTAACTACTAAACTGTTAAATGTTAATGTTAATTGTCAAACACCATAAAAACGCGTCAATGTAAAATCAGAGATGCTGTAGCGTTAGGAATGCTTAGAAATAAGTAAATAAAATAGATAAATATAAAATAAATATATGACCATACCAATCCAGCATCAAAAATAAAGATAGGTAGTCTCGTTAATTAAAAATCTTAGTTTTTGTCTGTTGCGGACGTTCCTTTGCGGACGTTACATTTTGTACACACACACTATATTTTTCAAATTATTAATATATATTAAATATCTTTTCGATACAGTTTTTATCTTAAATAAAAGAAAATTTAACAAAGTTTAAGATGAGCTAAGCGCTAAACACTCAGACGACCTTTTTGCCCACTTTTTTGGCCATTGAAAATAACCTTTTTTTTACAAGAATTGTTGAAATTAAGAGGCAAAAAGAGGTATTAATTGATTAGGCTCAGCCATGAACAATCAAACCACCGTAAAACTATTTTGATTTTGTAATTTGAAGCCCGAAAATGTATATTTTAACAAAAAGCAACTTTTATTAAAAAAACACACAGTTTTTTGACAAATTTAAGTTTTCGCACTTGGTTTAAAACTTTTCGGAATAGCCCAAATACTTTAATGTTAACTCCATTCTACAATGATAGGCTTACTGACATAAATATTTTGCGAGACTCACCCATGACGTCGTCCGAAGACTTCCTCCAGGCCATCGTTGCACACATCCTCGTCGGCGGCCACAAATGCAGCTGCCACAATTCTGCAGAAAGGTCAAATACACAAAAAGTATAAGTATGTTGTAAAATATCGAGTGCACTTAATGTGTTGTGTTAGACTCACTTGATTCGGTGCTCGGTGAATGATATGCGAAATGGCCATAACCAGCGACCCGTCAACAGGTTGCAGTCACGAAATGGTGCGCCCCATTCCTGCGTCCCGTCGCTGCTGTTCCAGGCGGATCTATAATCATTTTCGATGGGATCAAATCAATTAGCTGTCTGGCAAACGGCACGCGAACCCAAGAACATGCCATTGTCAATTCATACTCGTATGAATTGAATACATGATGAATACATGATGGTCAAAAGTCAACTGATATTGATATCGACAAACATTTCGTCACTTACCCCAACTCACGCCAGTAGGAGCCCAAATATGCCTTGTTATGCACCTGATTCGGTGGTATCTGAAAGAGTTAACAAGTTTATTTGATTTCTTATTCAAATTGTTTGCTGCTCTGAATTGTTAGCTGACCGTCACGTTGTCCCTGAATTTGACCACAACTGTGTGTATGCTGGGCGCTGCAATGGCAAAGGCCAGAAGATTGTCATCCTCGTTGAGGGCATAGCTGGCAATGGCATTGGCCCGACGGCTAACCTCCGACCGGGTCGGCTCATCAATGGCAATGGGCGTGTTGGCATTTGGAAATTTATTTGACAGGAATTCAGTAAATTGTCGTGCTGCGTCCTCGGCCAGCTCAGTGAAGTCGTAAAACTGTAAAGTTGCAACAATCAAGAGATTAATTAGCGTCCATTCAACGATTGTTATTCTACAATTTAAACAAATCTTTGCAAGTTGACCTCAAATAAATTATACAGAATTCTGTAATGAAATGAATTCACTCGAATGGAAAGTTCTCTTCAGAGTGCTTTTATTGTACTTATATTTTCAAAATAAACTTTTCTATAAATAACAGAATTTTCTATTAAAAATGTAAGCTTGACGGGCTTTTGTGTAATCAAGATACAACATTAATGAATCTTTCTATAATATTTATCAGGAATTTTATCGCTTTTCTCTATTTTCTTGAAAGACTCAAGATTTTCTTTTAAACGAATTAGTTTTTCAACCTAAACAAGATTGTTTTAGCAAAACTTGATTGCATTATAATAAACTAAGCACACACAAGAGGAGAGCAGTCTAAAGAGGCTTATCTGTCCTAGAATAAACATATTTCATTCGATACACACACACAGACACAAAGGCCTGTCCTTATTCTGGCCATCAAAGGTATTTGTACACTTGAGCAGAGAGCTAAGCTCCAATATAAATTGCAACCTAACGAATATTCGGATTTAAGGCGAGTGCCTTTTGCTCATAATTGGTGTGAACGCGAAGAAAATTAAGGATACGTGAATAAGATGCCAGAATCTAGGAGTAGGGCGAATTAGGCTTGGACTCTGGCTATTAATTATTCACATGGTGCACCGTTTTGCATGGCTCAACACCTTTTGACCAGGTGAACAAAAAAATAACGAGAAGTTTGCTGTTGAAAATAATACGATTTAATGTCCGAGCTGGGTTGTAAAATGTTTTTAATCCCTTTCAGACGGTATACCAGATTCAATCTCTCTCTCGCTCTCTCTCTCACTCTCTCTCTCTGTCTGTCTCTGGCGAAATGTTTGTATAAAATTAACACGTTACAATGAGCACAGGATACGCACCGGATACGCTGCTGTGGCAGTCAGCAAAACTCTGATGACATCATTATGGCTTTTGGAAACAAAAGGTAACCGCAATATGAGAGTGTGGGAGTTTTTGCTCTGTGTGTGTGTCTGTGTGGGTGAGTCACCTTTGGCTTTTCCAACAAATATTTCCCATTAGCAATTCTCAACTCGGAGGCGACCACATTGCGTATACGTTATGTGCCAGATGAAAAGCCAAATGAATTATTAACAAGAAACAAACATATTTGTACACAAATAACTTACACACACACACACACACACACACACAGGCATAGCCATGTATACATACACACATTGAGGGGTAGAATCATTCAAGCGTGTTGCGGTCTCCGGCAAAGAAACCAAAAACAACAACAAAAAAATGTGAAACACTTGCAAATAGCAAAAACCACAAACAGAAGCGTCTTTGCAATAAAACATGCATATATTTACAAGGATATACATACATATGTACATATACATATAAATATGTAAGTTGAGCCAGCAACTATGCCAAGTTCTGTTGCACACACATACAAACACTCACACACACACTCACACTCCACTATGGTCCTGATGACGATTTTTTTGGACAAAATTAATAACTCAAGAACGAAAAAAGATATTTTGGTCTAGTTTTTAGCATTAAACTCATAGTGTCAATTGGCATCGGGGCTGCGTAAAATGGGCGTGGCACCGCCTTTTTTTTCTTAATTTAGGCATATGGGTATTTCCAGGATCGAGAACGCGACATTTGCACGACTTTAAATTAAAAAATATGGCAAAAATTGACATTTTCGAAAATGTTTTCTCACGTGTTTAATGCGTTTTATCAACACTTTTTTTTATTATAAAAGACAATCTTTGAAGACTTGTCGTTTTCGAATTATTTATAGAAAACAATGCATCGCGAACGCGACGAGCAGAAATCATGTTTGACTTGACAAATGAGAAAGTCTTTAAAATGTAATTTGGATGAAAATACTCTTAAACCATAATAAAATAATGTAGTTTTTCATTTTAGAAATAATTTTGATATGTTACTATCATTTTATTTATTTTTCACGTTTTATTAGCAATTTGTAACGCGACATCGCGAACGTGACAAGATTTCCACCTAGTTTTTCCAAGAGCTTTTAAAACTTGTTTTAAATTAAATTTTCAGTATATTTCTATATATTAAAATGGTTTATGTTACAATCTTACTCCCTGACTTAATGTAATCGATGGAATACAAACGGTCCATTTTGAAAGTAAATTATTAAAAAAAATGGGCAAAAATATAGAAAAATTAATTTATTCCAATGTAGAATCTATATGTTCATCCTTTTGAATTTCTTCTAGCGTATATTGCTAAAAGAAACAACTTGAATACATTTTTGGAAGAAAATTTCACAAGATGTGAGTTTTTAATCAATTTTACGTTTTTTGGCAAGGTGGACCTTTTTCTGGAAATGCCCATATGGTCATATTTCTAACAAGTGCTAAAAAAATTAGTTTTGTTCTCTCTGAAATAAAATATTATTCCAAAATTCATTATTGAGGAAATTTTTTAAAGCACACAGAACAACACAAAGCTAGCTGATTTTCAACAAAGGAGATTTACTAACACAAAGTACAAAACACACTGAATAATATATATTATAAATTTAGGCTAATTGGCTTTTGGATTAGTCTCTTGTAATCTTAAAAACCACTTGAATTCAACATTAAATATTCATCGTTCAAAACATCTCTGTTTAACAGCTGTTAGCTTAACAGTGTTGGGCAATGTTTTAAATTATGACTATGTAACATTTTTGTCTGATGTATTTTCAATCTATTGCCATCAAAAGATCATTAATTTCAACAACTTTAAAATTGGAATTTTTTCCAAAATAATCGTCATCGGGACCATAGTGCACTCCAAGCAGTTGAAATGAAATCCGTAAAGCGCGTTTTACTGGCTTTTTAATGTCTCATGCTCGACATCTCGGCGTGCACTCGGATATGCCGGCATTTGCCACATACCATATATATGTATATATGTACATACATATGTACATATGTATACCAAATTCTTACTTATGACCATAAAAATATTTACATGCCCATATGGCATTTAGCTGTTGTTGTTGCTGTTGTCATTTGCATGTTTGTCGTCGTGTTATTCGCTTTGTGCTTAATGAATAAAATATGTCAGCTGCTTTGTTGCTGCTACTTTTGTTGCTGCTTCTGCTGTTGTTATTGCTACTCATGTTGTTGTTGCTGTTGTTGTTGACACTTGCAAATCTCATCTGGGCAGCTCACAAGTATGTACTACACATCTTTACACATCTTTCATTATGCAAAGTATTCTTTCTTCCGCTTATTCTTTCATTCATAGTCTTTTTCTGTATCGTGTTTTTTTTTCTCTACTTGAAATGTTAATGCAGTTGTATTTTAGTAAATTGCATAAGACTTACAAAATAATTTATGTATTGTCTACTAAAAAGCATTTCCGGTTAACGCCTAGTGCTTATGCAACACTTTTTTTTTAAATATACAACGAATGGAAAGAGAGAGAGGAGAGCTTTTTGAAGAAAACTAAATGAATTAAAGTTGAAAATTGCATTCCATTAATACAGATAAATCCGTATTTAATCTAAAATCTTTGATATTCATGTTAACAGTCTGCAAATGTCAACAGGTTTTAGCTCTGTTAGATCTACATATGCTAACAGCGCTTTAACATACCTTTATATAGAACTAGTTTATTGCTTTTATTGATTTGCTGGCAGTTTATAATAACTTTTCAACATTTTGCGGATTAAAATCTATTTTTTTTAGTATACAAAAAAAATACATATATTTTAATCGACAAAAAGCGTTTCTATGTTCAAAGTTAGCTGATTCATTGGGGTGCAATTACTTAAATATTTTTTTTGGCGTTGCATTGTGTGATATTAGTAACCTTTGTTATTACATTGTTGTTGCTGTTCTTGTTGTTATTGAAACAAAAGCAAACAAATGGGCAGCAGGCATACAAATTTTCGCTTCTCTGTTGTTGAAAGCGCCACAAAAGCAGCGCGCTGCCAAGCGAACAACGTGGCCAACAACGAGCACAACGGCAGTAACAAAAACAATAACAATAACAATGAGAACAACAAGCAACAAACAAAAAAAAATATGCTTGACAGGCATTCGACAACGCGTTCACTGTTGACCACGGAGAGAAAACAAAAAAAGAGACAGCTTTGGGTAGGCATTTCCATGGGTATTGAAAATGTCCAGCTGCCCAGCTGTCCAGCTGTTGTTCCATGTGCGCTACTTTATTTATTATTTTTTACAACATTTTTTATACCCTGTGCCGAGGGATTAATAAGTATAAAACAGATCTCAAGGAGAGTAAGAGCTAGAAGCAGCAAATGTGCTATGAATACTCCTTATATGTACACTGATAAAAAAGAGGATCTAAAATCAAGATTTTTGTCTCAAAACTAAGAACTTTGGGACGCCAGAACCAGTTGTGAATTCTAAGTCTCAAAAAGTGTGTTGTTGTTAAGAGAAAAAGATCTAAGATCTAATTTTTTTATTCTTATATTAAGAACTTAAGATTTTTTAGAATAATATTCTTAGCTTTAGTAATTTGGTCTTAAAATGGTCTTATATTAAGAACAACATATTTCAATTTGAGAATTTTATTCCTATATTAAGAACTTACGATTTTCAAGACTAATATTTTTAGTTTTAGTAATTTGGTCTTAAAATATTCTAATTTCAAGAACAATTTAAGATGAATGTGCTTGATTTTAGAAAGTGGTATTTTTTTCAGTGTAAGTGCTGGCAGATCAGGATTTTTTAAAATTGGTTGATATAAATATAAGAAATTTACAAGGAGAAAGAAAAGCTTGAGTGCAGTGAAAGAATATAAAAAGACCTAAGTGCTGGGTATCTTGCAATCGGGCACTCTCGACTAAAGCTTTCTCACTTGTTATATGCATATAAATATATGCTACGTGTCTAAGGAGCACACACTCAACTGTGAAGAGATATACAAATTGCTCTAATGGCAATTTATAAATTTGCTTGCCATTGAAATTGTATCTTTTAATTATGGCTCTCAAGCTGTTTGGTAGTTGCGTCAAGAAAGCGGCTAACGCCATCGATCCTTGTGTCTACGTCATGGCCAAAAGGAAAATTGTTTACACACTGACTTATTGAACAGTTATACGAATCGCACAGCTGTCTAAAAATAGCTTCAACTGACTGAATGACTGTCTGACTGACTGACTGGCTTTCTGATGAGCTTGTGGTTAAGAGTGGCGCTATCTTTAAATTTCAAGTCCTTGCTGGAATTGTCATGCAAATTCAATTAAAATATCGTTGATGACTTTCAAGCAGATACGGGACGAGAGTCAGAGTCAGAGCTAGAGCCACAGTCAGAGCCAAAGGCACAGCCAAAGCCAAAGCCTCAGCCTGTGGTTGACTTCTTTAGTATCTTTTAATTAACTTGCAGAAGCAAAACGCGTGACATGCCGACAAACAGACGCAACAGCAACAACAGCAACAACTGCTTGCAAATCCTATGTAATACCTTGCAGCACTCGCATCCCCTAGATACGTCCTCGTTATATGTATGCACGTCAGACATGGCGTATGCGTAATATTTTTTTACGACCGTCAACAACATTGGTGTTTGGGCGGAAAACGGGCTACGCGGCTACAAGGATTTTCCTCAGCAATTTCATGCGCGCAGATTTCCGCAAAAAGATTTTTGTCAGCATGAAAGTCTGAAGTCTGCATCAACTTATGAACGAGTGGAGAAAGGGGGGAGAAGAAATGGAATAATACTGGGGTTGCTGCTGCTGCTGCCTCAGCAACTTTATTGATTAGACACGAAAACACCGCCCACTTCACCCGTTTGTTATCCTCGAGCATTTTGGCCCTCAGCATTTTTCAGCGACCGTGAAGCACTTTATCAACTGTCAAGTTAGCAATTTTAAATATTCATGCTAATTGTCCGCCGTTGGGTCGATTGCAAGCTGCACTTTTTCCCACATTTACCCACAACCATCGCCAATTTGCTGTCGAGTTACCCAAGCGTCTATTATTTTTAGCCTCTTTCGTTGCTATTATTATCGCTAACAGGCCATTTTATTAACTATCAAATTAAGCTAATACTTTTATTTTTAAATAGCCGACCTCGATTTGTTAGTTAGTTGCGTTGTCAACAAGGTTTCCGCACAGAGGTGGGATTTATTGTGTTGTTTTAGCCAAAGGCCATGGGGTCAGATGCTATTTATGGGTTAGCTTAGTACGTTGTAAGGCAATCTCTTTAAAGCACTGCTATAAAATACTTTCTTCTCTTCCATGGGATAGAAAAATACACATTTTGGACACCACTGCTTTAAAGTATTTGTTTAGTTGATCTAGATAGTTACTATTTGACTATAGTCTAATATTTGACAATAGTTTAATATCATGAAATTTAACTTTATACTGTTTGGGTTTAGAACACAAAACAAATCTTTTCGGGGAAATCAAAAAATTCTTCTACTTTTAAAGAAAATATTCTTGTTTAAAATATCTCATTGACTGTTGGCCTTAGATAGCAAACGCTTCTATTTATTTGTTTATTTATTTATTGAATTAATTTCAACTAAGAGCAGTTGATCAAAAGTACTTTTAAGCATACAATTAAAATCAAGAACATAATATCAGGGACCGTAATCATTATGATTTTTATTATAAAAATTACATAGTAATGATTATTTTAAGATTTTTAAGGATAAAACTCAAATGTAATCATTATTTGTGATTTTTATTTTTAAAAAAGATAACGTAATCATTTTAAAGACTTGTTTTTGAGTTTTATGGGTCCTCTGGGTTATGGGATATGCAAAAATACTTTGTGAAAATCCTACACAATAGCCATGAATTTAAAGCAGGGATTAAAACCGAAACGAATATCGGTTTCAGTTACGGTTTCGGTTATATTCGCATTTAGGTTTTCGGTTATCTGTTTCGGTAAATCTTTGAATAAAGGTTTCGTAACGGTGAACCGGTTTTTGTGTTCACAAAAAAAAAAATTTCTTTGCAATAATACTAAAAGCGCATTACTTTCTCAGTGTTGCTAAAAATGATTATTTTAACCTAATTTTCCTCTTTTTCATACAAAATGTGGCTTTTTAGAAACTTTCAAAAAATCATAAAAAATACTAGCAAAAATATTTTTGATTATTTTTTTTGCAGTTACTCTTAGAATTGTTTCAAGAATTTTTTTGCATCAAAATATGTTTTGTTAAAAATCGAGGAAAAATGTTGGAAAAGTAGACTTTGACAAAAATTCAAAATATTCAATACGTACTTAATGGGTAAGGAAAGTTTTGCATCATTCAAATGGAATTTAAGTGATTAAAAGATAAATATAAAAAACCCGCATCAAACCATCTTTATTATACCCAAATTTGAGAAATTTATGCTGTATGAAGACATTAGTGGCACACTGTATGTGTGTACATGCATAAGAGAATGAAATGCAGATAATTTTTGCATCTTGCTTTTATTTGTTTTTTTTTATTGGATGTATGAAAAACCGAAATTAACCCTTATAAATGAAACGGTTACGATACGGTTATTTCGGTTTACAGAGTTTCGGTTTTAAGGTTTCGGTCAGATGAAAATTTATTTTTTCGGTTACGGTTTCAGTTACGGTTTCAAATTTCAATCGGTTTTTACCGGTTAAAGGTTACGGTTTCGGTTGGGGTTTTAATCCCTGATTTAAAATGAGCTTTATTTTGAGCAAAAAAAATAAAAATCATAAATAATGATTTTTTGTGTTTTATTTTTCATAAATAATGATTTTTTGTGAGTTTTATTTTTTCGCTCAAATTTAATCATTAAAATTATTTTATTTGTATATGTATTCTAGTCATTGATTTTTTGGTGTGAAAAAATTTCAGCAATCATTATTGTCGGTCCCTGCTTAGTATGAAATTAAATTATTATGATTTATATAAAATTAAAATTATCAAGAAATCAAATCTCGCTTCAAAAGGTTTTGCATATTTAGAAATTGGTTTCATTTAAAGAAGTCGTAATGATAAAAATGATTTTATATTAATATCATATTTTCTATCTACAGAATAAGATCGGGTTCGCCCATAGCCTACTTTCCTACTCGTCACATTTAATTTTCAATGTAATGAAATCAAAGGATTCTTAGAACTAAATTATAGCCTAACTTGAGGCTTCACTTACCGGCTCATCGGGCAGCGATTCCAGCACTTTGGCTTCACATTTCTCCTGTGTTTTACTGCTCCCAGCTGTTGTCTCTGCTGTTCCTGTTGCTGCTGTTGTTGTTGTTGGAGCTGCTGCTGTTGTTGTTGTTGTTGTGGGCGGTGCAGTCTGCGCTGTGGTTGAGGTGGCGCTACGTTTGCGCAGACGCTCCGCATTGCTGAGGGCAGAGACGACGCTGCCCGTGGGCGACAGATCGTCAAAGTCGATGGTGGCAGCTTCGTGCAGATGATACTCCTGGATGCCTGCATGGGATGGATGGGAGTCGCTTTGGCGCAACTGGGCGCGTTTGTAATAGGCGAGCAGGGCGTCGCGTCGACTGATGCCGCTGCCTGGAGACGCCGCCGAATGTTGCAGGATCAACAGGAACAGGAACAGCAAAAGCAGCAAATTAAGTCTATGGCAATGTTTGCTATTGTTTCTGCTGCTGCTGTTGTTGTTGCTGTTGTTGTGGTTGTCGTTGTGGTTTTTGCTAATTTGTGAAGTTGCTCGTTGGTTTTGGTGTTGCTTTTTCAGGTGGTCTCGATCTCTGTGGCTTTTGTGACTGTTTACTTGAGTATTCACTTGATTCATTTGATTTTGGTGGCATTTTTGATAGTTGCTTTGATGCATTGAACTTTGAGCTTTTGACTTTATTGCTATGCACAGTTCCATATCACTAAAGTTATTCTTTATGTTCTGTTGTTGCTGTTGTTGTTATTAGTTTAGCTTAGCTTTTGTTGTTGTATAAAAATGTGTTTCAGTTTCAGCACTTTGTGTTCTCGTTGTGGGCGTGGCGTCCTCTTCAGTTGCAGATTTAAATTGAACGTGTGACACAACGAGCACATCTGAAAATGAGCAAAGTTTATCCAATTTAATTTAAGAACACACATGAGACTTGCAACACTTGAAATTGAATTTGAAAACTTCAAGTATTTAAATGTAGTTAAAGTTTGCCTTTTTCCAAGTAGAACATAGTCATGTGTTTAGTTGATTTATGAATATTATTAAAACGCCCACACAGACAAAGTTTTTTGTCCACTGCTTGTTTTTCAATTAAATTGTATTACAGAAAGTGAGAAAATGGATTGAAAACTTTGTTTAGCTTTTAATCTAGCCGAAGTTTTCAACTTTTGCTAATATTCAACGTTCTATTATGAATATTTGTTTATATTTATAGCTAGTTAGATTTATTAATATTTAACTAGCACTCCATTTAAATTTCAGCTTGATAACTCAAATACTTTTCGAGCTACATTTGATTTAATTTTAAATGAATTAATCTCCATAGTTCACTGTGAATTAACGCCATTTAAGCTGATGATTAATTTTTATGACACATTGTGGTGAACGCACAAGTTTTATCTGATTTCATATGCATATCTACATTGATAATTAATTACTTATATGTAATTACCTACGGGTTTCTTTCACCGCTGCACTTTTTACATCCAATTAACTTTAACCTGCTTTTATCGTGAGCATTTTACTGATTGCCGTTTCATGTGCAGTTGCCATTTCATTGCTTTTAAATCAAGTAAGACCCAAGCATCGAAGCTATTGACTATAAGATACCCTGTGCTCAGACAGACATAAGTGGATATGAATAAATCTAGTTGACTCTATTTCGTAATGTCCTTCCATTTGTTACATATGTACATACATGTGCCGAAAGTTATATTATCCTTTGTTATCCAAATTAAATGGGTAGAGGGTATAAACAGGTCGACATGCCACCCCATAGATTCAATATTCACTCAAACACACAGACACACTCATACGAACACTCACACGCAATTACGCATTACGGCAATGGCAATTTCATATCAACACAAATTGCAATTTAATGGAAAGTGCCCCCCCGAGTCGTAAAAAAGTACGACAAAACTAAGTTCAGTTCAGTTGGGAGAACTGTTTAGAATAAAAGTACAAATGTGTAACTAAGTGATACTCTTTACTAAAGATGACGTTGACAAAGTTTATTATTAGAATATGTCTTAATTAAATTTTTGTATACAATAAAATAAACCGCATCAGAATCAAGCTAAAAGTGTTGAAAAATATTCTGGTGAAAATGGTGAAAAAATGATTAAGCGAGGTTATTCAAATTTGAATCTAGAATGAATTAAGATGCCAACCCATGATCAAAATGACATTTAGCTTGGAAATCGGATCAGTTATAGCAAAGTTATGAGCCTTTGAACTTGATTTGATTAGAAATTTGAATTTGTAATTGTTTTTGAATACCCTGAGGGGTATATTAAGTTGGTGCAAAGTATGTAACGAAGCATCTCCGACCCCATAAAGTGTATATATTCTTGATCAGCATCAACAGCCGAGTCGATATAGCCATGTCTGAATCATGCCCAGAATCTAATCACCAACTTTCATCACGATTGGGCCATAAATAGTGAAGATATTAACAATTTTGTCCAAGGTATTTTAATGGCAATTCTATAAATAGAATAGAATTAATGGTCAATTAATTCATTTTACATTTACTCTGCCAGAATGTACATCGAGAATGTATGTATATCGAACTTGCCAGCATCAGTCCAAGAGGCGGAGTGGTGGAAGTGATAAATGCTCGGCAAGCGAAACAGGAGATCGTGGTTCAAAACTCGGTAATATTAATATTTTAATATTTTTCGTTTATTTAAATTGTCAGTTTAATGCTAGAGATACGCGCCCGTGCTCGGTGGTCGTGGGTTCGATTCCTGGTTTGGTCAATCAATTTTTTTTGTTATTTTAATTATTTTTTCATTTAATAAAATTTTAAAATCTAAAAATAAAGTGCAAATTGGTTCAAATCATTAATTTATAGATAGGTCGATATTTAAGGATTAGTATGAGAATTGCATGGACATCGAATCATCGCCGTGCCGGGCCTGGTTTTTAAAAAAAAAATTTTTTAAGCCCTCGATATACCAGTACTCCAAAATATATATCGACAACTTGATTCACTGTTTGAGCTTACACCACTAGCTTAAAGTATTTTATGTATAAGAAGTCCAATTGAATTATTTGGTGCATCTAGCTTTTAACGTTTTCGTTCGATTCGTTCATACAGACATACCTGGCAGTAAAAAGACTAAGACGAATCAGCTCTGGGAACTCTATAAAAGTCATGCGTTAATTAGAAAGATTGCTCGTTTTGCCAATGACAGCGACTGTCACATTGGGGACTGCCACGCCCTCCTCAGGGGGGATGTCAACGCAGCACGTAATGTGCAACCAGATATCGTGAAAAAGGCAAATGCGGTTGAGCTAAGCAAACAAACAAATGCAAATGCAAATGCAAATAATAAACGAGCACAAAGTAAAAAGTCCCAAAGGACACAGACGAAGGGAAGCAAAGCACAAACGGGCGTGGCATGGAAAATGGAAAATGATTTTTTAAGTGGCGCTTTTTGAAAGTGAAAAAGATTTGGTTGGCAATTGGCAATTGCTAATAAAATCATATTTAATTGTTTGAAAATTGTGATTTATGAATTACTTAGTTTGGGAATGTGAAGCCAGTGCATAAATAAACAGTTAATGCAAACAATGCCAATTGGCAATTGGCTTAAACAGGTGTTAAGCGAAATTGACGCTAATTGAAATTAATTTCACAGTTTTTTTTACACGGTGTGCAGAGTGTGGGCACATTCCCAGTTGGCACATGCGCCATAAACAAGTTAATGATTACGTGATTTGGCCAGATGCCAGCGCTAGATATGGCTAAAGAGTGCACCAGATATTCGTATTTTTCAATTGTTGTTGTTGTTGTTGCTATTGTTGTTGTTGTTGACAAGTTGTTGGCTGTTTTCTGCCTGGTTGGGCTTACCTGGCCTCACCTTGACACTCGCTCAACTGCAGCTAATGCGGCTGGGCCATGGCCAGTGTACGAGTATCTGTATCTGTGTTTTTACCATTCAATCTGTTTCAGCCTCAAGTTGTAAAACCAATGAACACACACACACACACACATTGTATGCACACACAGTTTTCAATTAACAACGCGCTTGTTGGTTGTTGTCTACTGAAATTATTGTAGCATAGTTTTCTGCATTGCTTGACTCATCGGTTTCGATTTGCAAACTCCAATCTATCTAACTGTCTGTCTGTCTGTTGCACAGATTGAACATTCATACATACACACACACACACACATTCTCGCCCAAGTAATTGCAATTTTTGTGGCTTGCTCAACGAGCAAATCACAATTTGCTTGCAGCTGCAGCAACTGATGATTAGAATTCCGAGTCCATGCTGACTTGTCTATCATGCTGTAATTGACCACAAGCCAGACGACACGTCCAGTTGCCACTGCACCGGATTCTCGTTGCAAGTATGAGTATCACAAATTTAATAACTGGTTTACGGACTCAATTCAACTCATGAAAATCACACCGAAAGGCAAGAGCTCCTGTTCTATTGTGCAATTAAATGGAATTAGCAAGTATTCATGCTTACAATTAAAAGACGTAAATATAAATAAAATGTATATACGTATAAAGTTACAAAAGTATCTGTGAATTCGTTGCACTTCAAAAGAATTTAATGACAGACATGTCAGTAAAAGGAATTTGTATGCCCTGAATTTCCCAGAACGACATTTTTTATATTTTTACCCGTTACTTAAAAAATAAAAAAAAAGGGGATATTGTATTCGTTGCAATGTACAACGATGGCCAAAAGAATTTTGGCACCCTTTAAAATTAGTTCTAGCCAAATTTTGAACTTACTTTATGTAAAGTTTGGCATCAATGGAAAGGTCTTTTGAATTCCTTTTGAATAATACAATAGTTTCCTTAACCCATTAGGTACCCATTTAAATTTTCGAATTTTTGTAAACGTCCACTTTTTCAATTTTTTTCCTCGATTTTTTAAAACAAATGTTTTTATGCAGAAAGTTTCTTTAAACAATTTAAATAGTAACGGCAAAAAGAAATTTTCAAATATCTTTTTCCTAGTATTTTTTATAATTTGTTGAAAATGGCGAAAAATTAATTTTTTTCCTTATTTTCATACAAAAAGTGCCTTTTATGTAACAGGGAGAAGGAAGCATCTCCAACCCTATAAAGTATATATATTCTTCATCAGCATCAACAGCCGAGTCGATATAGCCATGACCGTCTGTGTGAGAGCCTAGATCTCAGAGACTACAACCAAATTTGGCACACAGACTTCTATAAGCCCTACGCAGATCAAGTCTGTTTCAAATTTTTGAAATTTTTTAGAATATTACGTACTTTTTGGTAATTAAAGTTATCTATTAATTAAAGCTATCATCCTACTTAAACGCAACAAGATCGGACAAATAGAAAGGTGGTAATGGCTCATTTAAGTTTTTAAGCAATGTAAGTGCCTAAAAGCATGCAATAAAAAATATTTTAAAAAATATTTAAATAAGTAACGGGTATCCTTAAGTCGGGAGCTGGACTGTAGCCTTTCCCGCTTGTTTTTTTATGTATACATTGTAGAATACATTTATTTGAATGCAAGTTTTCTGGTAATTTAAATACAGAACAGACTTTTTTTAAGTATTCATAGTATTTATATATGTATAAAATTACAATAAAAAAAATATATTAAGTTTCACAACTACCTGCGAATTATTTTTGCAATATTTTGTAAGACTACAATAAATGCAATCTCTGGCATTTCAGGAACACTGACATTTCGTTCGATTGTTTTTTTTTAAACACAGCTGACTGTCTGTTTTTAAATGAGTATAAATTTTGGAATAAATTCAAGAATTCTGGAAATTTAATAGGAGTACAAAGTCATCTCGGTTATCTTATGACTTCAGTTATCTCAGCTATAACATTTCTTTTGTTTTTGTGTTCTGACAACATGTTGATGGATGTGCACTACAGGTCATGTGTTGTCTCAGAGCTGTCTTGGCAACAATAATGATAATAATAATAAAATAATAGGTAATATGCTGAAAATAGACAAGCGTGAAGCGGAGACAAAGACAGAGAGAATGAGATGTGTTTAGAAAGAGAGCGAGAGTGAGAGAGGGAGAGGAAGAAAAACTGAGAGTAGTGGCGCCTTTCATTAGACAAATGTTATTTTGCAGACTCGAATGTAGACATTGTTGCACAATGTGTGACTATTAAACAATGCAACAAAATACAAGCACACACACAAACAACACACACTCTTGTAGAGAATACTAATAAAAATGGTTAACAATTAGACAAAAGCAAAGCAACAAGCAAAGCGATTGCAATGTTGAGGACAAATTGTTCGCCGGCTGTCGTAGCTCAAACTCTCGACTCTTTGTTGTCCTTTGTGTACTGAGCACTCTCTCTGTCTCTCTCTGCGCTTCAGGGAACAGACAAGAGCCAAAAAATACCCTAACTAAACCCAACACTCTGTTGGCCAAACCAATTTACCTCTTTAGCTCTACCCCCTAAAGCGACCCTCAAAAGCCAACAAATCGGACAACATCGTCTCGCATCCTCTTACAGTTCCATTTTCCATTGTCTGACATTTGAGCTAAAAGCTTCGAGTGGCAGCCCAAAACACTTTTCCAATTAGGGTTTTCTATAATGAAAAAAACTGTAACGCTTGTGCCGTTATTGCGCCAAAAGGCTTTTTTCGGCTCGACTCGACTCGACGCGATGCGATGCGATGCGACAGGACTCGACTCGACTCGACTCAGCTTGGCTCGATTCAGTTCGGTTCGCTTAAAGCCTTTCCCAAGGACATAACCAGAAACGCTGTCAACACAGCTTCCGTTGCCGCTGCTGTTGTTCCCGTTGTTGTACAACAAGTTTTCTTTCTTCTACACACTTTTTTTTTAATCACTTTTCAGGGTCTAGCACCCGGTATTATGTTTGTTGTTGTTGCTGTTGTTGTTGTTGTTGTCGTTGTTTAACCCACTTGGAAGCGCTTCCTTGGGCTGTTTACATGCGCAATTTGCTCAAGTGTTTGCTGTTTATATCATTAAAACATCGCTGGATGCATTGTCTATAAAGTTTTCCCAAGAAAACATAAGCACAACTTGATGGCAGCCGTTGGGTAAATAAGCGACATGGATAATGGGCCATAGCTTATGAACTTGAATATCTTTGAGCCATATAACAATTTAACGGCTTATTTACTCACCAGGCAAGGATACGTAAAGGATATGGAAGAAGAATACATACATAAGACAAAATAGTTATTGCTTTGACAAATTTAAAAATAAATATAGAAAAAAAATAAAATACTAAGAATAGTTATTTAATGATTCCCACAGACATACATAAAAATGTATGGATGAACATCTGAGTCTCTTATTATGTCAAAACAATTATTTGACAGACTTTTGCATATCTACAAATTGTATATCTTTTACTATATACTTAATTAATATATTTTCCATTCATCATCTTGTATCTTGGTTACAAAGATGCAACAAAAAAGACAGATTCAAGTATAAGGTAACTTGATACGTGTATTTTAAATCCTTTAGCTTGCATTCTGCATCTTGTATCTTAATTTTTGAACAAAGTATCTTATGTAAGCCTTTAATATACGCTTACTAGTTAGTTACAAGACACAAGATGCAAGATAAAATATGATAGATGCAAGTATCCGGAATCTTGTATCTATAATCTTTATTGTTCTAGTATTCTTAAAAGTGAATCTCTCCTCTAATGTACTGTTATGTATACTTGTATATTGTATACTTAATTATTTATCAAACTAAAACGAAAGTCTGTCAAGGCAATGACTCTTTGCAAATTGAAAATTAATGTTAAAAATTAAAAAATAAATACAGTACTAAAACTAATTATTATTGCTAAGCACCCACATAAATTAGACTATATATACACTTATATGTGGGGGGAATGCATGTGAATATGTATGTATGTCGAAGCCAGCAGCTCTTTGGCCGTAATCTACTTGGCCTACTTGGGCTAAAAGCGCTTTTAGATAAAAGTCGGCACGCACTACAACCAAATCGGACATGAGCGACACAAGGGAAAGGGGCAAGAGAACAGGACATGTGGGAGGGGGCAGATCGAGGGTATCCTTGAGAACCCAACGGAGCTTGTGTGAGTGTGAGTGCACAGCGCCCAATGCTGTGCCACGGCATAATTTGTTGCTTGAAGTGAAAAATTGTCAAGCACATCTCAATGTTAATGTATACAAAAATTGAACTTTTCGAGGTTACAGCATTTTATTGGCTTTGTTGTAGGTCTACAGCACACACTCGCACACACACATACACACAAAATCGCACACACATAGCTAAGCATAAATATATCGCATAAAATAGTCGCAAACATTTTCATATTTATTTCGCTTGAAAGAGCGTAAAAATGTCGCTCCAAATGCTACGCTAACGAAAATTTGTAGCGTTTTTCGTTTTTCGCTTTTACCAAAGTTCAAATTTTCCTTTCATTTGTTACCCTGTAAATGGGTTGAAAAGATGAGGCATCAACAAGTTTCACTTTTTTAAATTCGTGATCAATATCAAAAGCCAACATTTACTTTTGTTTAACTTTTCAAATTTCTTTAAATTTTGACTTCACACTAATTTTTATAAGCACATTTACAATCGCATTATAAAAGATAAATATTTAATACTTATCCTGAATATATCATAGCAATTTGATGACAATTATTCAGGGGTGCCACAGAAATCGCTTTCAACTGAATTTCACTTAAATTTCATACAAATCGATTTCGCTTGAATTTCACTTAAATTTTATACAAATTTAAATGAAATTCAAGCGAAAGCGATTTCTGTACAATTTAAGTGAAATTCAAGCAAAAGCGATTTCTGTGGCACCCCTGATATATTCTGAATATTTCATGTTAAATCGATTAAGAAGATATTTAACTATCTATCTTGGCGATATAAAGAGAGAACTTAGTCTACAAAGTTATACAAAATTGATTTGCAGGGTATCTGCTAGTCGCCCTCATTTGTCTTTTCAAAGTTTTCTGCTTTTTTTGGCGCTGCTGTCACAGCATGTGCGCTCTCTGTGTCATCCCGGGCCTGAGTCTGGGCGTAGCTGTATAACATGCATCTCGTGTTCATGTACAAAATGCAGCCAGGCGGCAATGTCGCACGAAAATAGAGATAGAGACAGAAATAGGCACAGAGTGCGACAGAGAGGGAAGCATCTGGGTTGTATAATCGAAAAGAGACAGCCTCAGTTGCCTTAAATATTAAGCTGTATCTATGTCCGTCTGGACTGCAGCCGTGGGCGAATCTTCCAAACAATCACTTTAAGTACTCGTATTGCATTCAACTTAAGCTCATAAGAAATTACCAAGAATGCATAATATATTAAGTTGGCTTAGTTGAAAGCCGCTTGGGGCCAAATGCAACGAGAGCTGCATTAAACTGAAATTAAATAAGCCATGACAAAAAGGCAATTAAATAGGTTAGAAATAATAAACACGTAAGTATTTAATAAATAATAAATACATTTATTCATGCAATTGATTAAATGTTTTTGTAGTCGATTAAAAAGTAATTGATATGCTAATTTATAATTCAAATAAATTAGTAAATCGATGAATATCTTAAGGCTTTGGTATTTGTTTGTTTAGTCTGAGGCAATACAAAGAGTTCGAGCTCGTACTCTTATGAGTAGCTTCTTCAAGACAGTCTAGAACTGTTTATACTAGTATCTTAGAGGAACAAATAATTTATTTTATATGTTGGAAAGTGTAAATCACATATCTATTTGGGCTTAACATATGTTCGCAACATTTGCACTGCTCTTAGACAAACTGTTTTAAATAAAACTTGGCATAGTTACATGTTTCTCATGGACTTATCTAGCTAGTCTATTCGAATTGTGGCTGTGATAACATCACATTTTTAGCAGGCTCAGATCAATTGTCACAGCATTAATAAACAGAAAAAGTGCTGCAGGACAGAGTAATTACATTTCCTATTCATTTCCTATATTCGTTCGTATCTGTGAGATTGTAATTGCTTTTTATCGGCTGACTTCTTACATCTCTCAGCTAAGTCGCTCGAAATTACTTCAATGCACAGTCACAAGTTGACTTCATCTACACACTTTACACACACACACACACACAAGCACACGTATTTTAATCTAGCTGAAGCTTTTCCGCTTACATCACATTTTCAACCGCAATTTTGCAGTCATAAGCAACAGGCTGAGGAGGCAGGATTAAAGCCAATCTGGACTAGCGCCAGTTGAATGCCATTAGAGATGCCCTGCGAGCACATAAAAAAGGAAGGCAATAAAAAACCAAAAGAAAAAAAGAGAGAAGAGAGAAGAGAGAAGAAGCAAAGTAAGTTAAGACAACAACTGCGAACGAGGCGGATACATAAAACCAAACAATTGCTAAAAATCAAATGTGACAACTTTTACCAAAATTAAAATCAGCAAAAGTAAAAAGCCAACAGCCAACGGCAATACCAACGAAACATAAAAACCAAGAGAAGATAGAAAGCAATAGAGTGTGAGTGAGACAGGGACAGTAAGGAAGCAATGCTATAGCTAGTGGGCGGCTTTCAGGGGGGGGCGTGCCCCTGAGCCGTGGGACAGTGGGCGAATCATTGATGCCAAACGGAAATGTGCGCACTTTCAAGAAGTGCACTAAAAATGGCGACGAGCACTTCCGTTGATGGCCTGACTAGAACTGACTAGCTCAACAGACTATTACTGTGGTATGGCTTGTTTTGTGCCTGACTGTCGTACACACACACACACACATGCACACACACACACAACGAAGACTGTAAAAATTGAATGATAGTTGCAAGCGACGGCAGCTGAAATCACGAGCTCGAACAACGTCAGTAACAAGAAGAAAAAAAAAATAAGGAAAGACACTTTTGCAATCGTTTGTCGGCCATCACATTGAGGCAGGACCTCAGTCGACTGTCGACAGTCAGGACATGCCCGGCTATGTAAACAAGCTTCATTTTAAATTGCATTTAAAGCGCCTTAAATGCTCTGCATTTTCGTTCTTCATTAGCGGCAAGATGTGCGCATAACATGGCGTATGATTAATATATTTATAGTTGCAAGTAATGAACAGACAATGAGAACTCGTTGAGTTGCATCAGAAACAGCTGTTATATGTCCGAATTTCTTATATACTGCAATATATGTATATAGACAAACAAAGTGAAAAGCGGATGGGCTAAAGTAACGGAACGAAACACTTGGCCTGGAAAGAGGCAATAAAATTTGGTCAAAAGCAGAAGCATAGATAAGCGTCAAACAGTTCACACATTTTACTGGGCCTGTCAGTTTCCGAGTTCCGTCTTCCCCACTCTCTCTGATTCTCTCTCTCTCTCTCTCTCTCTCTATGTGTATCTCTTTCTCTGCCTTTCTCCTTTATTTTCTTTCGCTGAAAGTGCGCTCAAGCGTGAATATTAAACGTTTGCTGTGGCCCACAGCAAATGTGGGTGCAGGGAACACAGGGCACAGGAGTCGGGGGTCAGGGGTCAGGGGTCAGCCGATAGCATCCCTTACGCAACGCAACGCAACGATATTGAAAACTTTTGCTACATTACTTTAAGCAAAAGTTACAAAAATGTATGAAGTACACATATCCGTAAAACTCGACTACAAATCCATTGTGTAGCTTAGTGTTTATGGCAGGAAAAGTCAATGAGATTCTTAAATAACTTAAAGATTACTTTAAAGATGTTTAAAAAAAAAGATTAAAAAATAAATTTGTATTTACTTTTCTTCTACTACTAAAATAGAAAACGTCAGTGTAAAAACGGGTGTCAAAAAAGTTCTGAAATACGCTAATAATGTTGAATTTCTACTCCAAATAAAATTCAATATTCATATCTAAGCTTATAAATAATATTTTTAAAATAAATGTAGTATTTAACTCACAAATAAGTCATGATACGAAGTCGTATTTCCGTTATGAAATATCTTAAAAAAAAATAGTTTCACACAGTGCCTGAAAACAGCTGTCAAAAAAAGTTATTTTAGCTTCGTGATACTTTCCTGTGACCTGTCAGAAAAATACGTCTGGAAGTTTTAAAGCCTTTTCCACAATCATATGGCTGACAAACAATTTGTTGGCCAACTGACGGCTGAAGGAAACGTCCTTTGTCTTGTGGCAATTGGCCAATAGGCAAAAAAAAGAATACGAAAGGTAAACTTGTGGGTCATGGACATGACTATGGTTTCAGTTTGCAGCCCAAAGCGTCTGGTTTTGATCTTTGCAGCGAAATAATACCTTTAAAATGTGTGGTAAATAAATTTACAATGGGTAGAGCGAAAAGTTGTAGTGATTAGGCAACAGGCGGAAGTTGAAAATGGAGCAGGAGTTGGAGTTGGCAGCTCTTTAAATCATAAATTGAGCCCACAGGAATGCATATTAATATGCAAAGCACGCCAGTGGGTTGCTCTGCCGAGTGTGGGTGGTTGGGTGACTGGGTTAGTTGAGTGGTTGGGTTAGGAAGGGAGTGAGTCAACATAATGAATTATGCCACGCCTAACGAGACAACACAGCAGCCAGCATGGCGCTAGAAATGCTTCTGCTGCTGCTGCTGCTGCTACGCAAGAGAAATCCAATAAAAATTCAATAAATTCCGCACAATGCTCGTAATGTTGCCCCGGTGTTTGTATGTATGTGTGTGTGTATGTGGCTGGGTTGCTGAGTGCTTGTGTGGGTGACTGTGCGTGTGTGTGCATGATGATAAAACGAGCAACCCAGCCAGCAGAGAGACTGAGAGCTCTACACGTGGGGTTAAACGAGCTGGCAGCGACACAGACACGATTTTGCCATGACGCTTTCATTTTCACAACATGCACACACACACACACACTCACACAGTGAGTCGCACACATACGTATACGCTTAATTTAAGTTCGTTTTTGCAATTTCTTATATATCGCCTAAAAATAGGCAACGGAAAGTGACCGGAAGTCGCTGTCGACTCCAAGAAATATGGCAAAAAAAATTAAATTTCATCCGAAATGTCTGCCGGGTGCCGAGTCATTAATTGACGTCAAAAATAGGGTTAATATAGCAAAAACACACACACACACACATAGATAAATATAAAGATGCTTTTTCTTACTTACTCTTTCTCTCTCTCTCTCTCGGTCTTTTCTATCTCCCTCTAGTTTTTATTTCATGTCAACAGAGTCATCAACTGACTGTCGTTTGAAATTGCTGCCGACCTTTTTGTGTTGCCTGCCAGGCAAATGATGCCTATTTGATCAGCAGCCGGGCAAAAGGATAAGCAACAAAAATAAAAGAGAAAGAAAAAGAAGCACTAAAGAAGAAGCAGCATACGCGCCATAATGTTAAACGAATGCAAAAGAAAAAGGGACATTTTTATTACCCTGTTAGCAAGTTAGAGCAAAAAGTGAGTTTAACAAAACTTAGAAAATGTATATCACAGACTTTGTATGATTATTTTTAGCAGGGAGTTGGTAAAAATAAAGTAAACATTTTTTTGTTTTAATTTAAAAATAAAGCACCTTTCAATAACATTCTAGATAGACAATTCAAAATAACGGCATCTGTCAATAAGCTTTTCCTCTTTCTAGGCCAAAAAATTTGTGTTAATCGGCTAACAAACACGATTGTTGATCCCAATAAAACTAAGAGCTGTCTTCACATCATTTCACACAATTTCATCAGCAGTCTATCATAGATGTGCTACAGGGTATCTCTTAGCACTGCTTGCTCGCGTCAAGTTCTTTTTAGTCTGTTTCTTGCTTTGCAATAAGTCGAAACGGGAAAGTCATACTAACCTAAAGTCGTAGGTTGGCTGGGTCAGCAGTTAACCAGGACCTTCTTTTTGTACTCCGTATTGCCATCCAGCAGTTGTTGTTGTTGTTGTTGCTATTGTTGATGCTTGTTTTGGTGTTGGTTTCTATGTAAATTTTTATAAGCACGCGGCAAAATGTATGCGCAAATAAAATTAATACAAAATTGCCGTTTGTATTTGTCGGTGATAGTCGCTGTTGTAGTTGTAGTTGTAATTGTTGTTGCTGTTGTAGTTGTTGTCGTTGTTGCCTTTAGTGTTGTATGTTATTGCAGTTGTTAAGGGAGATTGGATTTTTTTTTTTTTTTGCTATTTTTAATTTCGTTAGAGGCTTTTATTTGTGGCAGCAGTTGGTAGTATTTAGATATTCATGTTGTTTTTAAATTAAATTGTACGCATCATTTTGATTGCTGTTTTCTTGTTTTCTTTTCTTCTTAACTTTTAGTTTGTTTTCAAATTAAACGGTGAAATAAATTAGATTTGATTTGTTGCAATAGGACGGCATATTATTATATCCTTGTAGAGGATATTATTTTGTCTTGCTCTTTGGCAGTACATAATATTTTTATGCTTTAACTATTTATCGAGCGAATTTCATGAGTCAGCCCAAAAAAAATGCAATAGTTTTTACTTAGACGCCAGAAGCAAATCAAAATAAAAGTTTGCGAGCGTATTTTATGTGTTGTGTATACATAAACAATTTTTATTAAAATAACTCATTCGTATCGCAAAATGTTTGCAGAATTTTTCCAATTATTAAAAAATTCAAGAATAATGCTGCACTTAAAAAGTTTACTGCACAAAATACACATTCACACACAGACAGACACACACACTCATAAACATAAGCACACGACGAACGAAAACGCGAAGCCATAAAAGCGAAAAGACGGCACAAAACTTTAGCCGCAAAAATAGATTCCTACACTTCTATCTTTTTTCTTTTTCTTTCATAAGAAAAACCGCTGCTCTGCCGTCACTCGCATTTGCCAGGCAGCAAAACACGCGCGCGTTTTGCGAGTTTGCTGCTTCAGCTTCTGCTGCTGCTTTCAAAAAAATAACTCTAGGATACACAAAAAGACACGCCGTGTCCGTGTTGCTCTTGGTATTGGTATTGGTGTGCATGCGTATGTGTGCGTCTGCTAAGCACAAAGGTGAAACTTTGGCTGCCAGGACGACTTGTTGTTGCCGTTGTTGTTGTTGTTGTTGCTGACTGGCTGTTGTTATAATCATGAGAGTACGAATTTGGCTTAAAAAGCAAACGGTAAATTAACGACGAATGGTTGAGCAAACGAAATGAACGCGAAACGGAAAGTGCACGAGAAATGTGTATAAAAATACATTTAGTAATAAATTAAATGATTTGCACACTAACCCCAAACACACGCATACACATACACACATACATACGTCTAACTAACACGCGCGCAAAACTAACGAAGCGGCGCGGCAGCAGCAGAGCAGCGAGCAGTGACAGCATAAAACACACACAGCGCAAAAGGACATGAACATAAATACATAAATAGTAGTATGTTCGTTGCTTGATTTCTGCCTATTTTCGTGCACACTGAGCGCGCCGCTGCTGTGTATGTGCGAATGCGAGCGTGAGAGTGTGTGTGTGGGTGTGGATGGGTGTGGGTGGAGTAGACGACGTGTATTAATGCCGCCGCTGTCGCTGTCGCTGCCCGACGTAGCTTAGCGCGCAAAAACCGACAGATACACGAGCATTTAACACCCAAAATTGCGTGGCGCATGTTAAAAAGGGAGTTAGCAGGCGGTGACAGCAGCAGCTAAAAGGCTCTATACACCGTTGCATATTCTTATTGTTTTCGCCATCCGAATATCACTTATTTGTTGAAATTGAATTTGGATATTCCTGATATTGTTAGCACTAGTAAACTTTTAACTTTTTTTTACTTGCATTTGTGTGTGTGTGTGTAATATTTTTCCGAACTTCGATTTCCTGGCGCGTTTTTGTACCGCACACGCTTATATCCTGTACTCAACTGAGGAAGCCTTTTTTATGTCAAGTGAGCAGCAGGATAACGGAGAAAAAACGCTAAAGCTTGCGCATCGCGCAGCCAGCTTCAAGTGAGAAAATATTTGCGCGCAGCCAGCTTCAAGTGAGACGACATTTGCGTGCAGCCAACTTCACGTACATTTCACATTTCACCACAGTTCCACAACGGTTGCATGGTTTGAATTAACGAGCAGTTATTTTTTTTAAAAGTCAACTTTTTTATGACAAATCGTTAAGTAAAAGACAGTAGTTTGCTTTTCAGTTTACTTAATGCTTTAAATTACAAATGTACATGCTTATTAAATGGCATACAAATGCACTAACATATAAAAATCAGTTATAGTAATATATAGTAAACCTTGTTACAACTGCAGCAGAACAACATCTTCGTTTGTTAAACAATTAAGCGGGCATACGCATGTACAAAATAATTACATGTTTCATCATAGTTCGCCAATTACTATACAAATGCGGGCTTTAATCATTATTAACAGGGGATTGTTAAAAAATATTTAGAATGTCGCATGGTTACGTATAAAGTACACATCATATTCCTTTTCAATCCATTTGATCAGCTTGTCTACGTTCTTAATGACTGTTGCCTTATCCACAATGGACTCGAACACCGCGTACAGCTCATAGGTTGCTGTCACCCAAGCGAGTACAACTTCACGCTCCTTTACCTCGTAGATTAGCTTTAACGGCCGGGAATTGTTGTGTATGCGATGCAGCATACTGCAATAGATGGCCTCCAGCCGTTCAAATTCTGGCAGAGATTTGTACGGATGCCGTAGCATAGGACAGAGTAGTTGTGCTGTTGCCTTTGGTTTGTACAGAAAGTGTCGCAGATCGGGTATGTTGACCACCTGCTGATACAGCTTAGCATTGTACGGTTGCTGCAGTTCCTCATTAATGGCTTGCAGGCAAAGACTGCGACGCAACTTATCCGTGATGCGTTCTTTGGCCTCTGACAATGTGTGGAATGCATCACGATCCACGGACATTAGCAGCAAACATGCCGGGCAATCATCAGCCAGATACGAGACATGTGCATGCAAATACCCGTTCATATCGAATTTGGGCAGGCAAATTGGTGTCCAGTTCTCCGAGTTCTTGAACGACTCGGAGCATTCAATAAGATTGAAGATCAAACGTAAATCAGCCGGATGTATTGAGTAGTTCTTCATGCGCACCAAGGCAATCAACTTGTTGTTGGCTATCAGCACGGCAAATACAAGTTTCTTGATCTTTGAGCAATTGCTTTGTATGGCGCTAACAATGGTCGAACGCACCGCAGTCGGTAATGGAAAGACCCGTATAGAGTTGGTCAGAAATGTGAAAATGTTGTTGGAAACTGATGGTAAAGAAACATACACTTTGTTCAGTTGTTGGAAGCATGCGATTGGATTGGATACATACCACGGGCATTGCTGCTGTCATTGGCCAACAAATTGTAAATCAGGCGCTCGCTTCCGGATAATAGACGCCTTAAATCAAAATTTTTACGCTTTTCGAATATTTTCGACATGTGGGAGTACGTGAGCGTAGAGAGTATTTGATAGTATACATCGCTAGAAGATAAAAAACAAATAATCAGCATTAATTACTTACTCACAATACTAATTGTTACTCACCTCAGTTGCAATTGGAGCTGTTGAATGCTCATGTTGGTGCGGGATGCAGCCACCAGTATAAGAGAGTTGCGCTGCATAAAGGCAAATTTAATGCTGCCCGCATGTATCGATGTAATCGCATCCTGACCGAGCTGCACAAAGCTGACCAGCGCCTGGATGACGCCAAATAATGTGGCTAGTTTGTCCTCGTTGCCATGCAGCGAGTAAATGGGCTTGCCAGCTTCGCTTAAAATGAATATGTGCTTTTTCTGACCTCGCCACACACTGTCATGCTGATAATCATACAAATCTTCGTCTAAGGCATTCGTACTGCCGCTGTCCTCAGTCTTGGCGCTCGTCGAAGTGCTCAGCGCCAGCGATTCTACGGAAGCGGCCAAATCTCTTGATTGTCCCGTAGCTGTGTCTGCATCTGGGCTGAGCGCGGAACGTGGTCGCGTGCTCAGCTCATCACGCAACTCCGAGATAATACTGTGACCCTGTTGCTCTGCCTCGGCGAGTTCCGCCTCCTCCTCCTGGTAGAGATCGCCAGCGCTGAGCTCTGATTCCTGCTCTGGCTCACCCTCGGCATCCATGTACTCACATGTCGAATTCGTATCAGATGTGGCAGCATTTGGGGGCGTTTGCTCAATTTCCATGATGTATTTATTAATAATTTTGCAATAATCTAAACATTATTGCGTTCAATATTTGCAAACATCCGAATTCTTCTCTCTCGCTCGCTCGCTTTTAGAGGTGGAGAAACATCGAGTGAAACATCAAAGCTTGCAAAACATCGCAACCATCGCTGGTTGGTAGGCCACTATCGAATGTTTTTATATACAACAAAAATAGACCATCCTGATGATTGCAGCCCTCTAAAATATTAGAAGGAAATAATTTCAATATATTATGAGAAATCTGTTTAATGCAATCCCTTTAACAGATGAGATTTACAGATTTCAACGCCGTGTCCAAAAAATTGCATGTGTTTTCAGTAAACATCGGGAACAACACACAACACACACCTCTAATAAATAAATGCATTAATCAGCTGATTGCATTGGCACAAAAATAAAAGTGGCAATCTTGGCAACGGTATCATATTTGACAATCAATCGATTTATTTTAAATCATGTTATCGATGCATATTTCTTGTGATTGATGTTACAGTCACGGTTACCACAATTGGGGGTTTTGCGCCAAAACTGGCTCTTTTTCTTCTTGTTAGCGCAATGGTACTTTTTTTTTTTGATATACCTCTTTTTTTTATCAGTTCAGAATCAGTTATTTTGTATAGTTTTAGGTTGAAGTACATATTTATTAAGATGAAAATGTGAAATAGTTTGTGAACGAAATATTTTGTATTTTATTAAATGCAAGAAAAATATGAGCTGGAAAATAAACAATTTTGGCTATTTTTTTTAGTCAATTTGGCTCATATTTTAATTGGTTCAATCAGATATTTTTAAGTGGCAACCATGGTTACAGTACGTTCTACATACGGTCACACTGCTTTTATGTTATGAAAACAGCGGCCGCAGCACGCGAAAAAGAATGTTGAGGAAAACTTTTAATAACTGTGAGTTGATGACATAAAATGCAACATTATTGCAATGCTTGTCGCTTTCAGTGCCTCGTTTCGGCCAGCTGTGCGCTCTGCAAGGCCGCCTTCAAAGTACACAAGCTGCAGCCGCTCCCACACCCGCCGCTAAAAATGATGAACCGGAGGACATTGCCGTTATCGAAGAGCGAGTCTTGAAGCATGCGGACTACTTTCAAGTGCACAATCTGTTTACAGTGCGGGATCTGTTTAATGCGCGCGTGCACTATGGCCACAAGGAGGGCTCCCTTGACGACCGCATGCGGCCGTACCTTTATGGCAGTCGCCTCGGTCACTTGATCTTCGACCTGGACAAGACAGCAGCGCATTTGCGCGATGCTCTCAACTTTGCGGCACACATTGCCTTCCGGGACGGCATCATAGTATTCTTTAATCGCAATGCATTGAATGCTCATCTCGTGGAGCAGAAGGCAATGGAAGCGGGCGAGTTCTCCCACACGCGCTTCTGGCGTGGCGGCATCTTCACCAATGCGAATGTGCAATTCGAAGCTGTGACACGTCTGCCAGATCTGTGCATTTTCCTCAACACACAGAACAATGTGCTCACGCAGCACACGGCTGTACGCGATGCAGCTAAAATGGCCATACCCACTATTGGAGTCGTAGACACCAATTGCAATCCCAATCTAATCACGTACCCAGTGCCGGGTAATGATGACTCGCCTGCCGCTGTCGAGCTCTACTGCAATCTATTCAAGGAGGCCATTTGGCGTGGCAAGCGAAAGCGTCGCGAGCTTCTCGGCCTGCCCCCATTGGAGGAAGTACAGTTTAAGGGCGATCGCAGTCGTTCAACTAAAGGCAACTAAAACTAAGCTATATTATTTGAAAATAAAACCGCATTAATGCAACTGTCCAGATCCGTTTTATATCTCCGAATGTGACGGATTAAAGATTCATCATTAGTTGTACAATCATTGAGGGGATTGCCTTGGAATAAGTTATTAAATTTATTTCATTATCAGGCTAAAATGATGAAATTACTCATCTTAAAATTAGGTATAACTATCGCTCCATGCTGTTGCCGACGCCGAGTTCTAGGGCGGCAGCAGGTTGCCTCCCTTGGTGAAATTTGAGTTATAGCTGGTGTAGAACGGATTGCTGTTGCCTGCTGCCTCCTGTCCGTACACACTGTTGTTGTACCCTTGGTTCTGGCCAAAATAACCGCCGGTCATCGGTGGACAGGGCATATCGGGAAACTGTCCGATGGGCGGTGGTGGTGCTGAAGTTGGCAATGGAGGCACACTGCTATAATCGCCGCCAACGCCGCCTTTAATGGCACGTCCCGTGCCAAAGCTCTGTTTTCGAACTGCAACAGCGCCTGGTTGATGTGGATTGTGGTTATCTGGCTTTCGGTTCCATGTGGCGATCGCCTGTTTGCGAACAAAAACTTGACCTTGACCTTGTCCAGTGCCAGTGCCAGTGCCAGGACCTTCGGGCTTTTGATTATTCTGCTGCACCCAGTGCTCGGCATGCTTGATGGTCAACATTGCCTTGTGTGCGCCAATATATTCCTCGGCTTTTTGCAAGCGTTCCAATTGTCTTTCATCCAGCTGATTACGCGGCAATTTGCTCAGACGTTGAACGGTGCGTTTCCAGTTATGAAATTCCCGATTCTTGAAGGGCTTCATTGCCTGACGGTATTCTCGCCACTGGCGCTGCCGATCTTCCTTGGTACCAGGTGGTGCCTCCTCCAATGGCGGTGGCGCCTCTGGTCTTTGTATCCATTTGCCGTCAATTTGTACAAATGTGCCGCCCTTTTTCTTTCTGACAACTCCGTTTGTGCTGCCGCTGTTGCTGCTGCTGCTGCCTCCAGGTGCTGGTGGTGGCGGCATCAGAGCAGCATCTGTCGACGATTTATTTGAATTATTATTATTATTTGCATTATTGCTGGTCTTGTATTTTTTGTTTGGTTGATTTTGTTGCTTGTTATTCTTGTTTTGACGCTGATTGCCCTTATCCTTCGGCACGAGATTCCATAAACTGGGACACTTTGGCATTGGCGGCTGAATTGGTGGCGTTCGATGTTGGGGCGACATCATATCCTGCCAAAATGGCGGCGGCTGCAGTGGTCGATGGTTGCGTGGCCCCGGTCCCGGTCCCGGACCTGGGCCCATATTATGTGCCGGCGGCATCATCGGCGGCGGACCACATGGACCGGGACCGGGTCCAAAATTCCCAAATCCCATCGACATCAGTGGGAAGGGCATTGGGGGCGGTCGGTTCAATGGCGTAAAAGAGTTGTTGCTGTTGTTATTGTGGTGGCAATTGAAATTATGGTTGTTTCTATTGCCGCTTTGCTGTTTGTTGTCACTTTTATGCGGCTGGCGTCCGTTGCGTGTTTTTTCTGGTGCGGATTCAGCCTCATTAGCTTCTTTGCTCTTTTTCCAATCGGCAAATGACATTTTCAGCGGCTTGGCGCCCGCATCGTCCACAGCAGCTTTCTTGCTTACCTCTTCAGCAGGCGGGTCACCCTCAGTGACCGAATTCTCAGACATTTTACAGATCTTATTCGCAAAAAGAATTTATTATTGAATTGATTGTAAAAGGGGGAGGGGGAGGGTTGTCGCTTTCGTGAAAAATATTTGGAATCAGGCCGATAAATATTTGCAGGTGCGCGATAGTCTAGAGCTACTGAACAGCCCTGATTTTATATTGCAACTCTACGACTATAATGAGTGCTATCGATAATCACGAATAAGATCATCGAACAAGCTTGTCGTGTGCAGTGCTACCAACTTTTGATAAAAAAAGAAGCTGTTTTTGACTTTATTTTATATATTTTTATGGTCTTAATATTTTTTGTGTTTTATTCATTCTTCGCGATTTATTTTATTTTTTGTCGGAAGCCGCCCATCGCACTTGTGTTTTTTTTAGTGATTGAATGAACACGCAAATCAAAGCCAAATGCATTTCTATCCAAAACTCCCGCAATTCCCAAATTTTTCCCGCAATTGGTCTTCAAAAAAAGCCAGATTTGACGGGAAAAATACTAAATTGGGAGCACACGACTCGTGTGTGGGCACCTTGACGTAAATTTGTTGCAGCCCTAGATATCTAGCAGTCGCAGAGATTTTTGGTAAGCTTTCCCATCAAATAGTTGTATTTAGTGTTTAATTGATTAATTACAAGTCTGAACTACAGTGCATGTAGTTATTTAAATACGGACTTCATCGTCAACAACATTAATTTGTCGCGGTTCGGCCTGAGAGTGCACGCAAAGTGGACAAAAAGTTACAACAAAGTGGAGCGCTGCTGCGCAGCCAACGCGTAGTTTCTTCCATTGACTGCACATACATTTAATTATTCAATTCTATAGCAAAAGCGGTGACACATAAATTTTGAGAACAGACAGGTCGATAAACAAACCATAATTTTTGTAAGTTCTGGTAGTTTGTTGTGATTTATAAAGGTACGAGCATATTTAACGGCAGACTTGCCTTGCCCTACGCCCAAGACGACGCCAACAGCGCTGCCTGCGCCAACGTCGCAGTCAGTCACAGTCATATTTGTTGTTGCTATTCTCGACATATGATTCAATAAGTGTTGCCGCTGCGGCTTTTTTTTTTGTGTAATATTTGTGTGTAAATGCTATTTAAAATCAGTATCTATGTATCTGTGCGCCTCACGCCGCAGCATAGAAGCAATTAAGCGAAGCAGGCAACGGCGTGCGACGCATCGTTTTTGTTAATGAAACTTAAGTACTGCAGAGAGACGTGTGTATATGGAAGAAACATTCAACAAACGGCCATTGTGCCCGTTTTATGCAAACTGTTTTTGGAATGTTGGCAATTGCCATTCATATGAAATGAATCACTCACAAAGCTTTCAAAATTATGTTGTGCCAAAAAATATACGTTAGCAAACCTGAGCGGCATTAAACTATAATAAATCTCATTTTATCAGTTTTTGCCTAGCTGGTCTTATCAGAGTTGCAAATGATATACACTATGCATACATTATGTACATACTTACACATGTATATAACAGTGTATCTACGGCGCAATTTAAACTTAATACCGCGATTTACAGCAACTTGTAATGGATATCGATAACTGTAGAGGCTGCTGAATTGTTATCGCTGCCACTTGTAACTGATCAATATCGAAAATAATTTAAAACAGATGTAACGGTTATTTGTAGAGATAAGTGTGACCCAATTTGAAATCAATCAATTGTGTTCATTTTCATTTACAGGGGGAGGTGCGGAATCGCTTCTACGACTTCTTACACTCACATTTTTCGCAACATTCAACAAACACGCAATCGAACGAACAAAATCCAAAGAAAGATAACAAAACAAAACAGAAGTTCTAACAGCAAACAGACACAACGATCGAACGAGAAACAGAGGCAAAAAACAGAAACAGAGGCAGAATGGCGCATACACATCTGGGCAGGGCGGTCAAAAACATTGAGGCACCGCGTCCACTCAAAACACAATCGCGTTCGTCGCTGAAGAACAGCTACTTGGTAATTGAGGAGTTGATACAGCTGATTGATAATGTGACTGTTGGACTGCAGTCGTGCAACACGACAACGGAATCGATAACGCTCTTGTTGCACAATTTACGCGTCCATGGGCCCCAGCTGGAGGCAGTGTCCAAGGATACGCTGGATCGTGCATTCGTTGTGTTTCGCAACGCTTCGCAGGACGAACGTCTGAACATAATGACACGACTCAAGTTGCTCGAACTGATCGAATTACGTGCCAATAGCTGGGAAGACAAAGACACCATTGCCTACTACAAGTCCAAGCAGCAAGTGTCCAACGTTGAGGTGAGTTACTCGCATTCCACACAATTTATTCATTTCCGGCAGAGACCATAATATACATATGTTATTAATTTGAAATTATTAATATTAATCAAATAATCAGGGATTAAAACCGAAACGAATATCAATACCGGTATGGTTTCGGTTCACAAAAAAAAAAATTCTTTGAAAAAATATAATTATATTTATAATATAAGAATAATAAGAATATTAAAATCAAAAATCAAAATTAAAAATGAAAAATAAAAAAGAAAATCAGAAATAAAATACAAAACTAATAACGAAATATCAGAGATCGGAATCAAGACTTACGATTTTAAATTTCAATCGGTTTTTACCAGTTAAAGGTTACGGTTTCGGTTAGGGTTTTAATCGGTGATCAAAATAATAAAACATATACATTCATTTTATAGCTACCCCCTGAACAATATCAACACGATGCTGCCGGCGTCGTAGGCAACCAGCAAACCTATCTCAGCACCTCCCCCACATTCGGTGTCGGCAGCGGCATGGGTGCAATGGTCAGCGGCGGCGCTGCAGCAGCTGCTGCGGCTGCTTTCAATGCGGCAACGGTTGCTGCTGCCGCACAGGCAGCTGCCATTGCTGCGGTCGGCTCACCCAATCAGCAGCACCTGCTGTTGCCACCCGGTGAAGTCATACGCAACTCCGGCAAGTTCCCAAAGCCCACCAAAATTCCAGGCAAGACGTACTGCAAGGACGAGGTGGTCATACGTAATGCAGATTCTGGCAAGGGTATGTATTGGTTATGCTGATAATCCTTAGCGTCCTAGCGACACAGACAAAGGCAATTCCTATATTCTTACATTTTATCCAATGTCTCTGCCTACCTACCGACCCAAAAGTTATGGGCATTAAAGGGCGACGCGTGCACATGATTGAGGAACTTAGCGAAACAATAATATCGTTTCAAAGAGGTAAAACGCAGTATTTGTTCAACTTCACGACAGAAATAAATTCATAAGCATCCATTTGGCATAACTTTGTAATCGTCTCAAATTGGCCTGTTTTATTTACTGGAATAACGCATTTTAATCTCCAAATCTGCACACACACACCCACACACACAAACTTGCACGCTCAACTCAAATTCGCATCTTCCACTGTTTTATTTTGTTATTTACTAATTGGATCACGGCTCGTTGTATATAATATTTATATATAATAAATAACAAAATATATAATATATAAATGTACTGACACTTTTTTTTTTTCTTTAAAAATACTTTTCCTGTGCAGTCAACCCTGGTGCCAAGGAACGTTTGGTGCAGATCACCGGACCAGCCGAAGATAAAATCAAGTAAGTTGCTTCATTTATCAATACAACAAGTTTACTTGAGCTGCATACCCTGCGTTTTTAAGCGGCGTTGCCACTTTATTAAAAAGCTAAGTGACGCCACGAAAATAACTGTTTTTTGTGCAGCGTGTCATCGATTGACATTTGACATTTCATTTACATTTTCTGATTTCTTCAGCTACGCTAAGCAACTAATGGAGGATACCATACGTCGTAACGCTTCACCAGTGCGTCTGGAGCCAGCACCATCGGCTGGCGGTGCCGGCGGTTCCTGCTCATCGCTGAACTCATCGAACTCGGATGATGCTGTACAGCCGCGGACGCCTGGTGCCAACAGCAGCCTGGCCAATCGCTTGAGCTTCAATTCGGCACAGAATTTCATGACTGCCACAGCAGCGGCGCAGCAAATGCAGACGCAGCATCATCAACAGCACCAGCAGCAGCAGCATCATCACCACCAGCACCAGCAGCAGGTTGCCAATGCGGCTGCGGCGGCAGCAGCTGCTGCCGGTAAAGTTTTGCGTCCCAATCAGCAGCTGCTTATGCATTCATATTCCACAAACGATGCTTCCGTAGGTGAATACAAGTTCACGGTCAACGTGGGCCAGCATCTCATCAAGATCACTGGTGACTGCTGCGAACTAGTGCGCGTATGTAATCCTCAGTAAAGATGCCCACGGATAACTTGGTCTAATCATTGTATTTTTCTGATTGCAGGTGGCAAAACTTGTGCTGGACGACTATTTCAGCAGCTCAGAGTTCTTGGCTTCCATGGAGGCGGGCGCTGCCTTTGATGGCACATCGCTGGTCAGTCCGGTTACAACACCATCCACACCGCTGCCCGGCTCGGGTCCACCGCAATTTATGATGGGCAATCCTTTGCCATTGGCTGATAGCGGCATTGGTCTCAATTATGGCGCCGGACAGGGAAACAACAATGGGGACGGCGATGACGAAGTGTTTGCCGAGCCAACAGCTGCTGCCAATGGAGGTACCAATCAGAATGGCCTGGCGCGTTCGCGTCGCAGTCATTTCTCACGCAAGGAGTCCACACCGGAATCAAAGGCAGCACGCGAAAAGCTCGAAGAAGAGCGTGCTGTTAATCCTCTCAAGACGAATACCTGTAAGATTTGTTTACTATCGAAAAAAGAGAAAGGAAACAGTATTGTTGCTTTTGTTGGTATAAATGTAAACGTATTATTAATTGCAGCACGCGTCTCGTATGATCTGGACCACTTGATGTACTACTCGAAGAGTCCGCACGCCTGGGCGCTGCCAACCGAATGGCTTAAGATGTTGGAAACTGTGCCGTCGATTATACGCAATAAGGTAAATCAACCAGTTGATGCTCACACAATTGCATCGCCCAGCGCTGATCTCACTCTTGCACATAATTCATCATTAATAACAACTGCAATCGCATCAACAAAAATTACAGATGATCAAGAAAGAATGCATCAAGTCCAAACTAACCAATATGAATGTATATCCAATAATCAATACGCTAGCAATCAAAACCCAGTAACTAACAAGCAATCACCAATGCAATCAAAGTTCATAACTGTTACGGTGGATAGCACAACCGAACGCAAGATAATCTCATATGAACGCGATAGAGCTGACAACACAATTAGTCACAATTATCGTAAGCCCTCTTCCGAGTCTGATCGCAAGCTCTACAACAAGCAATTACAAATTATAACAAATACGATGGAGGCATCTGCCTCATCGGCGGCAATCAAATGCCGCAGCCAACAGCAGCAGCAGCAGCAGTCACAGATCAAGGCTGTATTCCAACGCTATAGCGAGAACGATGAGTTCTCATTGGCCATGTGTGATGCATACTCCGGCGAGGAGTTTAACAATAATCGTGCTCTTATCTAAACAATTTTTTGAATTACATTCAAACACTTTGACAATTACCAAAAAAGAAAAACAAATCCAAAGTTAGATATTTAACAGACCGCATAACAGATCATAGAAGTTATGCTCAGTATTCTTTAATAATAAAAAAAAACAAAGCATTCAAATAACAATCTTGCTAGTCAATAGGCTAATAATCTAAGCATTAAAGATATCGAAATTAACTTGTAAAACTTTCAAGAAATCTGTGTTTTGGCTGTGAAACAGATTTAGTGTTCGCTAGAGTTACATACTATATACTAAAAGTTGCCGGTCAACCCGAAGCAAATTCATAATTCACACACACACACAAACACTCTCACACTCGAATACACTGTAATTAATGTTCAACAAGACTTATAACAATTACAATTTGGAAAATCTAGATTTAAATATAACAAACTTAGTTGTAAGCGTTTTTTTCAAAACATAATTCATCAAATTTATATACATGCCATATACATATACATATGTAAAATAATTATAATAATAATAAAAAAAAAAGACTTGCAAAGTCAAAATGCTTGGGCTTTAACTAACTGTAAATTTTACATACACTTAAGATCCACAAAAAGCACACACAACTGCACGCTTCTTACTTTAAATTTGACATCCACATAAGATCCACACATACCTGTTAAATTATGATTATTAATCATAGTCATTAGTAATTAATTATTTTTGTTTAAAAGTCGAACTAATGATTAAATTACGATTATTTTCGGTTTTGCCCAATTATTTACTGATTACAATTACAAAAAATCAGAACTAATCTAAAATTATTCAAAACCAAAAACAGAAATAATCAAAAACAATCTTTTTAAGTAGTCTGATTATTTTTGATTTTTTTAGTTTTTTTTTCGATTATTTTTGACTATTTAGTTAAAAACAAAATATTTAGAAAGAAACAGTTTGTTACCAAAATGTTTCTTTATTTTTAAATTATACATAACTTTCTTATGTATATTTCAAAATATTTTTTTAATTTGCTTTCATTAAAACTATTTTCTTAAACGAAAAATAAATAAGAAACACTTTTTTAAAAAACTGTCTTGCTCAAAATAATTTGATTTTACTAAATAGTTAAAATTAATCTAAAAAAAAACTAAAATAGTCAGAAATAATCAAAAATAATCCGACTACCTAAAAAGATTATTTTTGAATAATTGTAATAATTTTAGATTATTTCTGATTTTTTGTAATTGTAATCATTAAATAATCACAAATTTTTCAACAGTGAACTACATAGTCACTACGATTATTTCCAAAAATAATTTAATTGATTAGTAATTCCAATCGAAATTTAACAGGTATGCTTTAAATTTGACATCCACATAAGATCCACATAACAGCCACAAGCAAACATACACACAACTGCACGCTTACACACACACACACATTCAATGCTCACACATTTGATACATTTTTAATTTTGCTTATAAATTATTATTTTGTTTACTTATCTATTATTATTATTGTTATTGTTGTGTTGTACAGGATCTACAGGATGAGAGCCAGCGGTTCGATGGTGAGAAATATCTAGCTAGCATTCAGAGTGCCACCAAACGAAATATTGTGGCCGCCGACGAAACTGAGAACGTGGATGAATAACAATGAAAGAAGCGCATAACATTTAAAAATACTAATAGTCAACGATATAGGAAGGGAAATAGAAGACGACGAAGAGAAAATAACTGAATAACCACTGACAATAGCTAATGTTTATGTGTGTGTAGGTGTGTGTTAACTCAATGGGGGGAATCCCCCCCAATATATCAGACTATATAATATCATCACTTTTGATTCGACATACGAAACTATCTTTCTGTTTTTGTACTATGCTTTTTAGCTTTAGCATGTCCACGTACATTTCTTATTATTAAAATCGACCAAAAATTTAAAAAAAAAAAACAAATCAATTAAAATGAATTCTAAATACTAACTTAAGTTAGGAGCTACGATGATTTATATGGAAAACGTTAAAGAAATCATCATTCACTAAAACTCTGTTGAGGAAATATTTAAACGATGCTCTTAGTTAAGTATAGAAAACGATCAATATACATATATTTTACTAATATAATTACTATGAGATAACTAATAACAAAATGCAGCTAATTAATGGATCGACATTACTCAAAAATACGAAATGCGGTTCGAACTTTAATGGAAATGCATTTTTATTCAATAGTAAACGAAACTTTTTATTTTCTCAGCCCATTTCATATTCTCTCAAAATCATTATTATTTTCTTTATTTTATTTTCTATTTTCAAACAAATTCTCAAAAGAAAAGAAATGAAAATTGTATTTAACTTTTCTAACTTAACTTGAATTATTCTTTTGTGCAATGAATATCAGTTGAAAGATTTGTAATTTCTCTAGTCCAATGAGTTATGGAAACTTTTGTTTTTTTCTACATTTAACAAAGCCAAATTTTTGGAATTTCTGTTTATGTTTTAGCTAATTTATTTAATTTATTATATTATATTTTCTTAAAATGAAAAAGAAAAAAACCGTTCACATATGCAAAACAAATAAATTGAATAAAGATCATTGAATTTGTTTTATTTCAACTATATATAATACGCTTTAAAGGTTTGTTTTTGCTGGTTACGTTTATTTTATTTAACATTTATCTTTGGCACAGAATATAAACAACAATAAGTACACAATCACAATAACAATAGTTTCAATCTTGATATGTAAAGGATCAGTTATTTGTAAATATTGAAGCTTAAATTAAATAATACAAAACGAAATACTTTGCGCGATTAGTCAGGAAACACGGTAAGTGCCAAAGTTACACAACAGGAGACAAATATATATAGCTAAGGGATAGCAAACAACATCACATTGGTTATCGTACAATACATACATATGTATATGTATGCATATTATATATGGTATATTAATATATATGTAGATATATAGTTAGTTTTTAGTTGCCCAATAAAGGCCGTCGATCCGTGGTGCCACGTTGGGTTGAGCTTGAGTTGGATGCATTTAGAGAAAAGAATGATTCAAGTTAGTTAAATGCTGGATCTGCATTGTAAGTAATACACACAATCAATTAATACAGCAAATACAACAACATCAATAGCATGAGCATGTTCACCATCAACTAGACTCAATATTCACGTACATTGATGTATGATATGTGGCACGCTGCGACGGCGACATATTCAGATTACCCTGATGCTTGCGATCGTATGCCCAAATAACGCAGGTCGCTATCAGGGAAACTATAAAAAGATAAATGTGTCTGTTTATTCAGTGTGTTATCATATACAATTTACTTACTCAAGAGGAACAGCATAAAGAAGAGCTGTAACCAAAAATGACTGCCACCGCTGCTGTCCACAATCATGCCAGCGACTATGGTGACCACAGCGAGACCCAAATTTTGCACTGATTGGCAGCTGTAATGATCAAACTATTAGTATAAGTTGGTTATGATTATAAATATAAACGAAGACTCACAATCCGTAGGCAGTGCCCAGTTGGTATTCGGGCACAATCAGCGCTACCAAGGGCCATAAACTGGCGGCCAACATCGAGTAGGAGAGTCCCATAATGCACATGCTAATGTATGGATTTAAATGGCTGAATGTGAGCAACATGTGCGCCACAAGCGTTGATATGGTTGCCACAAACACCCAGCTAACATTGCGTCCAACTCGATCAATGATAAACCCAAATAGAGGCGATGCTATGGCCGAGATTAGGTACACAATTGAATTGACATTGTTGGCCTGTTCGGCCGTCATTTGGAAATTGGATATAAAGAAGGCTTGGCCCAGTGCCACAAATGGAAATATGGCCACATAGTAGGCCACACAGACCACCGAGACCATCCAAAAGTCCATTTTGAAAGAGACAATGTCACTTAGCTTGGCAATCTCGCCGCCAGGATTGTTATTCCTCTTCAGTATGCGCTCGGCACGTTTGTCCATCCAACCTGAAAATAATATTAATTAGTATTTATAATAAGAGTTATAAAATAACAAATTATACCCAGTATTAAGGTGCATATCAGTGACATGACGCAAGTGCTCGATGCTATGAAGAGTGCCACGCCCAATCCTTTGTAGCCTGCATAGAACTGGGATACATAGCCGTAGAGTGGTTGCATACTCCAGAAGTTGACAGTGCTGCCAAAACGTGCCACAGACAACTGCAGGCCAAAGACCATGTTCAGCTCCTTGCCCTTGAACCACAACACCGCATAGCTGTTCTGGGCCACGGCCAAGGACTCGGCGCCAATGCCAAAGATAAAGCGACCCACAATCATCAACCAAAACTTGCCCAACAGGCCGCCCGTGGAGAATATCAATTGACCCAATAGCACAATTAGCATGTAAATAATTGTTCCCATGCGTATGCCAAAAACGCGATCGATCAGGAATCCGCCAACGAAGCACAGCACAATATTGGGCCACGAGTAGATGGAATAGATAAAGGTAAACTCCGTGGCATTCAAGTCCAGTTCCTTCTGAAACACATCCTGCAGTGCGCCCGGATTATCATAGCAGAAATAGGAACCTAATAAATAACCCAGATAACAATTAATCGTTGTTTTATATTAAGTTCTTCAGTTTACTTACCAAAGCCGAGCAAACACATAAAGACCAAGGCCAGAAATCGATGTGGTGTGCTGTCCGGATCACAGCAGCCGGGGTCCGTTGGCACGGCCAAGACCGTGTCCCTGGTGCTACGCCTACGCACCACGGGCTTGGCCTCATCATCCCCACTGCTGCTGGAGTCCACAATGGGCAGACGTTCCTCGCGTGACATTTTCACGTATGACAACACTTCGACTTTGACTTTTGAATGTGATGGATAACAGGAGGGACGGGCGTCTGAAGATGGGATGCAAATATGTTTACTTTACTTGGATGAGTTCACAGTGTTAGGTTGGGTGGAGGTGGGGGTGGAGCTTTCGCCTCTTTAGCAGCCAGCAGCGGCTGCCTTTCTATTGTTGTTGCTTATCACTGGCCCACATCGTTGTTGTTGTTGCTTTATTGATTATTCCACTGCAAGTGCAGGCGAACTTGTTGCGGGGTTGCAGGGGCAACTTTAAGTGATTGACTTGAAATAAGGTTGAGTCGTTAATCTGCAATGAAATAGTAGGTAAAATACATATACATACATACACACATATGTACATATGTGCATTAGAAAGGTCACGCTATTGAACCATGACCAATTCCGTTAGGCAAACAAGAACAATCTTGTCAGTTTTGCTGTACTAACGCTGTCAAATGCGATGTTAATCAATTAAATGCATGCTTTAAGTGCGCGGCTTTATTGAAGCATTAAATGATACGACACCTGGTTTAAAATTTCAATGAGCTCCTTTGTTATTTACGTATTGGAAAAGAGGTTAATAGTCACATATGTATATACTATGTAAACATGTATATACATTAAAAATGACACCGAAAACTAAATGCCTTTTATCAACGCCAACTACGCACGTCACACCATAATTAATCAGCGTCTTTAAATGTACTTCATTGAGTTTGTTTTGAAATTATAATTAGGCGCGCGCGCCACATGATTCAAAAGCACTGCTAAAACCCACTGATAACAAAACAAAAAAAAATTGTCAATGTTATTGTTTCATTTCAAAACAAAACCTAATCGATTCACATATATATATGCACAGTATGTAAATGTGAAAAGCTCAACAAGTCAGCAAGTGCTCTAAGGACATGCCCATATGTTAGCTGGTTGCGTTTCCTACCTGTTTTCCGCAAGCGGAAAAATCAAACTGAATTTATTTTTATGAAAAATAACTTAGCCCCTGTCGAACAAGTTCGATCAGCCATTAGACGATTGTATCGATAGCGCTATATCGATATTAAATATATCGTTCTTGTACGATTAAACTAGAGCTGGAGAAACATTGGCCGTGCTCACCAAAACAAATCGACAACAGAAAATCGATGAAATTTGTATGATTATTTTGGTGAAGTGCAGTGATCAGCAATCATGATTTCAAATTTAGTGATGAAGATCGACACAAAAAATCGTAATAAACAACAATAAATAGGACAATATTATAAAAAAACACGTTGTCAATATTAATTTGGTCTTCTTAAAAGAAATGCAAAGACGTTGAAATCTGCGAATTTTTAAGGAATAAAATATTTAATGCGCATACAATATTGGCTTAATTATTTATTAATGCAATATATGAACTATCATATTAAATCTGGCCTTATGTTATGTTGATTCCCATTTCATTAAGCATTTTGAGCCAAATTGTTTTGAATTTTCTAAATAAATATTAACACTTTGACAAACTAAAGAAATGACAACTTTGATTTTGTTTCAAAATTTCTTCAAAGCGTTCACCAGAAGTTCACGATTAGTTCTGGTGAACGCGGCCATCGATGTTTCCAAGCATCGATGTTTTAGATGTTTTTACAGTAAAACATCGATGTTTCTCCAGCTCTATCAAACACACAAATAAATATTTTTAATGCGACACAAACAAAGTTCAAATGTGGTGAAGCACAGGTTAAGCAAAATAAAGAGCACTTTGCAAAGCAGCAACAAGTAGGTTTATGCCAATCAAGTACTTGTCATTTATATAATTCAAAATATATCATCGCTAACGTCGTACTATTCATCGTGTAAACACAAATATGTATTTTGTTACTATGAAATAATGTCATCGCAACAGCGCAAATTTATACGGAAACAAAACGTTTTTCGAAAAACATCAGTGCAAAACTATATAATACAAACACGCATCTATTTTTGTAATGCTCACAACAGGCGTAATAATTCGACTTAGTGTTGGCTAGACTAAACAGACAACAGACAGGAGGAGATGGCTGCGATAAAGGTATATGCCAATATTTTGATTACATTTTTAGTGCGTTGTAAATTCCCATATGTACAAATGTATGTTCTTTGTGTGCGTGTATTTGTGTTGTAGAATATCGCGCTGGGCATTGCATATGGCCTGTGGGACAGCATACGAGGCATGACGCTGGTGCTTCACATAGACAACGAGGTGGCCCGCCAGAATGCAGAGATTGAGACAATGCGACAGCTGCGTCGCATGGACAGAGAGCACTACAGGGAGTCCCAACGATCGCCTTCTCCGGTGCCCAGCTCGGCGGCAGCTATGATACGTGATGAGTATGCGAAGCGTGCGGAGGTGAGCTCCGATGAGCGCACGCTGGAGAAGATTATGAAAAAGAAGCCCGCAGAGAAGCCACAGCCACAGGCGTAAGCATACAAACTACTAGTGTTACCCTTGCAGAGTACTGTATTTCCAAGATCAAATATTGTAATATTGGTTAAGCTGTCTCCAGTCTCTGCAACAGTGTTGCCAACTCTTCGGGTCATATAAAAGCTAAACTAGCATTTGAAAAAAGCCAGAAATGACCAGAAAATGTTGTTAGCTAAAAAACAATTCTAATAGTGACTGAAAATTTTTTTTCAAATATCTTTTCGCTAGTATTTTTTAAAATATTTTGAAAATAGCAAAAAAATGCACTTTTTACTCTTTTTCCTCATTTTCATACAGCAAGTGGAAAAAATACAACAAAGCCAATTTAATTTCGCTTGTAAAATAGCTATAACTCCCGCTAGCCTCTATTCTACAATTTATCCCACTACAACCCACTAGATCTAGCGGGAAAATGGCTAAATTGGAAACACTGCTCTGCAAGGATATAATTAGCGGTATTCTATGAACTGATTATACTGTCAACACATAAGTTATCGATCAATTGCAGCTGTTGCATAAACAAAAACTTGAATTGTGTCGTGTGGACTTTACACGAAAACAGAATAATCAGTTTATGGCCAATTCCCAACAATAGCCCCCATGACTAATTCAATTTATTACGCATTTGCAGAGAGAAGAAAATCGCTAAGAAACTGTTCAAATGCTGTCTACTAAATGGCGGCTTTACGTGGCTGAGCATTGTGCTCTTCGAGTCTGTGCTCCTGCCCACACTGAAGTTTTGTTTGACGATATTCTATGGCACTCAATCGGATACATTGCCCTTTGTCTGGAGCTGGCTGCATCCGATACTGTCGCTGCTGTTTGGCATGATGTGGGTGCTGCCCATCTTCATGTTATCCAAAATTGTCAGCTCGTTGTGGTTCGCGGACATTGCCAATGCGGCGTATCGTGTGCGCAAGGGAAGGCCACAGTTGATACCGAGCATAAGCAAGCTAGTGGCGGATTTCCTCTTCAGCATGGTGGTGCAAATGCTGTTCCTGGTCCAGAGCATGCTGGTCAATTTGGTACCAGTGAAATATGTTGGCTCCACGTTGTGCTTTGTGCATTTGTGCCTGCTTTATTCGCTGTACTCCTTTGAATACAAGTGGTTCAACATGGGCTGGGAGCTGCATCGACGTCTCACGTACATTGAAAAGAATTGGCCATATTTCTTTGGCTTTGGCATACCGCTGACTGTGCTAACAAATATGTCCAGCTCTGTGATTGTCAGCAGCTGCATATTTTCCATATTCTTTCCGCTTTTCATACTCAGCGGCAATGAGGCAAAGCCGATTGTGGACACAACGTAAGCTTTAACTTAATTGAACAATATCATATTTACTAACATCTTTCCTTCATTTTAGTGACTTCTCGCTGAGACTCTTCTCGCCAGTGGTTTTCATATCAAACATGTGCTTTGGCGGCAATCCCTGGAGCAAGACCAATCGTCTCTTGGCCCAGCAACGCAAACAGTTGGAGCAGCAGCATCGTCAGCGTCTCTTGCAGCGCGAGGAAGCGCTGCTCAAGCAGAAGAAGCAGCAATATATGTTGGAGCAGCAGCGAGAACACGATTTGCACACAAGACGCGATCATTCGCGTTCCCAGACACCGCAGAATCCAGGACAGCCTGGACAGCAGCGGCAGTATCGTTACGCACAACCGCCGGCGTTTGATGCGTCGCGTGTACGGGATTCTTCGGCGTCATCTACGCACAGTTCAAACGCGACCACGCCCACCAGCTTCAGGCCGCCGCCCTACTTTGGTGGTGCCACAATGCGCAGCAATGCACCGTTGGTGCCCACGCCGGTGCCTGGAGCGCCGCGTGCTCCAATTGTAGTGCGCGATGAGACGGGACCCGACGACTGGAATTTGTGAGATTTTAATGCATATACAGACAGACTTACCACATATAGAAGTACCAATAAAAACGATAGCATAGGCTCTATTATGTATATATCTTTATGTACTGCAACGAACTGTGTATGCTAAAAAAAATTAATATAAGTCAACGCATAGTAATAATAATGACAATGACTAGCGAGCGTTCAGCGCTCTCCACAACTAGTAGCTATACTTATCTAATGTTTTTATGTAAGACTATGTGTATTTTTATGCCCACTTAACGCTGAATTGAGAGCGTTCCATTAAGAGATTATTGCACGCGCCTTTACGATAATTATTGTCCTTTCGGGCTGGCGTACAAATGAGTAATAAAAGTTTTCTTTTTGTATTTTCGTCAAGTGCAAGAGTTTTATTTATGGATTTTGTGGGAATTTGCCGTGTACTCGTAAATATATTTATTTCATGTTAGAAAATTTATCAGATTTGTAAATGTGAATCACAAAATCCACTTTTTGCCACAATCTTAGAAACTGTAAGAATTGTAGACACCAAATTGTCTATAGAATCAACAGAAATCAACAGGTAATTAATGCATAAAATTGTTTGTTATCTTAAATATTTTGTAACGATCGTTAAATATATATACGTACAAGACATAGAAGAATGTAAAGAAGGGTACGCAAAAACGTAAATGCATAAAAATTATAAATAATATTGGCTCGTTTTCAGACAGCCTAAGAAATGTCCAAGGCTTAAGGTTTCTATTTTTAAAATTAATAAATAATTCAAAATTAATAATTTAAATTTAATAATTTAAGTAGTACAGACTTTTCCCGTACATAAATATTATTTTTAGTTGTGCCCTATGCGGGAATGGGGGTGTCACCAATTAGCGCTTGAGTGTTGGCACGAACAATTGATTGTGGGCTCGGGGGCATGGCCAAGGGGCGGGGCAAATTGATTATCTCCAAGGATACACATATGTCCACACATTGCAATCGTTAAAAGTCCAACAATTGCTGGACGGAAATGGAAATGGATTTCAGTCAGTAGTCAATTGAAGTTCGGGCTGTGCGGTGCAATTCCTCTTGCTGTTCCTGATCCTGCTCGGAGTGGAAAATGATTGACAAGTGGCTAAAGACTTTTAAATATTTGTGGTTGTTGTGGATATGGCAGCAGGCTGCAATCCATTTGGAAATTGCAGCACAAACGAGTCAGAATATTAATGTGTGTAAGTTTCAGAATCGATTTTTATTAAATTATATTGTATCTATAAATCTTGGGTAAACTAATTAAGTTGAAAAGTTGTTGGGTGGTTGGTTGGTTATTGGCATTGACAGTTGATTGGGTAAATAATGGTACCTCATACGAATACCGAAACTTTTTTAAGGAATTTTAAAAAAGAAGAAAAAAAACAAGAATAAAATTTTAGTAATCCAAAATTGGGAAGAAAAAATTAGGAATCATAAATTAGGAATTTCAACTAAGAAATATATTCAGAGTACAAAAATTGGGCAAATAAAATTGGAAAAAGTATCTTTCTTTTCAATAAAATATTTTTGATTTCGGCTTTGCCCAATTTTTGTTTTCCCAATATTTGTCTTCCTAATTTTGGATTTATAATAACTGTATTCCTAATATCGAATTCGTAATTTTGGATTCTTAACTACTCGATTCCCAATTTTGGATTCCTAATTTTTTTCCGAATTTTCGTATTCTGAGTAATATTTTTCGACATTCGTATATAGAATCGTAAATAATAACGTCTTTGTGCTGTCCTTGCTTTAATAATGAACGTAACCCGTTGTTAGTGTTCATCAATGAGGTGGACAATGAGCCGGCCATGAAGGCGGTGGACGTGGTCTTGACTTACCTGAAGAAGAATCCCAGCTATGGTATCTCAGTTCAAGTGGAATCCATTGAGGCGAACAAAACTGATGCCAAAATATTGCTAGAAGCAAGTGAGTAACCGAAATATATTATCAGTAATCTTCTCCAGCTGCATAATCATTGGATACTACCCCTTCCTCCGTCAGTTTGCAATAAATATGCATCCAGCATTGAGAAGAAACAAACACCGCATTTGATTTTCGATACAACCAAGACGGGAGTGGCCTCGGAGACGGTGAAGAGCTTCTCTCAGGCCTTGGGTCTGCCCACCATCAGCGCCTCCTATGGCCAGGAGGGCGATCTGCGCCAGTGGCGCGACCTGGATGAAGCCAAGCAAAAGTATCTGCTGCAGGTGATGCCGCCAGCTGACATTATTCCCGAGGCTGTGCGCAGCATTGTCAAGCGCTTGAACATCACCAATGGTAAATAAAATATAACATAACAGAAACAACGAATAAATCTTTAAGAAATCTAACAAAACAAGTGGGAAAGGCTACATATAGTCGAGCTCCCGACTATAGGATACCCGTTACTTATTTAAATAAATTTAAAATATTTTTTATTGCATGCTTTTAGGCACTTACATTGCTTGAAACTTAAGTCAGCCATTACCACCTTTCTATTTGTCCGCTCTTGCTACGATTTAGTAGGATGACAGGTAATAATAGTAGTTAACGTTAATTAGTAAAAATTTCTAGTATCTGGAAAACTGCGCGTGTGGTGGCTTTTCGCGATTTACGGAGGCGGAAAGGGGCGTGACAAAAATATGAAACAAATTTGATCTGCGTGGGGTTTATAGAAGTCTGTATGCCAAATTTGGTTGCTCTAGCTCTTATACATAGTCTCTGAGATCTAGGCCCTCAAACAGACGGACGGACGGAAATGTTGATGCTGATAAAGAATATATATACTTTATAGGGTCGGAGATGCTTCCTTCTCCCTGTTACATACATTGCAACGAATACAATGTCCCCTTTTACTTATTTATTAAGTAGCGGGTATAATAGGGATGGAAAAAAGGAAATATATTTTTGATTTTGTCTTTTCCTAAGTTTTATCTACCAAATTATTTTGTTCCTTTTTATATTTGCTAATAAACTTATTCCTTATTTTTGGATTCCTAATTTTTATTTCCATATTAAACGCATACTAATTTTTATATCCAAATTTTGTTTTGCCTATTACTAATTTTCGACAGTAAAATAGGGAATAATAATAAATCCAATCCAAACCCAGCTTAATCAATACATTTTCCAGCTGCCATACTCTATGACGACACCTTTGTGATGGACCACAAATACAAGTCCTTGTTGCAAAACATTCAAACGCGTCATGTCATCACAGCCATCGCCAAGGATGGCAAACGCGAGCGGGAGGAACAAATCGAAAAGCTGCGCAATCTGGACATTAACAACTTTTTTATTCTCGGCAATTTGCAGTCCATTCGCATGGTCTTGGAGTCGGTGAAACCAGCGTATTTCGAGCGGAACTTCGCCTGGCATGCGATCACCCAGAGCGAGGGAGAAGTCAGCAGTCAGCGGGATAATGCAACGATTATGTTTCTGAAGCCCGTGGCGTATACGCAATATCGAGATCGCTTGGGCCTACTGCGAACGACATTCAATTTAAACGAGGAACCGCAGCTGGCATCCGCCTTTTATTTTGATCTAGCACTGCGTAGTTTTCTGGCCATCAAGTAAGTGAGAATGGGATAATTGAAAAGAAAGAAAAAACACAATTTATTTAAGGGATTCCCCTTTAATTTATTGGCTGTCAAATTATGCCTAGATTATTTATTGTGTTGATAAATCAGACAAGTTATTAGACAATTTATTTAGATATAGCATATTATACACAGTTAAAGCTTAAATTAAAGAGTATAAGTTGCTTGTTGATTTCGGGAAATCCCCCAATTTGAAATTAAAAAGGTAAAAGAAGCCAATCGCAGGAAAACCCACCAAATAATGGAGTGTCATATTTATGTCTGGATAATTGGGGGTCTAATTTCATGTTTTTCCCCTTTTTTCCTTCATCTTTTTGTTAGAGAAATGCTGCTGTCAGGCGCGTGGCCAAAGGACATGGAGTATCTGAACTGTGACGATTTTCAGGGCGGCAATACACCTGAACGCAATATTGATCTGAGGCAATATTTTACACAGGTGTGTAATTCCCTTCAACCCGAATGGGGGAGTGCTGTCTAATTATTGTTTATGAAATGTGCTCAAAGGTTAGCGAACCAACATCCTATGGCACCTTCGACCTGGTCACGCAACCGAGGAAGCCCTTTAACGGTTTCAGCTACATGAAATTTGAAATGGACATCAATGTGCTCCAGATTCGGGGCGGTAGCTCGGTTAACAGCAAATCAATTGGCACCTGGACAGCTGGACTCGACTCGCCGCTGGTCGTCAAGGATGAGGAACAGATGAAGAATCTAACCGCAGACACGGTCTATCGCATCTTCACGGTGGTGGTAAGTGATCCCTAAATAAAGGACTGCTCAAGTAATTGTATTGACAAATTTAAAAAATTTCATATTTAATGCTGAAAGTTATAGTTTTGTTCAGTGTTGTAAATCTAAATCTTAAAATCGAATTGTTAAAATCGATATGAAGATTCGAGTTGCCGATCAATAACTAAATAATAACGATTATATCGAGATTTCCAATCAATGATTTGTATGAAGATTCAAATATACCTATAATTAGAGTGCAAGAGAACTTGGATCAAGATCAACAATACTTATTTCAAGAATTTTATGTACTCACAGTTTAGGAATTATTTTGAATTATAACTTGGATCAAGATCAACAATACGTATTCCAAGAATATTATGTACTCTCAGTTTAAGTTCACAAGATCTTAACTCGAGAACAAGAGAACTTGGATCAAGATCAATAATACTTATTTCAAGAATTTTTTTGTCATATTTTAAGTTTACAAGATCTTAATTCGAGAACAAGAGAACTTGGATCAAGATCAATAATACGTATTCCAAGAATATTATGTACTCTCAGTTTAAGTTTAAAAGATCTTAATTCGAGAACAAGAGAACTTGAATCAATATCAACAATTCTTATTCCAAGAATTTTATGTACTCACAGTTTAGGAATTATTTTGAATTATAACTTGGATCAAGATCAACAATACGTATTCCAAGAATATTATGTACTCTCAGTTTAAGTTCACAAGATCTTAACTCGAGAACAAGAGAACTTGGATCAAGATCAATAATACTTATTTCAAGAATTTTTTTGTCATATTTTAAGTTCACAAGATCTTAATTCGAGTACAAGAGAACTTGGATCAAGACCAACAATACTTGTTTCAAGAATTTTATGTACTCTCAGTTTAAGTTCACAAGATCTTAATTCTTAATCTTAATACTCACAGTTTAAGTACTGAAAATACCTAATTACGAATACGAATGTCCTCGAACTTGCTTTTAGCACGGCTTTTTGGTCTCTGTGTATTATAATTTTTACAATTTATTATTATTTTCACAGCAAGCGCCCTTTATAATGCGAGATGAGACGGCACCGAAGGGTTACAAAGGCTACTGCATCGATTTGATCGATGAGATAGCGGGAATCGTGCACTTTGACTATGAGATTCAGGAGGTGGAGGATGGCAAGTTCGGCAACATGGATGAGAAGGGTGAATGGAATGGGATCGTCAAGAAGTTGATTGACAAACAGGCGGACATTGGACTGGGCAGCATGTCGGTCATGGCGGAGCGGGAAATAGTTATAGATTTCACAGTGCCATATTATGATCTTGTGGGCATTACCATCATGATGCAGCGTCCCACCTCGCCGAGTTCGCTATTCAAGTTCCTTACCGTACTGGAGACGAATGTCTGGCTTTGTATATTGGCTGCCTACTTTTTTACCAGCTTTCTCATGTGGATCTTTGATCGCTGGAGTCCCTACAGCTACCAGAATAATCGGGAGAAGTACAAGGATGACGAGGAGAAGCGTGAGTTCAACTTGAAGGAGTGTCTCTGGTTCTGCATGACTTCGCTGACGCCTCAAGGCGGCGGTGAAGCCCCAAAGAATCTTTCCGGTCGCCTGGTGGCTGCAACTTGGTGGCTTTTTGGGTACGTATCCAACAATTTTAATAATCTCGCAATATTACAATAAAAACAAATTCTACTATCATAACTTTGATCCACCTCCCCTTGTGTATTTCAAAACTGTTGTCGACCGATTTCGTGGGAAAATGTTTAAATCATTATTTGGTTTCTATTTGTACAACTAATTTTTGTTTGCATTTTTGCAATTTTTTGGTTTTTGGAGTTGTGTATATTTGTGTAACTTTGAAAAACCGGATTGATCTCCAATCGAAAACTATATTTGGACCATAAGTTTTAAATTATTTTCCAAAAGTTTTAAGGACCAACAAAAATTATATTTTTCTATCTCCTCTTCCTGTATTGATTTGTATTCCATTCCTTTTTGGCTAGATTCATTATCATTGCCTCCTACACCGCCAATTTGGCTGCCTTTTTGACCGTGTCCCGTTTGGACACACCTGTTGAGTCGCTGGATGATCTGGCCAAGCAGTATAAGATTCTATATGCTCCGTTGAATGGATCCTCGGCAATGACGTATTTCGAGCGCATGGCAAATATTGAGCAAATGTTTTACGAGATCTGGAAGGATTTGTCCCTGAATGATTCACTTACGCCGCTGGAGCGCTCCAAGCTGGCCGTCTGGGATTATCCAGTGAGTGATAAGTATACCAAAATGTGGCAGGCCATGCAGGAGGCAGGACTCCCGGCCACCCTGGATGAGGCAGTGAAGCGTGTGCGCAACTCCAGCACGGCGACGGGATTCGCATTTCTGGGAGATGCGACGGACATTCGCTACCTGCAACTGACCAATTGTGATCTACAGGTGGTCGGAGAGGAATTCTCTCGCAAACCGTATGCGATTGCCGTGCAGCAGGGATCGCATCTGAAGGATCAGTTCAATAATGCGTAAGTTCCGTGCTTAAACAGGGGAAATCCAAGTACAAACGATCTTAACGATCCGTCAAGTTCGGAATTTCCAAAACTGAAATCTTAAAATAAAACTTATGATTCTAAGTATATACGAATGTCGAAAAATATTACTCATCCTACGAAAATTCAGAAAAAGAAAAATTAGGATTCCCAAATTAGGAATCGAATAATTAGGAATCCAAAAACACGAATTCGAAATTAGGAATACAGTTATTAGGAATTCAAAATTAGGAAGACAAAAATTGGGAAAGCAAAAATTGGGAAAAGCCGATATCAAAAATATTTTATTAAAAAATATTAAATCCTATTTTATGATTCCTAATTTTTTCTTCCCAACTTTGGATTCCTAAAATTATATTCTTGGTTTTTTTTCTTCTTTTTTAGAATTCTTTATTTTTCTGAGTGAAGTTAATCCTTGTATTGAATCTTCCAGCATCTTGACCTTGCTGAACAAGCGACAGCTGGAGAAGCTCAAGGAGAAATGGTGGAAGAACGACGAGGCTCAGGCCAAGTGCGAGAAGCCGGAGGATCAATCGGATGGCATATCCATTCAAAATATTGGCGGCGTCTTCATCGTCATCTTTGTGGGCATTGGAATGGCCTGCATTACGCTCGTCTTTGAGTATTGGTGGTATAAATATCGCAAGAATCCCCGCATTATCGATGTGGCCGAGGCGAGCTCGGAGCGGATCAATGCGAAGGATCAAGCTGGCAAGTTGGCCGATGGTGTCATTTTGGGTCAGACTGGCGAGAAGTTTGAGAAATCCAATGCTGCACTGCGTCCGCGCTTCAATCAATATCCGGCGACATTCAAGCCGCGTTTTTAGAGGACCTGTAAACCAATAAAAAATGTAACAACGCACAAAGAGATCGTCTACGTCGTACAATTATAAGGAATTCTTTTTCACTTTTTTATGCACTTTTAATCAATCCGTGTAATTTTAATAAATTTGTGTGTTAAAAATTGTTCATTTTGTTTTATAAATGCTACATGCATGATAAGACTTGGTATTTTAAATTTATTTGCTTATTTTCGCTAATAATTTACCAAGTACTTAATAAATACCGAATCTAATCACATTTATATTGATATTTGAACAACAAACCGTTCCTTTATTACTTGTTTCAATTCCAAGACGTTTCAAGTGTATTTCGAACATGTATAGTGCAGCCCTGGCTCGATAAATTTGTATATTATATATTAAAATTATAACAAAACTTCTGTGAGAGTTTCAAACCTCTTGCTTCAAAGTTAATTTTTATAAAAAAAAAAAACAACCATATAACAATTTTTAGAAAAGAGTTAAATATTGTCATTTCTGCCACCGTTGCCAAGACTGCCAACTTTTTTATTTTGCGCCAAGCTTGGCCAAGGTTGCCACACAGTAGCCACACATTAGTCTTTCAATGCATTTTTTATTAGAGGTGGACAAACTCGCCGATGCTTCGATGTTTGGACACGGCGTTTAAATCTGTATATCTTATCTATAAAAGGTATTGAACAAATTTCTCATAATATATTGAAATTCTTTCTTTTCAATATTTTAGAGGGTCGTAATTATTATTATTGTTTATTTATGTTAAATAAAAATAACATTCGATAGTGGCCTACCAAGCACCGATGGTTCCGATGTTTTGCAAGCTTCGATGTTTCACTCGATGTTTCTCCACCTCTAATCTACCTACAAAAACCGAGAAAAAAAGTGTGTGAAAATTTGGGAAATATTTCAATAAACTAAAAGAAATTTAAGCAAAGAAAATAAAAAACGTGTTTTGCCGCGTGTTTAAGTAAATAGTTTGCATGCGTCGCTTGAAGAAATTATCCAAGAGTCACAGCGTGACGGGTACGGGGGAAAACGATGCGACGGCAGCGGCAACAACAACAGCGAGCGATGCGGCCGCGACAGACACGAATGGCGGAGGAAACACCGCAACGAATACGCCAAAAGAGACTTTACTTAATGCAGATATTTTTAAGCATTTTGATAAGTCCGGTCGAAGTGAATTGTACGTCTATATAAGCTACAACTGCATATAACTAATTTCACGTTCGTTTATTAGTTTGAAATACCTAAAGCAACAACTGCAGGAAAATCCGGAGAGTCCAGTATTTGATCGGAATGGCGTCTTTAAGCACGGCATCTCGAATGCCATCTATGAACTGCTCTGGCAAGCATTGCGTTACAAGGTCAAGAAGGATGTCGTGCTGCACGTGCTCACCGATGTTGTGGCAAGTTATCGCAAGCAAATTCAACTCGAGCATAAATTGATCTTCATTTATCGTTAATCTTCAGGCGCTTCACAAGGAGTTTCCCAGTCTCATTCTGGACGTGGTCAACATACTGGACAGCGAAACTTCATTGATGACCGATGGCTTGCAGGAGGAGCGTCATGGCTTTGTGCAAATTGTCAAGGATTTGGACAAAGTGCTGCCGGAGAGTTTGTTAAAGGAGCGCCTGGAAATTGACACGCTGCAGGAGGTGGGAATTGTGAAGAACAAAAGCTTCTACACGAAATTCATCAAAGTCAAGACTAAGTTATAGTGAGTGCCTAAATCGAGTCTTGTACGTCGAATATCAAGTAAACCATCGATTTATATTTGCAGCTACAAGCAGAGGCGCTTCAATCTCTTCCGAGAGGAAAGCGAGGGATTTGCCAAGCTCATTACTGAGATGAATCAGGACTTTGAGGAGCATACAACGCCCGATAACATTATGGACATTATAAAATCACTAATTGGTAAGTTTTCTACTTTTGTACCCATGTACGTTTATTGATTTTTATGTTTCTCTTTTAGGCTGCTTTAACTTGGATCCGAATCGTGTGCTGGATATTATTATTGAGTCCTTCGAGACGCGTCCTGATCGCTGGAAGCTCTTTATACCTTTGCTGCGCAGTTATATGCCCACCGGCGCTATCATCTGTGAAGTGCTCGGCTATAAATTCTGCCACTTTAAGGAGGCGCGAACTCCTCGCTCCCTATACCATGTGTGTGCCCTGCTGCTGAAGCACGGCGTCATTGAGCTAAACGATGTTTATGTTTGGTTAACACCAAATGATGGTAGCATACGTGCAGACTGGGAGGAGGAACTGGCCGATGCCAGGGAAATGGTACGTAAATTACATGTGATCTCCACCAACAAGAAGGAAGACGACAAGGAACCACCGCCGCCACCAACGACCAAGAAATTTGATGAGGTTGGTTTGTTAAAAGATTTACACTTATATGAATTAACATTTAAATACTTTGCACACAGGAAAAGTACAATACCAATCAAAAGTTTGGTCTCTGTGAGGCCTTGCTCAAGGTTGGCGACTGGGAGAATGCACATAAAATCATTCAAAAGCTGCCGGATCAATCGGTTGTGGTGCAGGAACCGATTGCACGTGCCATTGTCGAGCTGCTGCATCTGACAGTCGAGCAGGTCTACTACAAGAAATGCTTCAAGGCGCCCTCCGGCCGTAAACCAAGCCGTAGTCGTTTGTATGAGGACACCAGCCTCGTGGCCAAGATGCAAGCACGGAATTTTAATGAGCTGCGCAAATATACCTGGCCAATGGCCAATGTGCTCGGTCCGTCGATGCATTGCGATACGGTTTTAATGTATAAACTGGTGCGCATAATGGTGAAAATTCTGCTGGAAATGGGCGTAGACAGTTTAAATGGTCCGCCACCCAATACGGAGGCAGAACAGCACTATTACGATATCATAAGCTGTCTGGATGCATCGATACTGCCATCATTACTTTATCTGGACAGCAATTGCTCCATGTCTGAAGAAATCTGGGCAGTACTCAAGTTCTTTCCGTATCATTTGCGATATAGTTTATATGCGCGCTGGAAGAATGACAGCTACCAGATGCATCCGAATCTGATACGACGTTGTGGCCTCGGACAACGTGACATTAAGGCTCTAATGAAACGTGTCAGCAAGGAGAATGTCAAGCCTCTGGGCCGTGTGGTGGGCAAATATAGCCACTGTGCACCAGGTCTGCTTTTTGATTATGTAAGTGGCTTCATAACTGTTGAATCATCCGCCTAATTTTAATCTTTAAACTCTTTTAAACTTTATAGATTCTGGTACAGATTCAAATGTATGATAATCTTATTGGACCTGTTTGCGACTTGTTCAAGTATCTGACAAATTTATCGTTCGACTGTTTGGGTTACTGCATCATTGAATCACTGACGATGACGGGACGCGGTCGATTTAAGGATGATGGCACCTCACTATCACTCTGGCTACAGAGTCTTGCCTCCTTCTGTGGCACCATCTACAAGAAGTACAGCATTGAAATGAGCGGCTTGCTCCAATATGTCGCCAATCAGCTCAAGTCCCAAAAGAGTCTCGATCTGCTTGTGCTGCGCGAGATTGTGCACAAAATGGCCGGCGTGGAGTCCTGCGAGGAGATGACTAACGATCAGCTGCAGGCTCTCTGCGGTGGTGAACAGCTCCGTGGCGAGGTTAGTCAAATAGTGTGTCCTAATCAAAAGACATTCTTATAACTACATAATTTATTTTGCAGGCGGGCTACTTTAGTCAGGTGCGCAACACTAAAAAGTCGTCGAATCGCTTGAAGGAAGCATTAGCTAACAACGATCTCGCCGTCACACTTTGTCTACTGATGGCCCAGCAGAAGCATTGCGTCATCTATCGCGAAACGGCCGCGCATAGTCACTTGAAGCTGGTGGGCAGCTTGTATGATCAGTGCCAGGATGCCTTGGTGCAATTCGGCACTTTTCTGGGCTCCTCCTACTCGGTGGACGAATACGTTGAACGCTTGCCATCGATTATCACCATGTTGCGTGAATATCACATCAACACGGATGTGGCCTTCTTTCTGGCACGTCCCATGTTTACGCATCAGATTAATGTGAGTATCGATGAGAGTTTTCATTTAATTTTGATAGAGAATGTAGATTAATTGTTCTTTTACTTTGTTTTAGCAAAAATACGATCAATTGCGCAAGGCTGATCCCAATGCCAAGAAGCTAACGACAACGCAAAAGCTGCAAAAGTATCTGGATGCCACACAGCTAATAATGAATCCCATTGTCGAGTCTGTTAGACCGTTGCATAGTGCCAAAGTTTGGGAGGACATTAGTCCACAGTTCCTGGTCACTTTCTGGAGCCTGAGCATGTATGATTTGCATGTGCCCAATGAGATATATCAGCGTGAGATTGGCAAGCTCAAGCAGCTCGCGCAGCAGGCAGCCGATGGCAAGGATTCGGTTAGTGTCTGCTTTGAATTAAACATAAAATTCATTAATAATCAAAACACAATTTACAGAATCAGTCCAAGAATAAGAAGGAGCAGGAGCGCTACATTGCGCTGATGGAGAAGCTAAATGATGAGCGGAAGAAGCAACACGAGCATGTGGATAAGATACTGCAACGTCTGCAGGAGCAGAAGGACGGCTGGTTCTTGTTGCGCTCGGCAAAGTCGGCCAAGAACGATACGATCACACAGTTCCTGCAGCTATGCCTCTTTCCGCGCTGCACATTCACTGCCCTGGACGCACTCTATTGCGCCAAGTTCGTCCAGACTATACACAATCTAAAGACGGCGAATTTCTCCACATTGTTGTGCTACGATCGAGTAAGACTTGGATACCCTGCATCGGTTTTATTACGTAAATTAACGTTGTCCTTAATATTTTAGCTCTTTTGCGATATAACATACTCGGTGACGTCGTGCACGGAGGGCGAGGCGACGCGTTATGGACGCTTTTTGTGTGCCATGCTGGAGACTGTGATGCGCTGGCATGCGGACCAGGCGGTCTTCAACAAGGAATGCGCCAATTATCCCGGCTTTGTGACCAAGTTTCGCGTCAGCAACCAATTCTCCGAGGCCAACGATCATGTGGGCTATGAGAATTATCGTCATGTGTGCCACAAGTGGCACTATAAGATCACCAAGGCAATTGTGTTCTGTTTGGACTCCAAGGACTTTATGCAAATACGCAATGCACTTATCATATTGATGCGCATTCTACCCCATTATCCGGTGCTTTCAAAGCTTGCCCAGATCATTGAGCGCAAAGTGGACAAAGTTCGTGAGGAGGAGAAAACAAAGCGACCCGACTTGTTTGCCATTGCCTCGAGCTACATTGGCCAGCTGAAGCAGAAGACTCCGCACATGTTCAAGGAGAGCGACTTCCATCAGGTGGCTGAGCGTCCCGTCAAGGAAACAGCGCCCACACTGCCCGGAACAGCCGTCAAGGTGCTGACCAACGATAAACCAACCATGTCAACCTCTTCAGCGACGCCGGCTCCGATTGCGAAGCCGTCAAGTGTTTCGTCCTTCTACAGCAACGATCAAAAGACCAACAGCAAGGAGCAGGACGTCAAAGCTGGTAAGTGTAACATCCTACGACAAAAATGGAATTGTTCCAAACTTGTTTTGTACAGATTTACATTTAATTGTATTACCACTTTTACAGCTCAAATTGCGAAGCCTGGCAAGGTTGAAGGTGCGTCCACATCTGTGTCTGTTTCGAAGTCCGTTTCAGCGCCGTCCACCAGCGAACGCGAGAGCAAGCGTGAGACCACACAGTCTACTACGACAAGCGGTCGTAGCTTGGATGTCAAGGAGGAGCTGCAGTCCAGCACTAATGCCACCAACAACAGCAGCAGCAATGGCAGCCAAGCTGAGCGTCGCAGTCGGGAGCTGGAACGAGAGCGCGATCGTGAAAGGGAACGAGAACGTGAACGCGAACGGGAGGAGCGTCACAGCTTGAGCAGCACACGTAGCTCGCAGCGGGATAGCAATCGCAGCAGCAACAACAAGGAGCGCACCGAGGCGGAACTGCAGCAGAGAGCACGTGAGCGAACCCAACGTCTGGAGGAGATTGAGGCAGCTACTCAGCGTGCCCTGAAACGTGAGAAGCCAACGCGACGAGATGAGCGTAGTCAACATCGACACGATGGCGTTGAGACTGTGGATTTGGTAGCGGGCAACACCAACAGCATCCAGGATCATCGTCAATACGAAGAATATGAGGGACGACAACGGGATCGGGACCTGAGTTCGGTATCCAACGAAAGCAATGGTTCCCTACAGCATCGACGCAGCCACGAAACAATTGACTATGAAAAAGGTGCGTAATCAGATCAAACTTCACTTCTTATTTTATACTGGTTAACGTATTTAATTTTGCAGATTCTAAACGTCGTAAATTGGAATCATCGTCGAGCAGTTCAAAGGTTAGTAGCATATGGTTGCATACATAGTACGCTAAGACAACGACCGACCGCACAACCAACGGAGGGCAGCATTCTCATCTCTCTCAACACAAAACAAACAAGATTAACTAAGACTATAAAATGAGTCCACTGAGCGTGTGTCTGAGAGGCGACTTAAAACACACACATGTTCCATCTGCCGTTTGATGCGACGTCAAGTAACAACAGATCAACCCAACCCACCCATAGCAATATACTGGACACAATTGGATCTCGTCCCTCGTCCCATTTAACAAAGTTCAATCTATAAGTATACAACTGTTAAATTGGGGGTTTCGCATGTAGCTATATAAGTAGATTTAGGAATAAGCGCACAGTTGAACTGTATAGTTATTAATTTAGTTTTCTATTTGAATTGAATCATTTTTGTTGAACTTTATATAGAATATTAGGATTTATTATTTTGCAAATTGTTATGTAGTTTATTTGTAAGTTAAGCTAGTTTTGTAAGTGAAACGGAAATGGACCACGACAACTTCCTAGTCAAGATGATGACAACGAACAACAAAGCGAAGAAGAAGTATTAACCAGAAGTCGACGCACAAATCTACCGAGAAAATTAAAATATCAAATATTAAAAAAAAAAAACGACGCATGAACGAGAAAAAGAAAAAAACATCAACATGTCAATTAAATCATCAATCGACTTTCAACGATGAGACCTGTGAAAAGAGACGACAATCCCCAAGGGAAGATGAATACAAAACTTTCTACAACCGCATTCAAAACATAAACATTCTTCAATCACTTTCGATAATGTAAATGAAGAGCAAGGTGGATAACTCAAATATATAATTTACCGAGCGAAACACTCCAAGAAATCTTCTGATATCAACCGGGAAAAGCAACAGCCGATCAATACAATCCAAGGAACCATCGTTTTGATGTACATCGAGAAATCAACAAGACCCAGGACAATCTCTAAAAGAGGATATTGCTTACCGATCAGCCAAATTCAAGAATTCATCGTGTTGATGTTGAGAACAGCTAAAGCTAAAAACCGAATAAGGAAATTCCCCAACTGGAGGATAGTAAATGGATCTAATTGAAGTTTTCCCAAATGTTCTTCATTATCTGCAAATGACAAGTAATACAACTCAGAAAACCATCAGACACGCATTCCAGACGACTTTTAAATTAGATGACAAACAAAATTAATTGAATACCAGACACACATGAAGCAAATCTTCAATCTTACAACGTACTGGAAAGGGCTGAATTACGTCATTCAGAAACAATACCCAATTGGCAACCATCAAGCATTCCGTTCACTAGAATCTTCGTCTATACATGAGACGGGAGCTATACAGAAACAAAGGAAGGAGATCTTCAATTTTAAACTCCTTACAACATATCAAATGTCAATGACTAAAAACCATCAAACATTCTTCACAACATTCCGTTCGTTAAGGACTCGACGTTAATTCTTCAGATGCAGTATCCAAAGTATTCAGGATAAACGACTGCCTGTTTCGTAGTATAAATGAGATGAGAACTGTCTCTACAATCAAGAGATATTTTGAAGCTGAAGAAGACTGAAGAAATATAACACGCAACTCGGATCCGGCTAAAGATATCTACTTCGAATCCAGACTGACTGCACTTCGCTATTCAATCATCATCCAAATTCTTCTATAACGGGAGACGACAAATGAGAATAATCTACAACCTTCAAAATAGAGACTTCCAAGTACCGGACATCCTATTGCTAGACGTTGTGTGTGTAACGTTATCTTGCTGATCCGACTCTTCAACGGCAAATCGATAGGCATCGCTACCTTCTGTTGCGAACTCCATCCAGCACAGTGGCTGCAGTTTAGTTGTAATTCGTTGATCTTGATTGTGGGTAAGTGATCGGCGCAATGTGGGAGGGCACTCAACAATGGGATGGGATCGGGGGATCGTGGGGATTTGGGCACCTGGGCACCTGGTACGGGCGGGCAAGGATAGATGACATTATGCATGTCTTTAGGATTGGTCTTTGTTACTTTTATTATTTACTTTGAAAGATTGAGTTAGATTTTAATACAAGTTAAACAGAATGTACATTCTTATCGCTTTTTCCCCCAATCGCTATTAATCTTATGCCATTGCAGAAGGTAGAGGAACTCGTTGATAGTGTGAAAAAGGCACGAGGCCTCAAAACCAAAGAGCGCAACAAAGACAAGCTGTCCGACGAGGAGCGTGATGCCCGCAAGGACCGCAAACTAGGACGCAAGCGGGATCGCAACGAGGAGTCCAACAGCAGCGACCACAAGCGGCGTCGCGAAGGTGAGATAAGAACCCTCGAAGATCTAATCAAGACATTCAAGAATGAACGATTTTCAGCACAAAACGGCGATGACGATTTGCGTGAAAGGGACCGCCATAGAGTAAGTTTCTAATAAGAATAAGAATACATGTATAAACAAAAGGAATAACAAATTTTTTCGACCTGCAGGAGAAATCGTCCCGTGAACGCTCTCATGACAAATTCGATCGGGAACGCGGCGGCGGCAGCTCACGAGGCGAAGATCGACAGTACAGCCTGTCCAAGTCGACGCGCTCCTCAAGGATTAACTACTGAGAGAACGAGGAAGTTATATTCCCGTAATGTGAAGTGCATTTGATTTAAGAATAAAAAAATGAATACAGTTTTATTTACTATTTTAATGTGAACCGAAACTAATTTTGAAAATTTTACAATTTCTTAGAGTATATTATTAAAAAAAAAAAGCTAATGAAAGAAACCCACTGTAAAGTTGAAATATAGTTGTAATCCTTTTGATTTTAATATCCAACCTTAATTCGTTCAATTTATTTACTTTATCTTATCGATTTAATATGATATCGGTAAGTTAATGATTATTTGCATTGCGAAATATTGCAAGGATGCCACAGAAATCGCTTTCGCTTGAATTTCACTGAAATTTAAGTGAAATTCAAGCGAAAGCGATTTCTGTGGCACTTCCGATTATTTAGTCCTGGATCGGCTTTCCAGCGATGACAATTTATCGCATAATCGATGGGTTTTTACAGCAACAGCTGTTCACAGTAGCCACCCTAATTTTTGTTTGCGGCATGGCAAATTTAGTACATTTCAGAGCACAGGATATATATCGCAAGCAATCGTCCTGTCGCCTCACGTGAAGGTGAAGCTCCGAGGCAAAAGAAAATTCAGTCTTCAGTGCGTGTTCCATCAAATTGGCAATGGCGATGGCCCGGCGGCAGTTCTACTTGAGTAAATGCACAAATTTTCATAAAAACTACAATAAATTGTTTGCTGTTTATATGAAAACGGCAAATCTAATGCAAAACTTTAACGTGCTCAAGCGTTCGCTATAAGCAGAGAAGGTGGTGGAAGTTGGAGGAAGGTGGACATCGCCGCCATTGCTGTCGCAGCCGTTGCCGTTGTCGCCGCCGCCGCCTAGACCCACCAATACATTTACAACATTCGGGCTAAGTGTGTGCGTGTGCTAAAAGTTGTTAGTGTAATTTGAACTACATCAATTATTAAGTGATTTTCGGCGTAATCGCTAAGCCAAACAAGTGTTAAAGCTCAAAGGCAAAACAAGAACCACAAAATCTGTTTGAATTTTTGCTAAATTGATAAAATGGCAAAGTTATATAGAAGAAATACCAAAACATTAGATTGGTCGTACAACTAAAAAACAAAAACAGTAAGTCCTTTAATATGAATCTGTTAGGTTAAATGTCTTCGGGTCTCTGTTGTCCTTATCTTACATAATAATAATATGTAGTATATTTGCGACAGGCACGCGCCCTTTAAATGCAAATAATTGCATAATAAACTGCTTAGCCGCATAATAATGTGTATATAACTTTCAACTGATGGCACTGCTCCTGTCGTTAATCGGATTTACAAAGTTATAAATCTAACGAGCCAATTTGACGCATCTGAAAACCGTCCTGCAATCGACAGTGTAGTAAAAATGAAGCTGCCTCTTCACTGTCATATATTTGCTTTTGTTTTGCGCTCTGTCTGACTTGCGCTCTCTTTTGCTCTCCCACGCCATAAATTGCAAACAGATGTTTTTACAGGCGTCGGCGGCCATTGCGCATGTCACGTGCGAAGCGCGCCCACACGCTGTAACGGTACCTACGCGAAACAAAAACAAGTTGTCACATAGTCTTTGTTTTTTTTTTTTTACGTCACATTGCTGTCGCTGCCAACGCTGGCAGAAGGAATTCAAGCAATAACAATAACAAACAAAGGCAACTCTCACATCCACACGTAATTGCATGCAGCGCTTAAAAGCAGGCTACATTTGCTCTGCATGTGTGAGATGGGGCGTGTAAGCTAAACTTTATGTTTGTATGTGCATGTGTTGCGACAGAAGCACTGCAGGCGCCATGTTTGTTATTATTTTCCTTTTTTTGGTAAATAATAATGTTTTGTCATGCGGACAATGGCTCGCTCCCCAAACACATTCATACAAACACACACACACACATGCGCATGGAACTCACACACAGCTTTAAGTTTTTTCATAAATTTACAGTTTCTTTGTAGTTAAAACAGTGATCACATGATCTGTTGATGTCTCTTCTAATTATCGATCTGTCCTTTTGTTTGACTAAACACAAGAAAAAATATGTAAAGTTTTTTTTATTACAAAAAATATCAAATATTTACAATAAATTTTTATAATAAATAAAAAGGCAATTAAAAATAATAAAAGGTTCTCCCAGAAAACAGACGAATCTTTTGGGTCAAACAACTGAATTATGTTTTATAAGTTTAATATTAGAAAAGGTTTTTTAGCGGGTCCTTTGCGGAGCTATCACAAACTGAGATGATTTTTTTCTTTACTGTTTGCAAATCTGTTTACTATCGTTTTGGCAGGTTTGAAGTCCTTATATATCTTGTTTACGATATCGTCAACGAAGTTTGGTCCGCTGGGAATATAAATATGTATACATGTTTATATGTGTTTCCTTGGGCTATGTCATAGCAATAACAACTTATTGTCTGTTTGCCAGCTGAGTTTTTATTTGCTCCGCAACGCCACTGATTTACTAAGTATATGAGTGTTGCGTGTTTTTCGTCCTTCGAGCATGGTCATTGCAAAACTGTAATAAATTTGTCTATTTCCACACTGCCACTTCCCCTGCTTTTGCTTGATTATCCTGTTATTTTGGCTGTATCTGTCTGTTCATTTATTTCGGTTTTTAGACTTGTTGTCAACGTCCTTGAGTAGCGTGAGTCGCTTACATAACGCGACGTAGCGTCGCTTTGCTTCTGTCTGTGTAGTTGTTGCGTAGTGTGGAAGGATTATAATATTTTACCCACCATAACAATCTAAGCAAAAGCTTTGAGTTACACACTTAGCTGTTAAGTCTATCGAACTAAATTTTTGCCTGTCCTCGGCCCTTATCCTTAAATATAGCACTTCAAACAAAAGTTTTGTGCTTTCTGAGCTATAAAATTGGTCGTTGTTGTTGTTTTTTATGTTTCGCGGAAAACTTTAGCACAAAATGTTTTTTTATTTATTTCTAAGTAGAACAGAGTTTTTATTTATGTTTTTCTCACTCACATTGACATAACTTTTTAATTAGTTATCATGCATTTTAAACGAAAACTAATTAAAAACAGCTTATTTCTTTCAATCAAAAGTTAATGAACGTTTCTAAAGCTAGTTGAAATCTTTCTTTATGGCTTACTCAACATTTCAAATGTGAAATTTATGAGTATATTCGAATACTTCAAATGGTATCAGGCACAGATTGTGGGCACTCAAATCGATGGGCAGAAGCTGTGGTGCCTCTAAGAGCCGTCGTATAGTCGCCATGTGCGAGTGACACTCGTAAAAGAATCTCGTTAAGACGTGCAATCAAGGCAGGATTGTGTCTTTGGAGCTGTGGCGTGTGTCCTTTGGATTCAATTATGTGCACTTAGTGCATGCTTTTCAAGTACAAGGATAATGTGTACACAAAACAATTTTAGTGTACATACTCGTATTACAGAGGGATATCACTATCATTACAGTGCATAGTCATGGGGCGCCAGTCATCGTCCCGTTCTGTCCTTGCTCCTGACTGCGGACTAAACTGTTGTAGCTTTTATTTTCTTATTATTATTATTTTATTTTTTTTTTTGGTCTCTTACCCCGAGGCAGTGGATCGATATGGAAATGCCACGAACCTGATATTGAAATGTCTACCAATACACTTGCACGTATGTATATTAGATACACACACGTAGTTGAATGTGCATATTTTCAATGCTAGGCAAAATCGAGATGCACTGTGTACACTGTAATTAAAGGAACATCACAAACCAGTTATTATCCTTGTACACACACGGTAACTGAATGTACATCAATTTAAACTGCATGCCCTGACAGTTGCTTGTGGCTGGCTACCTCTGCTCATGCCCCTGCCCCTGCTCAATTATTAATTTCAATTAACAATGCAAACTGCTGAAAAACAAGAAAAAATTGCGGTTGCACTGATGTTTTTTACCAACAGTTTGCTTATTTCCGTGCAAACCACAATTTTGGCCATTCTGAATTCGTTAGGAAGCTTCTTTTTATGCCAGACAGCTATTATAATAATTAAAAAACAGCCTAATCGGAACTGCGTATATTCTATAAATTCAATGGGAACAACCAAGCTATAGAAATTTTATAAACTAAAGCATAATTTAAATTGTTCTCACATTCAACCCGAGAGATTAATATATTATTTGTTTATTCTTTTGATGCTTTAGATAATTTATATTTCTTGTTTGCTTCTTTTTTTTCTTCAAGAAATATAAACAGAATATAAGTTTACATTGTTGTGGGTGTTCACTGTTAAAGCACTGTTAACAAATAGAAGCGTGCTGGGTGCCGTGGGTCTGATGGCTACTTAGAAATTGTAACGAAATTGAAATTGACTGATAGAAATGCATATGGGCTTATCCGAACATTTTTAAACCAAGGGAAAAAATCAAAAGTTGTCAAAGAACTGCATGTTTTTTAATATAAGTTTTTTTTTTGGAATCATAAAATACATTTTCATCTCAAATCGACTTCCATTCTTTGTAACGGCCGCAACGGAACTTTCAGCAAGCCTAATTTATTTTCAAAAACAGGCTTTTATTTCAAATTCTTTTAAGAGTACTCCCAATAAAATTCAATTCCAGAAAGTTTTATTGAAATTCACCAATCTGAACGCGAGCTGTATCAGTTTAAACATGAAAATTTGCCCATGTATCGAACCGTAAGAGCGACATGAACATTAGAGTCAACAAAAAAGAAGAGGCTTCTCTATAATATTTTTTTTAAATATTGTTATATTATATTATATGCAATATTTTATATTACAATGCAAATATCATGTCTCTTTTATATGAGAAATAAGACAAAATATTATCCCATATTATGGGATATTATGCTTAATAATATTTTAAATAAATAAATTAAAGTTTCATATAATAAACATTAATTAATTCGTATTTGAATTTGATTTTCAATTTTGTAAATCATACCAATTGCATTTGGTAAAGTCAAAGTGTCCCACTGTGCGACAGCCGGCGTTTTTGCTCACTCTCCACCCCCTCCCCCTCTCAGTCGCAATCTCTCTCTCATTCTCGCGCTCTCGCTCTCTCTCTCGCGACTACCCGCTCTCCGTGCAATGAGTTTCCCTGCTGCCGTTTTGTTGTTCCATTTCAGTTCTCATTTTCAGAGCGCGGACTGCAGTTTGCTTTTTATTTCGATCGTCCGCAAAGAAATTTTTGAAAATTGAAAAACAATTTTCAATATTATAAACAAAAAATGTGTATACTATTTTTGTGAAAATCAAATTTTGAAATACTAACAAAAATATTATCTGTATTTTGTAACACGTGTTTTTAGTGCGCCATTTTTCGTGGAATCGAAAGATTATGAATTGTGTTTTATTTTTATTTTTCAATAAAATGTTCTGTGCATAAATGTTGCTAATAATAAACAAATTGAGACGTCGCGATCGTTTAAACAACATTTAAAACGCCTGGTCAATAAGCAAATATATGAGCAGCTGTTTTGTTATTGTCACGGATAAACGGTAAAATGTACTTTAAAAATATTAGAATTTAAAAATATTTTTTGCCTTGACTATAAATGAAATACCGCGCTCTTTTCCACTCATTCTGTCTAGCTTCCTCTCTGTATGTGTGTATATTTTTAGCCGTTTTTAATAAATATGTACGTTTTCCAACTACAACCATTTTTCCAACCAAAAAAGTGTACTTCATGTTTATTTCGGTCTTCTACGCGTTGTCACCGGCTCAGTCACCCTCCTACCTCCTACCCTGTCGCTCTCTCTATCCCCCTCTCTCTCTTGCTCACTTTATCAATCACATTGTCACTCTATCTGTCTCTGTGAGGTCTTTTAGACACACTGCTCTACTTTTGTGTCGTGAATCTGTTTCGCATTCCAAAATCTTTTTTGTCGGGTCATTTGCGTCTGCCTCTTTGCCACATTGCTGTGTTGTTGTTGTTGTTGTACCACTGATAACAGCTTGAAATCTACCTACACATACGCCCCTTCGACCCGACGTCGATATGGGTAAACCTTATGCCGTGATCACAACAGATTTGCAGCTGCTGAGCTCAGTTTGAGTCACAATTACTTCAACTGTCATTTTTCTGAAATGTGAGTCTTTAATTCTCAACTGGTTTAAGCACGGTTTGTTGTTGCCGCCAAATTCCTCAAAATGTTATTATATATTGTATTTTATCTATTTAATTATCATTGTTATCAACATGGATTTTTAGATTTTGACCATTTTTGTTGTAAATTGCTGACCACATTGCTATCAATGGTAAATACAATAATATATCAAAAACTAATAACAAAAGCTGTGAACACCATTCGCGATATCAGACACGATAATTATATTTTGTAAGTTTTAATACCTTGATTTATGATGAATAGCTTCGGCATTGGTTGCTATCAACATCTTTCTATCATATCTAAATTATTTTCTGTATTCAGGAAACTATAACGAAAAACATTCAAATTGTTTTTAAAGCTCTTAAGTAAATACAAATTTGTAAATGACGACTTTATTTTATTGCTTTGAAATTAGTTTCAGTTTTATGTGGGCGTAAAGTATGTTAATTGTTTATATAATTATATTATTATTCACAAATTTCTTGGAAATATGTATGCTAAGATTAACTTGAATAAAATGAAGTTCAGTTTCGGATGACGTATTTCTGAGATAAGAATTAAAAGTATACGCTGCTATTTTACAAAGTTCAGAACCTCTCAACCTCTCAAGCCCTTGTGCCCATAAATATTGAAACTCAGTACTTGGGCTTATCGATGGTTAACAGCAAACCAATTACGTTGGCGCCTGGTATCCCAAAGGGGACAATTCCAATGGCATTGTGTCAACTTTTGGGTATTCAGCCCGCTTACTCACCCATTCCCGAAGTGTGTCCCCCTTGAGTCGCTTAGCATTTGTCGCCAAACCCCGTTAAATGATTTTGCGGTGATTTGTTATACACATTTTGTTGTTGTTGTTGTTGATTTTTTGCGGTCGTTTTCAACTTGAGGGAGCGTTATTTATATAAGATTTCTTTGGCCACTTTTGGCAGACCATATAAATTCTGTGAGCGACATAAATTGCTCGTTCATTTTCTCACCAAACTCACGATAATATGGTGGTGGTGAGATGCTGGGTTAATAATGATTATAGCTGCAAAAAATATATAATTTAATATTTAAAAGAACAATAATAAATAGCCAAGTGTGCTTTAGACGGTAGAATATTCTACCAGGTTATTACCAAATTAAATAGCTTTTAAAAAAAATTAAATTCAAAAAGTAAGTTTCATTAAAATTTGTTCTACAAATAAAAAATCTACAAAAATATATAATTTAATATTTAAAAGAACAATAATAAATAGCCAAGTGTGCTTCAAACGGTAGAGTATTCTACCAGGTTATTACCAAATTAAAAAGTTCATAAAAAAATTAAATTCAAAAAGTAAGCTTCATTAAAATCTGTTAAATCTGTTCTACAAATAAAAAATCTACAAAAATATATAATTAAATATTTAAAAGAACAAAATTAAATAGCCAAGTGTGCTTCAGACTGTAGAATATTCTACCAGGTTATTACCAAATTAAATAGTTTATTATTAAAATGTTTAAATTCAAAAAGTAAGCTTCATTAAAATCTGTTAAATCTGTCCTACAAATAAAGTATCTACAAAATATGTAATATTTAATGTCTTGGTTTTTCACAAATTTAAAACTAGATTAAGTTGCCCCAAAGGTAACAGAAAGCCAGTTAAATAAAATTACAAATTTTTACAAAAAAAAAAAAAAAAAAAAAAAATATTTAATGTCTATCCAACCAAATTCTATTGACACTGCGATAATTAAATGTATTGTTTTGCATTTGTCACGTGGTAAAGTAATAAAATAGATAATCAACTTAATGTACAAAACTTTTGTCTATCTTAATTCCTTACTATACAAGGATACAATGTATGGAAATTGCTTTGCTCAGTCAATTAGACCACTGCACTTGACACACATTTATGGCCCACCAATGGGGCTCACACACACACACACATTGAAGTTGGGAATGCATTTATGAATTGTCCATTGTTCAAGTTTGCATAGCCATAGAAATTGAATTGGATACATATGAAAAAAACGAGCACGATATATGTACATACAACGAGAGTAGTCGTAGGGAAAACACATGGCAATTGTTTTTAAAATTGCTTCTGGCCATAAATACTCGTATACAGTTGGCATTGTCGTTGGCAGCTGCAGTGCTTCGTTTTGACCAAGTTGCATTGCCGGACAACCGCATTGAACTAGTTAATATCTGGCCCATTACCGGTTATAATCGATTTGCATCTGCGCATCTTTCGCTTAATTTCTTTTTTTGTTTGGTTTGCTGCATTTTCCAGTTTTTGCAATTGATTTTGATTTGTTTATACATAACTTTGAATGCTTAATTAAGGTATTTTCCCTTCGGAATTGACTCTGCGTGTGCTATCCACAAAATCGAAGGTCAAAGTTAATGCTCCAACTTTTACTTATTATATCACAAATTGTTTGCATAATGTGTTTTGCTTTAAATATAGTTTATATATTTCAATCTATAAAGACAAACATTTTCTTGGTACTCGTCCAAAAAAATACGTCGATTATCCATTGCCCATAAACAAATGGCGTTTTTATTAATATTTTAAATAATCATTTGACCTTTAAAATACATTTCCCCATCCAAACTTGAACTTGAATCTCACTGACGCAGTCTGGGCCGTTTCGCCACCGGCAACTGACCAAAAATATTAGCATTTACATCAACACAGACACTTATTCGGTCTGTTGCCAATGCAAACAGTTAACGCCTGGACAGATGCGCCAATTCAATTTGCCTCCAGGAAAGTCACAGACAACGTGTTGAGTCAATATTTCATAAATTATTCCGGACAGCTGTCAATATTGAGCAAAATTCTTCAAACTCATTGAACTTAAATGATTTGCCTTTTTTCTTACGTTAAGTTAAATATTTCTAAATGTTTACTAGATGTTCATTTGATTTAGTTTCCTCCAATAAATTGACTTGAAGTGCTTAAAGTAGTTTTTTTTTCCAAGTTATGGTAGAAGATTATCTTGAAGGTCCATTTACCATTGATTTAGTGTGATCGACCTCAAGATACCTTGTTTAATAGAAATTATTATTCGATCGATACCCAATTTTTAGAATGTAATTTTTAATTAAATACTTATTACTTAAAAACTTTTGTTCTTTTTAAGGGAATTTGAATACAAAAATTTCAAAAACAACTTTGTTATGATTACACTAGTTTACAGCCAAAATGTAACACGAAAATGGCACTTAAATTTTTTTTATGAAAGCGTTCTCGAAATATTCAAATGTTTTTTAATTTTCGAGGTTACTCCAACACTTTTGAGTATATTTCCATTTCTACTTATCCGATTTGACCAAGCAAGCACTTAAATTAAAGGTCATTTAATTTTCTTCAACTCTTTTATACAGTACTAGGTCTCGCTTCGGTCTCCAAATTTCCGCTCGCTTCGCTCGCCACAGTCCCAAACATATAATCTGTGAGTTTGGTTGAGATATCTTAAGAAACAAACAAGTTTTTCATACTTAGCAATTTCCTGACCTTTGACCCCGAATTTGACCCACTTACGGGTCGAATTTTGGAAAACGCCGTCTTATTGCACGATGAAATTATCTCATCTATGTTGTGTGAAAATTTCAGCTTTCTATCTTGTCCCATTTGGGCTACACGTTGATGTGTCAGTCAGTCAGTGAGTCAGTCAGTCAGGACAAAGAGTTTTATATATATAGATTAAGATTGGTTCAGCAGTTGCCAAATCGGATAAGTAGAAATGGAAATATACTCAAAAGGATTGGAGTAACCTCGAAATTCGAAAAAACTAGAATATTTCGAAAATGAAAGTGACATTTTCGTGTTTAGCTAGCCAAAGTCCAAAAGAAAAAAAAAAAATTTGATTCACTTTGCAAAAAAAAAGCTTAGTTTTGTAAGCTAGTGTTGTTGATAGTCTGAAATGTCTAGAATGTGTCCCGAATCTTTGTGAATTAAGTATTTATTAGCTCATAGCTCATTCAAGCGCTGTCTCTCTATAATCTGTGCTAAAATCCCATTCGGTTCTTATCAGATTTCATTTTCATTTTCATTTCATTTTGAAAACTCAATCACTTGCGTAGTAAATAAATCAATCGTTTGGTCGGTTCCCACATTAAATCAACTCTAATCTGCTTAACGCTTTCGATTACCGGTTAATGCCGGTTAAGTGGTTAACTGTTTTTGCAACAAAGTCACTGAACTTGAAACTGTTTTCCGCAGCTCATCTAATCAGCACTTTGGTCAAGTGACGGAGGGAATTGTGTTTGGAGGGAGATGGAAATCCAATTGGCTGATTGAAATATGTTAAGCAAGACAAACTGCACTTAATTGAGATGTTTGAAATATTCAAGGCAATGACGACAGTTTAATGTCGCACAAAAATAATGTATCAATTGATGGGAAAACTTAAAATGAGTAATTGAACATTGTCAATTGAAGACAAAGGAAGGAAACGGTCAGCGGAAAAGGGAAAGGCAGCGGGGAAATTCTAAGGCTTTCGCATCGCCCTCCAATTGATCGTGAGTCTCGACATTGCACTTGACTGCAACATGTCCACATCAATTACAATAAACAATCGTTTTATAGTTGCATTATCTGGATCTGTACTATACATTTTACGAGCATAGATAAGCTTTCTGTAATGAGGTCTCCTCACACTATCAGCAGCTACTTGCAGCTACTTTCGCATCCAATTCAAATCAGTTGTTATCTAAAGCTCTGATAGCCAAAAACGCCTTAACTTGTTTTGATTGCAATTAGCATGCTAAAGTGCACTGGATCTATCCAGTTAAAAGTACAAACACCGCCCAGTCAAACATTTGCACAGTATCTGCAAATAAATCGTGAATGGTCTAAGTGATCATAATATAAATAACTAAACTGATTGCCAATAAATGTGATTGCCAATTAACAATGGAAATTAACTTAAAGTCGCTGATTTGCCATTTTCGGACTAGCATAAATATTAAATCATTCATAAAGATAATCATAATGGAGATAGGTTCAAGTTTTTCTCTGCCTAAAACTACTTAAACTTAAACAACTTTTTCACTCAAAATTGTTTGCTAAAGCGTTTACCTGAAGTAAACTTGTAAAAACAAAACTTCAAGTATCAACAGTTTTCTTAAAAGAGAAAAAGTTTTTGAATTTTTATTTTAAAAGAAATTCTAAATTTAAAATCATCTCTGAGCTTAACTTAAAGTTTTTTCTTAAAACAAGCTGTGAATGATACAACTTAAATTGTAGATGTGATATTTATGATTATCATCTGGATTAAAGTGATAAATCTTTCGTTTGGCAATGTCTGATTTTAGCACATCTTCTAACTGTCCGAGCGTATCGATTGATAACGTGACTTTCTGGACAAACAACTGTTCATAATGTAGAAGGTATCGTGCTGACTGAAAGTGCCAGGTTTTAACCAGTTTCAGTTGGTTATTGCGGCAGGTCGGTCGGATAAAACGTTGATAACTGCAAATGGATTAATATTTTGTTTAAAATTCTTTCAGCTTGCAGACACTTGATAATTGCACTGGAAGGACCGGCAAAAAGGGATAAACATACACACTGTGTATTATGCCAGCAGAAATCGATAACTCAGTGAGAGTCCGAGTCCGAGTACAAGCCAAAATAAACAACATAAATCAAAGGGAAGGAGCAGAAGGAGTAGCAGGAGGTGTCGGGGCAGCACAATGAGAAGCCGCACGGAAAAGGATTACGACAGTGCGACGCCGGCGTTGCAACAACAAATGAACCTCGCCCGCCGCGCCTGTTGGTCCACTTCAACAGCAGCAACAACAACAGCAACAACAACAGCAAATTCAACTTCCAATCCCAATCCGAGTCCATCGAATGGTGCTAAACAAATTCAGCTATCCGAAGTAACAACTTGCCAGTTGGCTTACACAATGAGTTTCAACCAAAGTGACGCCAACCCTCCACCGATTGAGAAGCCACCAGAAAGAATCTACCACAGACCCAGACAGAGACAGAGACACAATCAGAATCTGAATCCGAGTCCAATGAAAGGGCAAATGTTGCTGGTGCTGCTCTGTGGCCTGTGCATGTTCCTCGCCAGCATTGAGGCACGTCCCAATGCCAGTGCCACGGGCGTGGCCTCCTCCAGTTCCAGCTCCAGCTCCAGTTCCAGTTCGAGTTCCAGCTCTAGCCCCACTTCCAGCGCCAAGCCCACGGATGCAGTCACGCAGTTAAACGTAAGTGTCTAAACTTAATTGATATGACGACTTTGTTACCAATCCAATAAGACTTGACTTAAGCTCTTAACCTGATTGCACTTTAGTGTCAACGTGGGCGTGTCTCAAAGCCAGATTCCCTTTGACTTCTGATATTTAAATACAAGTCGTATCTCCTACTTTCTATCGATTTCGCCCACAAAACACAGTTCGGTATAATTATAGTAATTAGTCTGTCCAAAGCGTCAGAAAATAATAACTTGTCAGGAATTATACAGCCCAAAGTTACATTTGACGTCACATCAGACTGATTCAGTATCTGGCAGATACTCTATTTATCAGATACAGTAGGTCGGCAAATATGATAAGCAGATTGTAATACAGTAATGTCTTGTGACTTAATCTACTTAAATTACACACATTTCCAGTCATCTTATTAAATATTTAAATTGTTTTATTGCAATTTGATAGAGGAGAACCGTGATAAATTGTAAAGAAATTTTTAAGGAATAAGCTATAAATATAATTAACAAAGGTGTTTAGATCATACCTGTTAAATTTCGATTAGAATTACTAATCAATTAGATTTTTTTTTTAAAGCCCCATTCAGACGAGCACTTTTTCACCGACACTTTTTGTCACAAAACCGTCCGTGTCGCTCACCATCGCTCACCGATGGAATAGAACGTGTTCTATTTCCATCGGTGAGCGTCGGTTTTTTACCGACGCTTTGAAATTTTGTATGGTTACGCGACACGGACAGCTTTTTGACAAAATATGACAAAAAGTGTCGGTGAAAAAGTGCTCGTCTGAATGGGGCTTAAATAATTGTAGTGACTATATAATTTTCTGTTGAAAAATTTTTGATTATTTATTGATTACGATTACAAAAATTCAGAAATAATCTAAAATTTTTACAATTATTCAGAAATAAGCAGAAATAATCAGAAATAATCAAAAATAATCTTAGTGAGCTACGGAATTATTATAGCTGCCTCTTTAATCAAAAGATTTGGCTACTTTAATTGTGAAAGTTTAAAATAATTTGAATTTACGGAATAGTCATAAGTAATCTAAAAAAAAACTAAAATAATCAGAAATAGTCAGAAAAAATAAAAAAAAATACTCAAAATACTCAAAAAGATTATTTTTAATTATTTTTGAATAATTTTAATACTTTTCGATTATTTTTGACTTTTTGTAATCGTAATCAATAAATAATCACAAGCAAATTTTAAGCAAATTTGATTTTGACCAAAAATAATCTAATAACTAATGATTATGATTACTAATCAATATTTAACAGATATGGCTTAGATCAATCTAGGTATTGGCTTAGATTTCGAAGTAGAAACCTTGAAATGTTTTTTTAATCATAATAGTAAAAGACAATTCACTTTTTGATTAAAACAAGCTTACATTAACAATTTTAACATCATCCTAGGGTTCCAATAAACAGAATAAACTTCCATCGATTGATTTGAATTGTTAGTTTCCCTTGTCATAGAAAATAAATATATATTGGTTAGGTATTCAAATACTACATTCCAGCACTACCTTTGACTCTCACCTGTAACCACTGCCTGTTATGGGCACTGACCTAGATCAACCCAAGAGAACAATGCGGGTCGACTTAATTTATGCTGACAAATTTCATTCAGAAAATTGCTGACTTGGCACACGGTTGTTGCTAAGGAATTGTCATTTGAGTTCCCACACCATTGTGCCCATTAAATGCTATGCATACCCTGTAATCCATTCGAATAAAAAATATTTACTTGAATTACAAAATCATATAGAAGAAAGCCATAATTTAATTATATAAAATAATAAACCGTAATTAAATCCAGTTTAGTAATTTTAACAATATTGTCCAGGAAAATAATAATATTAATATTATTGCTTTTCATGGTTGTGAATTTTGTGCAACCTTGATTATTAAAAAATATATAAATTTTAAAACTAATAATTTCTAATTTCCTTTTAGCTGCCACAAACAACGTCGGCGTCAGTTTTAACATCCCCGTCGGCGTTATCCTCCACATCGCAATCTCTGCCACATGCCGAGCAGTTCAAAGCCGTGGATCCGTTTGATGTGGAGATGGATCAAGTGCCGGAACATCATAGGACGGAGCGTTATCCTTTGTCCCAAGTCGACTTTGCGCGCGTCAAGACGCCGTTCATAATAGGCATATGGATATTGTCAGCGAGCATAGCCAAAATTGGTAAGTTCTAGTCTAAGGATACGAACGTAATGATGTGGGTGTAGATGTGTGTGTAGATGTGTGTGTGTGTGTGTGAGTGTGTGTGTGGGTGTGTGTGTGTGTGTGGGTGTGTGTGTCTTAGTCTGACTGCGAGTGGTTGCCAGGCAAAATCAATACATTTTATATAACGTCGACTTCGGCGCTGTCAGTGACATGCAGATTTACGTCAACTTACACAACGGTGTGTGACTGTGTGTGGGTGTGTGTGTGTGTGTAGGTATGTGTGTGTGTGTGTGCTGCCTGTCCCAGCTGAAGGACATTGCATAAGCATCAGCCAAGTGCGCAACAAGCGAGTGAACAAAAATCCTTGACCCTGCCCACGAAACCGAAAAAGAAAAATAATACGTATTCCCTTGAGCAACAATTGCCTGATGATTGCATAAACCATTTGGCCAGGCTGCAATGATTTTGACCACTTTCTGGCATCTCTGGGGACCTCGCTTTTCAGTTGGCAACTAGCAGCAACCGGTGTTAACTTTGTTATCTTCGCTGTTTGTCCTTCTCCACGGCCAGTTGGTTACCTTGGCTTTTTGTACAAAAATCCATTTGTTCAAGGCCACAAAGCACAGCCCAATAGCACACGCAGTGTCCGCCTTCCGTGGCACCTTCTCGGCCAACACCTTCTCGACCAACACCTTCTCGACCTACACCTTCTTGGCCAGTTGGCATTTAGCCTCGTTTGGGCTACTGCGCGTCGTATCTGCAATTGAATAAGTCAAGTCGAGTGACTTTTCCACTTATGTAATCACTATCGGGGCCACATTGCAATAGACCAAATTGTATTTGGCCCAAATCGAGTTAAAGATTAACTCTACTTAAACAAAATTATAATATTTTCTGATAGCTTAAACTCTATGAAAGCTAAGCCAAATGTCATATTAAACAGGCTAAGTTTGTAACATAATTTAGAACTTAGCAAGAGAAAAATGTATAGAACATAATATTTTTTAATAACAATTATGATTTCCCACTCTTCTAGGACAAAAACAAAAAAGTTTTTCATACTAAGCATTTCCGTGACCTTTGACGCGATTTTGACCCACTTAAGGTTGAATTTCACACAACGCCATCTTATTGCACGATGAAATTGTCCCACCTATGTTGTGTGCAAATTTCAGCTTTCTATCTTTTACCGTTTGATCTACACGTTGATTCTCAGTCAGTTAGTGAGTCAGTCAGTCAGGACAAAGAGTTTTATATATAAAGTAATTATATTTATAATATTACAATTCAATAACCCATCCTGAAGAAAGATGTCCACTTCTAAATGTTCTCTAATTTAAAATAATTTGTAAGCAAACTTTATGCTTTCAATTGAAATTTATAGCAACAATTTGTGGTCCTTACTTTGTTCATTAAATAACATTATTTTTCTGTATATTTTGATGAGGTTGAAAAAAACTTGTATCCATAACGCGTTCCATGTAGCGTATCGTTCTTTAGACCTACGACATTTACATATTACCCATCGCAGCAATTGACCCAAATTCAAAATCAGCAATATTCGTAAAACAACTCCATTGTGTCTCGCCGGCTGAGGGGGAAAACTCGGTAGAGTTACATTTTCATGTAAATGGGCCAAATTTGAAATGGAAAATGTTGTTGTTTCGCTAGTTTTTATAGGCGCACACAAAAAAACACATTAAAGCGAAAGTGTTTCAGCACATTGCTAAGTATAAGACAGGCGCCACGCCCCTTCTAACTAACGCCCACAAGTGGCAAAGTGTGAAAACTTTGGGGGAAAATCTTTACGTTGATTTGCGGCTTCCCTTCCGTTGTACTAAATTTGCAATTGTATATTCCAGGTTTCCACATGACGCCCAAATTGCATCTGATATTTCCGGAATCATGCCTGCTGATTGTTGTGGGCGTGGCCATAGGCGTCGTACTTTATTTCTGCACGGACGTTGCCGTCTCTCCGCTGACGCCCAACACATTCTTCTTCTACATGCTGCCGCCGATTATTCTGGATGCGGGTTACTTTATGCCCAACCGAATGTTCTTCGATAACCTGGGCACAATCCTCCTCATGGCCGTGGTGGGCACCATCTTCAATGTGGCCACGATTGGTGAGCATTCAATTGATTACATTATATTAATGGCGTCATCGGATACGACGCTGTCAACAAGCTGAACACAAGTGAAGTGTTTTTAAAGTAATAAAAAAAACTAGTGGACGGTGCTACAGTCGAGCATACTCGACTGTCGGAGACCCCGTACTTACAAGGGAAAATCAAACACTGCTTAAAATAAAATTATATAAACGCTATTGGTTCAGATATCTTGAACAAAAAAAAAGTTGTTCATACTAAGACTTGATGCTCGACTTATCGTTCCTATGGCAGCTATATGATATAGTGGTTTGATTTCAACCAAATTAAGTCAGGATGTAAAGAACCATCTTATATACATATTCTGTCGATTTGGTTTAGATATCTCAAGCTACAAAAAAGTTTTTCATACTTCGACTCGATTTTCGACTGATCGTTCCTATGGCAGCTATATGATATAGTGGTCCGATTTCAACCACACTTGGTCAGGATGTATGGCACCATCCCATATGCATTTTCGGTCGATTTAGTTCTGATATCTCAAACTACAAAAAAGTTTTTCATATTACCACTTGATTTTCGACTGATCGTTCCTATGACAGCTATATGATATAGTGGTCTGATCCAAAATCTAAATCAAACTCGATCTGCGCGCGACATAGACGAACCTACATACCAAGTTTGAAGTCTCTAGCTCTTATAGTCGTTGAGATCTGAGACAGACGGACATGGCTATATCAATTCGGCTGTTGATGCTGATCTAGAATATATTTATATACTTTATGGGGTCTGCCAGGCCTCCTTCTGCCTGTTGCGCACATTTTTTTTTGTGACAAAGTTAATAGACCCCTGTACGTTTTTTAAGTACAGGGTCTAAAAAGGAGATGAGGAAAAGTAAAGTGATTGTTCCTACCTACGTCACAGATATCACAGGATGCTTGTTCAGGTCACACTCATCCATCAGGCGGTCAATGAGGTCACAGGTTTTTACAAGAGCAAATATGTACAATATATTTATTATTCTAGAAGGTCGATAAACCCCACAGGAGTTTGCATAGTGTCATATAAAACTGTCTTTGCAGCTAATAATAAATAAAAGCTTTTCATATTTTTTATTAACTCATATTTGCACACAAGAGAATAGTATCTGAAGTATTATATCTATCTTTAATCATTTCATTACAAATGAATTGCAACTTCTACCAAAACAAACAATGGTGACTTACATATCTTTATTCGCATTTAGTAACAATTTGTGACTATCACTTAACATTTCATTTGCAAAACTCATACGCTGACAAAGTAAACAAAATTATTGCAAATTTGTGGAGCATTACTTGGGACTGATTGCACTGATGGCGACTCACTTGTTACACACAAATTTGTGGCACGCGAACACAACACATTGTTGTGGACAGTGCTTGGGCAGTGACAGGGAGGACAGGGGGACAGGGGATAGTAGTTGACCACTTGGACGTGATTTACACGAATATAAAACCACATGCGAGTGATGTGAATGTGTGAATGACGAGAGCATTGAATAAATGGACGTCATATTGAAAGCACGGACATTTCGCTTAGATTGCCGCACCCCAAAAAAAAACAAACAACTTTTCTAACAAAATTTTAACTATTTTGTAAAACTAACAAATTTGTTTTTTAAAAAAATTTAATTAATATTTACAAGCAACAAATTTGTTTTTTAAAAAAAATTGTATTAATATTTACAAGCAGAAATATTTACTTAATAGGGTGAAAGCGTAGACTACACAGAAAAAAAAATTCGGGATATTTAGCTCGAATTCAATCCGAAACGTTGTCAGAAGTGGGGTAATCTCGGATTTTCTTAAACGAAGTATGAAATACTTGATTTTTTCAAATCCGAATTCAATCCTGAAATTGTGTAATTCAGGCTAAAAAATTTGTAATAATTAAAATGTTTTACGTTACATTTAAACCTTTTTCTTTTAACAGTTTTTTTAAATTTTTTTTTTAATTGACGGGGGAATCGAACCCAGTTTTATTTCAAACTGGAAGTTCCAATTATGTGACAGGTCGGCGACTCTAACCACTGAGCCACCGGACCGGTTGAAATTTGAGAGGCCGAGAGAGAATTTTCCTCTCGCGCTCAGCAAATGTGTATTTTCCCATTTTAATCCCGATACAGGCTTGATTATTCAGCGTAATCCTGAATACATACTTACAAAATGCGAGCTTAATAAAAGTATTTTAAACTTGATTTTAGAATAGCTTTTTTTCCTTTGTAGAGCGTTAATTATTTAATATTACTGGAAAAAGTGAAATTGAATTTCAAATTGAAGGCGTCACCAATTTTGTTACTCAGCGCTGACACATTTTAAAATATTTGGTCAATTAATTTAGGTAGAAAAATTTAAGGAGAGATGTTATGTCAGCTAATTTTATTCCTTATCTCGGAGAACAATTGAACACAAAATGCACTTAGTGTAAACAAAAGCATTACAAAATACGCAATTAGACTCTTGATTATGTTTAATTAACTTTGACAGAGTCTCATGCCGGGGACAACGCACAAATTGAATGAGGCTAATTCAAGGAATTCTCGTCATTGCAGGTGGCTCCCTTTACGCCTGCGGCGTTTGCGGCTTCTTTGGGGAGGAGGTGCCGCAGCTGATGGACATCTTTCTGTTTGCCTCGCTGATATCCGCTGTGGATCCGGTAGCTGTGCTGGCCGTCTTCGAGGAGATACACGTCAACGAGATCCTCTACATTGTTGTCTTTGGCGAATCGCTGCTTAACGATGCCGTTACGGTAAATTAACTGCTCGGATTTTTATTGAGCGATTGAGAAACAAGTTTTATACGCCAATTAGGCAGTGCACACTTTGTGGCTGTCTTAAGATTGAATCAGTGCGACGACAAAACTGCATTTAACGACTTTAACTAGTGATTGTTGCTGCCACTTAATCGAATCACTTAATCTCCGCTTTCAGGTCGTCATGTACCACATGATGGAAGTTTACAATGAGATTGGCTTGCCGAAAATTGTGGCGCAGGATGTGGCCAGCGGCGTTGGCTCCTTCTTTGTGGTGGCTCTCGGTGGCACAGCGATTGGTGAGTTTTAATAAAATTAAGACATTTTTGTAGGCAATTAGCTTGAATAAGATGTGACATTAATCAAGAGATCCGATTTATATAATTTGAATTTTAACATCTACCATAAAATACCTATTAAATATACTCTGATAAAAGCAAAGAATTTGAGTCAAAAATATTTTATTGTTTAAATTTGATGTGTTCCAAAAATCTCGACACATTTTTAAATGTATTTTTTTAAACAAGATATCTATGGATTGAATTAGAAATCAATCTACCATTTAAAATAAAAGCCTCCTTTGTCTACATAGTAAAGTATTTATATTTTTCTATTTTATAGGCATCATTTGGGGTGTCCTTACCGGTTTGGTAACACGTTTTACGGATCATGTGAGAGTCATAGAACCAATATTTATATTCGTTATGGCCTATCTGGCATATCTGAATGCGGAAATCTTCCACATGAGCGGCATTTTAGCGTAAGTTAAATGAATCTATCTGAAGAAATATTCAAATTAAATGGTGAATAATTATCTTTATTTAGCATAACATTCTGCGGGATTACGATGAAGAACTATGTGGAATCGAATATATCTCAGAAGTCGCACACAACTGTTAAATATGCATTAAAAATGTTATCCAGTTCGGCGGAAACGATTATATTCATGTTCCTGGGCGTGGCGACAGTCAACAATATGCACGTATGGAATACGTGGTTTGTGATCCTGACAATTGCCTTCTGCTCAGTATTTCGTGTCATCGGTGGGTACTATCTGGAAATCTCTATAGATTTAAGTTTAATTCAAAACTCTTGCTCTCTTTCATAGGTGTCATTTTGTTGTCGGCACTTGCCAATCGCTTTCGATTGCACAAATTATCGAGAGTGGATCAGTTTGTGATGTCGTACGGTGGTCTGCGTGGTGCCGTCGCCTTTGCCCTCGTGCTGCTGGTGGATGAGAAGGTGGTCAAGCATAAGAACATGTTTGTGACCACAACCATAGCTGTGATCTATTTTACTGTGTTTGTGCAAGGCATCACCATAAAGCCCCTCGTCAAGATCCTCAACGTGAAGCGCGCCAACAAGCGCAAGCCAACAATGAACGAACGGATTCATGAGCGTGTAAGTGAATGTATCTTTGACTTAACGCCAGGCTTTAAAACTGAAACGAATATCGGTTTCAGTTACGTTCGCATTTCGGTTTTCGGTTACGCAAAATCTTTGAATAATGGTTTCGTAACGGTCAACCGGTTTTTGTATGTTGCGGTTTTAAAATACCGGTATGATTTCGGTTCCCAAAAAAAAAATTTCTTTGAAAAAATATAATTATATTAATAATATATTAAAAATATTTAAAAAGGCATTACTTTCTTAATGTTTGCTTCACACATTTATTTCACATATTCTTCAGTTTGATGTAGTTTAGTTGCATTTTAACCCTCTACTGCATGAACATAGATCCAATAAGGAAAACACATAATTTTATGCATATATGTGTTTATTAGGCATATTTTAATATATATTTGGACAAATTTTTTTTTTTGGGTATATCAGGTTTAGGAAAAAATAAATGAAGAACCATAAATTTGTTCGCCGATTTTTGCAAGAATTGTTATATATAATGCCTACCTTTCAGTCAAATTATATTTTTTTATGAAAGAAAACTTTATTTTCTTTTGGAAAAAATTATTCTTCAACAAAAGAAATGTTTTTTTTTGAAGATATAAATTTAATTCGAAATTCAGCAAAGTTCACTTTAGAATTCACGCACAAATTCACGCGAGACGCTTGAACAAAACTCATAGAAACACGAAGTGAAGCAACTCAACAAATTTTTTCATATTTTATTCAAATAGAAAATAGTGCAAAGAGAATGACCAATAACAATCGACTTAGCTTAAGTACCGTTTTAACTAAAAGAAATTGCATTAAAAATTGAAAGCCATATATGGCTCTGTATGCGGTAGAGGGTTAACAATTTTAATATTTCATTTAACAAATTTATTTTATTTGCGCTTATTCAGTGCTATAAAAGTTCGATCATAAATATCACAAATAAAAATTCAAAATTAAACATGAGAAAATTAAAATCAAAAATCAAAATTAAAAATGAAAAATAATTTTTTTTAACGGTTACTAAACGGTTATTTCGGCTTACAGAGTTTCGGTTTAAAGGTTTCGGTCAAATGAAATTTTTTTTCGACTACGGTTTCAGTTACGGCTTTAAATTTCAATTGGTTTTTACCGGTTAAAGGTTACGGTTTCGGTTAGGGCTTTAATTCCAGCTTAAAAGTGAAAATTCAAAATTAAATTTAACTAATATGATAACCATTTGTATTCCTTGCAGTTTATGGATCATTTGATGGCCGGCATTGAGGATATCTGTGGCAAGACAGGCAACTATAATGTTCGTGATAAGTTTAAGCGTTTCGACAATCGCTTCATACGCCCATTGCTGCTCCGAGATCCAAAGGTAAGTTTCCCCACATACTAATGTATGTAGTTTGAGAGTGTATAATACTGAATTTCTGCTGTTTTTATTGTAATCTCAAAGGGCGCTGAACCAAAGATTATTGAAACATACTCAAAGTTAACCATGCGCGATGCCATGGAGGTGATGCGTCGCAATCCCTCGACAATTGGACAGATGTCGGGCACCGAGTCCATGAGTGCATTGTTTAGGAACTATACCAATAATTATATTGGCGGCAGGTGGGCACCGCCAACCATATACACCACCTGGTAAACGAATTTTGGATATTGAAACGATAGCGATTACGATATCGATAATGATAATGATAATGATAACGATAACAATAACCGTACAATGCATGTATGCAAAAAACTTAAATTTTGTAGAACTTTCTTTTAGCATGAATACACAGCACAATTAATACTCTACAAATTGGCCAACCAATGAAACACTGAATACCTCTCTCTTTCTCTCTGTGTGTACTGCTCGCTCTTTCACTCTATATTTTGTATCTGAAATTCGTTTATCTGTATATTTAGTTAAATTGTGGTAGTTAATGGTTTGTCTAACTAATGAAACTAACTTTTGAGTTTATTTTTAAAAACTTTCTTTGAATTTCCCAGTCCGAGTTTGACAAATCTGGACAATACATGCTCGCACAATCTGGACATGGCTGAGCTGGACTATAATCCATCCAAAAAGGATTTGACTGATGCCAAGATACATCATTTGTTAGCCGAAGAACTGAAGCCTTATCGAAGGGTATGTATCATCGATGAACGGCAATTCTCGTTGCATAATAATCAACTTTGGTTTGGTTTCTTATAATATAGCAGTGCCAGTTTTAAATACTATTACTACTACTATATTTTAGAAGCATAATTCACACACAGCCCAAGTTCTTGAGTATTCCTGTTTCGATATTTCTCACCACAACTTGATATCACTGAAGATACTTTAAACGTCTCGTAGTCGTATTCGTATTTTATGCTTTCACATTTCTTTCTTTTTTGGGCATTTGGTTTTGAGACACGGTCGCCTTCTCTCTCTCTCTCTCTCTCACACACTCTGTCTATTTCTCTATATATGTCTACACTAAGTACTTATATCTATATAGATATACATATTTGTAATTAATCGTTTGTTTGATTTCTTCCCGTTGTATCGAACTTCAACTTTAACTTCAACCTCTCGTCAACGACACGTATTGCAATATCTAAAATGCGTTCCAAAAAAACAACTTCAAATTTTTGTGTGCTTTGACAAAATGTTGTATAAACAAATTGTACAACAAATGCTAAAAAAATATTTCGTTATGAAAGGCTTCCATACAAATGGTACGAATAAATTGGTTCATTTTGATAATCTGAATTAACTTTTATCATTTGTTGTTGTTTACTTTTTCCAATTTTAACAATTTACTAAGAACGATTTTTGATTAAATGTTACACGTTTCTTGTGTGTCTATACTCATGACTACAATACATTCTATTGTCATGCCTATAATAATATCGCTAACAAACATTTATAATAATTACAATATAAATAATTAACAGTTTCTAGTAAATATCTCAATGTATTTCGAATTGGTGTCTAAAACTCGTATTGATTATAATCTAATTCTCAATTTTATTGCTTAAACAAACAAAAACTCAATTCTGCATATATTTTAAACATTCTACATTCATTGTACACTCAAGAAACACACAACATTTATATTAGTTAGTGTAGTTACGCGATTTTAAATATGTTTAACTAGGAAGTTTTCTACCTTAAGAATTTGCAATCAATTATTTGAATAGTGTGTTTATACATATACAGGGGTGGCACAGAAATCGCTTTCGCTTTAATTTCACTGAAATTTGTATGAAATTTAAGTGAAATTCAAGCGAAAGCGATTTCTGTGGCACCCCCGATATACTTAATTACTTAATTTACATTTCAAAAGATATACTACCAGATTCCTCATTCGAATTGAATTAAAAAGAATGTATCATATAGTTTTTTAATCTGTTTATAATTAGGTACAAAATTACGTACATAGTTTGTTAACTAAATAGTATATACAACGGTGGCCACCCTTTAAAGTTAGTTCTAGCCAAATTTTGAGCTCACTTCATGTAATGTTTGGTATCAATGGAAAGGTCTTTTGAATTCCTTTCGAATGATGCAATACTTTCCTTAACCCATTAGGTACCCATTGAAATTTTCGAATATATGTAAACGAAAAACTTTTCCTTTTTTTTCCTGGATTTTTTAAAACAAATGTTTTGATGCAGAAAGTTTTTTTGAACAATTTAAATAGTAACTGCATAAAAAATTGTTCAAATATCTCTTCGCTAGTATTTTTTATCATTTTTCGCCACTTTAAAAAATTTATAAAAAATACTAGCGAAGAGATATTTGAACAATTTTTTTTGCAGTTACTATTTAATTTGTTCAAAAAAACTTTCTGCATCAAAACATTTGTTTTAAAAAATCGAGGAAAAAAGTTGAAAAAGTGGACGTTTACAAATATTAAAAAATTTTAATGGGTACCTAATGGGTTAAGAAAAACATTGCATCATTCGAAAGGAATTCAAAAGACCTTTCCATTGATACCAAACATTACATGAAGTGAGCTCAAAATTTGGCTAGAACTAACTGTATATAGTTAGTCCCTTAAAAAAAGTTCTGATTTTCTCTTGTGTAGTTAAAGGTTTCGTCTACGTATAGTTATAAGTTGATACAAATACAAATAACAATTTAGCTTCACAACCATAAAGCAATTAACATTATTCAATCGAACAGCAACTTATATTTGTTTGGACTGCTTTTTAACTTATTCTTCTTATATTCGCACCTTAAACACTTTAAATCTATTTTCATACATAAAACTGTTTCTTGTTTATTTATCTATATACTTTGCAAGACACTAAAAAGCACACACTGATTAACAACCTCAGCATACAGCCATTAATGTTGTCTTACAATTTATAAACTATGAATTTGATGCTCTTTCCAAGGTGTATAAATTATATAAATATTAGCTTGAAAAGAGTATTTGTACTTCGGCATCCTTATCAAGTCATTGTTTGTTGTGCCCCCGAAAAGTGCACTACTCTACTTTGACATCAAAACTTAATATATTCGTATTATATTCAGATTTTAAAACCTACTTATAAGCTGTATAAATGTTATGAGACCGTCTTTACACCTAATCAATTGATGTTAATGCTAGTTCCCAACAACTTAATAACATTATTCTTTGTCGAATATTATGAAATAAGTAAATGTTATTAAAAAAAACAATCACTTAAGAACACATCGTCATATTCTTACAGCACCGTCGTCTTAGTTATAGCCGACACGCAGTAGATGACAGAGATTTGTCCACACAGGTGAGTGCAATCGAATCGCTTCAAAGTCCAGACAAATCTCTGAAAGCACCAAAATCAAACAAAAATCAGAATGTCATCTTCGTGCTTTTGTGGATTTTATGCAAAAACTGCACGAAATTAATATTGCATGCAATCATTGTCAATTTCAGGTCAATTATAAAATGCAAATGAATTTCCGGCGCATGTTCAACGATCGCAAGCATCACAAAAGAAGCAAACGTGGTGCCAACAATAAGGTAAAAAAAACATTTAATATATGATTATTTTCTTCAACTAATATCAACTTGCTTTCAGGAGCCCAAGGATAATGTTAAGCAGAATCATGTCTCCTTCCACGATTTCCAACAGAACGGCACTACGAAGCAGTTGTCCAATGGTACGAATTCGAGTTCAAACCATTCACGCAAAAAATCTTACAGAAAAAGACATTCTCACAATTCACTAAACAAATATCGTAGATTAGACATAGGTAAATGCCGCTAAAACAGCAATTAAATCTCTACAATGAACTGAAGTGAAACTATAGCATCAATAGATTTAGAAAGCAAAAATTCCAAAAATTTCGTAGAATCTTAACTCTTAATTGAATTATTTATTATTTCTCTTCATCTCTAGATTGCATCCAATTTTATAAAAAATCAATTGATAAATTCGGAGCTTTTCTTTTGCAGTAGAATGATCTTTTTTGAGTTTTACATCTTTTATCATTTATCCTAATGTTATTAACCAACAAAAAATCATCTTATTTATTTAATTCTTTTTATAAGCATGTTGGGGCTCATAAACTACTTATTACCTAAATTATATATGGGTATTTCCAGGATCGAGAACGCGACATTTGTACGTCTTTAAATGAGAAAAAACGTGATAAAAACTGACATTTTCAAAACTGTCTTCTCACGTGTTTAATGCATTTTATCAAGACTATTTTTATGATAAAAGACAAGCTTTGAAGACTTGTCGTTTTCGAATTATTTATAGAAAACAATGCATCGCGAACGCGACGAAAAATGGAAGTCATGTTTGACTTCATCTTGACAAATGCGAAAGTTTGCGAAATGTGGCGAGTCATTTGGAAGAAAATACTCTTAAGCTATAAAAAAAATAATGTAGTTATTTTATTTATTTTAACAAGTATTATTAGTAATTTGTAACGCGACATCGCGAACGTGACAAGATTTCCATCTAGTTTGTTCCAAGAATTTTTTCTTCAAATATTATTCAATATATCGAAAACAGCTTGTAAAACTTGTTTTAAATTAAACTTTCAATATATTTCTATGTATTAAAATGGTTCATGTTACAATCTTACTGTCCTACTAAGTGTGATCGACAGAATACAAACGGTCCATTTTGGAAGTCAATTTTTAAGAGATTTTTTTAATGGAGAATTTATATTTTCATCATAGGCAATTTCTTCTAGCATATATTGCATAAAAAAATAACTTGAATACAATTTTGGAAGAAATTTTCACAAGATGTGAGTTTTTAATCAATATTACGTTTTTGGCCGAGGTGGAACTTTTTCTAGAAATGCCCATATTTTTTTAAATTATCATATTACATTATTTTTATGTATTTTTTCGAGCCCTTTTATAATACAGCTTTTACACTTTGTTGCTAACTAATTTGTACGATATTTCCTGAATAATTTTTAACAATTGGTTATTAATTCGAAAATCAAAATTTTCTTTATCTTCCCAACATTTTCATGTGCTTTCCCCCGACGTCCATAAATTGGTTGATTAATTCGATTCATACAAATTTGCACCTCTAACAAAACTAATTGAAAAACTAAAAAACTAAAAAAACAACACTAAAATCTGCATTTGCCTGTGCCTCTTGCCTTGATCTCATACATACATATTGTGTTTAACCAATGTATAACCATATATAAAGACTATATTAACGATGTGCTCAATGAAACAGCCGACGAGAGTCAACAGAATCCAAATGAGATCAATGTCATTGGCCCCAGCGACGATTGGGATGATGGCCTGACATTTACAGCCAAATCATCACGTAAGTTCCAACAGCATACAAATGTTTAACTAACTTTATTACATTAATATTAATTATATAATTACTTAGTTTTTTTCTTCTTATTGGTTATGGGTTATTGTTGGCTGGGCCAAGCATTGCCTTCTAAATTGTTTATTTATGAATATTTTTATGTGTTATCATTCAATGCTGCGCCATAAATTCTTTAGATATATATGTATACATGATCGGCAGTTATATAGCAATAACCGATTTGTGTTTATCATAACAATTGACTACACAAAAATGCCATAAAGTGTTTTATTTGATTTTAAACTCAAAATGGGTCGTTAACTTTAAGTGAATGCTATTTATAGACACAATTAAAGCCAAGAAATCCTCAAAAGGTTCAAAACATTTTGTATAATTATCAACTGCTATAATAATTAGCTATCAAGTAGCAAAGTTAATTCGTTTAAAGTCTGCTAAATAGTTAGGATCTTGTACCACATCTATAATTTCCTTCAATTCTTCGGACAAACTGTTTTTCCCCCTCCATCAAATCTTTGCTAGACTTTTTGATGATTTCTTTTGGTTCATATTTTGGTTCATATTAATGAGAGTCCCTAATGCGTACAGCTTTAAATGTACCTAAATAAAATGCTATAACGACAAACATTTCTATTTATATTGTTTTTTCCCCGTTTTATGCCTATCCAATTTTGAATTTGAATACCAAAAAAAAATCGTGTTGTTCGATAAACCTGATACCTGATACCTGATATGTGATACCGTTAGCTGACTCGGATCGCGCCAATAATAACTCATTGATAGCGCATATACAAAACCTGCCCGGTTTTGATGCCTCCAAGGCGCGCATCGTTCACCACTATGCGCCCAAGCTCGAGGACGGTTCTCAGCAAGAACTCGACTCGCCGGATCCACCAGTTGGACCCACAGCGGCTGAATTGATTCTGCCCTGGCGACGGGATCGTTCATACCAGAGCATTGGTAAACAAAATCATCATCAACAACAACAACATCAAAAACAAAAATAAAAAAAATAAAACAAAATGAATTCAATGGCTATACAAAACTTGTACATGCACTCACATACAAATAGAAACACCCCATTTCATAATTCCATCTTTAGATCTTTGCTTGAAAATTATATTTAATAAGATTTCATTCGAAACTTAAAATTTCAAATCTACTTTTCATACAAAACAAAGCAATGTTGTTAGTTTAAGAAGCAATTTTAAATACAGTCTGTTTCATAACTTCTTGCTTCTTGCTCTTATTCTCTAACTTTGTTTGAAATCGAATACCTTTTCAATTTATTAGCCAGCGAAAAAAGTCGCCTTATCAGCATGTGACTCTTGAGAAAAAAAAAAAGGCTTATTTAATTATATTTTATTTTTATTTAGAAAGGTCGTTTAAATTCCGTTTGAATGATGCAAAAATTTCCCTAATCCATTAAGTACCCATTGAAAAATTCGAATAAGTATTTTGTTGTAAAAAAATTCTTGAAACAATTCTAAGAGTAACCGCAAATTTAAAAAAAATATTTTTGCTAGTATTCTTTTAGGATTTTTTGAAAATTGCTAAAAAGCCACTTTTTGCGTGAAAAGTAGGAAAAAGGGGTTAAAATAGTAATTTTTACGATTTTCAAAAAATTATAAAAAATACGTGCAAAAATATTTTTGAGAATTTTTTTTTGCAGTTACTCTTAGAAATGTTTTAAGAATTTTTTTACATCAAACAATTTTTTTTTAAAAATCGAGGATAAAAGTTAAAAAAGTAGACGTTCACAAAAATTCGAATTTTTCAATGGGTACTTAATGGCTTATGGAAATTTTTGCATCATTCAAACGGAATTTAAACGACCTTTTCAAAATAAAAAAAAATGTATCAACAAAAATCTTTTTTTTTTTAAACAAGAGCCACATGTTTTTTTGCTGGCTATATAACTAATATTTATCAAAGTTAAAAATGAAAGATAATAAAAACCAACCACAGAAATCGCTTACGCTTGAATTTCACTGGAATTTGTATGAAATTTAAGTGAAATTCGAACGAAAGCGATTTCGGTGGCACCCCCGATTTTTGCTTCTCTTCAATGTATTCTAAAAGAAATACCTTTTAGTTGATCGTATAGATTTACTTTTGGGATACGAAAGTCAATCAATAAGCGACTTGCTTCTCTTATTGCTTCTCGCTTCTACCATCAATCTTAGTGGGAAATATCCCAAGTTTTCAAGCAATTCATTCATCTGCCATTACTCATAACAAGGAAAAAACGATATGAAACCCATAATCTTTGTATTTTGATCAGACTGCAAGCCATATAATCGTTTAATGCCTTAATCTTAGCGAAGTTTTTGTACAATCGTATATAATGTATATGCCAAGCATTTAAAGCAGTTACCTAAGTTAATTCCAACTGATTTTGTTGCTTTATATTTATTTTATACATCCCTATAAACACAATTCCATACATAATTAGATATAGTACCCAAAGTTGTAATAATGTTCAATGTTATTTAGATAATTCATATTTCAATAGTTGTCATCAATGTCTGTCGAGCTTGATTGATTGATTGATTGACTGATTGTAAAAACTATCCTCGTACATAAAATCGCTAAAATTGCTAGTTCTCATAGTTCCATATATTTATGACAATGATGATTCTGTACATGTAGATTCCATAATGTATCGCAAATCGAATCCAATTAAAAGTCACATCCAATATGAAATTGAAATTGAAATTGAAATTGAAAAGCATTGAAGGCGAACCAAACAGCAAAAGCAGCATGGCATTTTTGTGCATGACAAAGTTATTTGTTGTTGCCCCATTTTGTTGAAAGTACTACGTTAATTACCTCTTAAGTTTACACAATATCAGGACATTCCATTGGCATTCATTTTCCACAAATTCAAACAAAATTGTTATCAGTATAAACGGGCTAGTTAGTCAGGTTTTTAATGAGGATAACGAATCGAATCGAATGTCGCATGTGTTGTTTTCAATTAATATACGTAAATTGGAAATTCTCAGTATTATTAAAAATTTTAATTTGCATTTTATGTTTATATGAAAGTTAAGTACTAAACATTTAAGATTTAATTAGCATAAGTTGCAACTGTAAAACATATCTTTTTAATTATAATTATTTAAATAAAACTACTTTTGTTCGAATTAACATTTTATTTATTAGTTATTTGAGATTTCCGGCACACATGCGACTGTAATGAATATATTGCATATTGCTTAATATGCTTAACAAGACTGTGAGCCATTTTAACTGGTTCCAGTTTCGTTTTTCAGCTCCAGTTGCGTTACCAATTGGTTCACAGTCCTCGATTCGATTCCGTTTTGTGATTTGTCTTATTTTAATATGTCCGACTTTTTTTAGTTGAACGCACTTCGTGTTGATTTTTATTTTCTCTCGATTTTACTGTAGTTACCATTAACTGGGCTTACGATGATCTCAAAACGATCTTAAAATGCAATGCTGCATGCCATACGGCACCAAGATTATTAATTCACTAAAGATCCTTGTACTTTATCTCTCATTTGCTAAACTGTTTAGTCGCCGAGCATCCCATACCCGAGGAGGATCGCAGTATGTCGCGTGACTCGGATGGTGAAAGGCGTGTGGCCACGCCCACGGCCACCGAGTCACAGCTGCCGTGGAAGCGACAAGGTGACGAATGCACCGATGCCGTGCAGCAGAATGAGTTTCCCGCCTGGGCCTCCAACAAGGAATATTTGGCCTACAATTCGCCCAGCGCCACGTTTCTAGGTAATGTATAATTTTATTTTTTTTATTTTATTTTTTGTATATTTATTATACCCGTTACTTAAAAAATAAGTAAAAAGGTATATTGTATTCGTTGCAATGTATGTAACAGGGAGAAGGAAGCATCTCCGACCCTATAAAGTATAAAAATTCTTGATCAGCATCAACAGCCGAGTCGATATAGCCATGTCCGTCTGTCTGTCCGTCCGTGTGAGCGCCTAGATCGCAGAGACTATAAAAGCTTAAGCAATCAAATTTGGCACACAGACTTCTATAAACCCCACGCAGATTAAGTTTGTTTCCAATTTTTGCCACGCCCCTTACCGCCTCCGTAAATCACGTAAAAAGCCACCACACGCAAAGTTTTCAAGATATAAGGATTTTTTAATTAATTAACGTTAACTACTATTATTACCTATCATCATACTAAATCGTTAAAAGATCGGACAATTAGAAAGGTGGTAATGGCTGTTTTAAGTTTTTAAGCAATGCAAGTGCCTAAAAGCATGCAATAAAAAATATTTTAAATTTATTTAAATAAGCAACGGGTATCCTATAGTCGGTAGCTCGACTAAAGCCTTTCCCACTTTTTTATATTTTAGGTATACATATGTATGGGGCGGGCTTATAATTCGGGCAGTTTACAACACTGAATGTACAGTTACCGTTACCGTTACCGTTTCAACTTTCCTTCTCAATTTCAAACTATCTGCCATTTGATATTTTTGTAAATTGGCTAAAAGACAAAAAAAAGGAGAAACTTTTGTGAATATCTGGAATTTGTATATATATTTATATAAATATAAATTATATTACTTGGTTTACTCCTGTGTTATTTATGTGCACCAAAACTTGAGAAAAGATCAAAAACTTAAATTAAAATGGAAATTTTTCAAATAATTGTGATACACGTGTAGAGATTTAGTGTGTGTTTTTTAATTGGTTTCTGTTTTGGTAATTTTCCTCAACTTTGTTTTTCTTCTCTTTGCCGCATTGTTTATACTTTGGTAACTGTTGCCCCACAAACCACAACCACAAATCCACTAACTACACCCACAACACAACAACAACAACACAATGTGCTTGCAACCAATGATCGATCCCAAACTAAACACACAAAGGTGGTATAAACAAGCCTAAACAGCCCAAGTCCGTCATAGGTCTGTTCCGACGCGAAAGTTGCAGCTCAAAGGCTGGGAGCACTGGCATCGGCAGCAGCAGCGATGCCGTCGCCAGCTTGGATCCCATGGTTGTGCCCCCACCAATTGCCATCAATCCGAGCACGGCGCCATCGACGTCCATGCACAATCCGCGCCTCGACAATCGCTCGCAGTCCATCTCGTCGGGCACCCTGGGCTGCCATCTGGTGGGACCCGATGGCCATACCGGACCCTTTCCGGTCACCGCGAGTCATCGACGCAACGTCCGACGCGGCTCCATGCTGGAGCTGAGTGGGTAAGTTCCAAAGCACAACTGCGGCACATGCCACACTTGCCACATGTCTCTCTCTGTCTATCTCTCTCTTTGTTTGTTTGTTGTCCCACTCATACACAGCTACACAAATAACAATGTGTGTGTGTTTATATCTGTTGCATGTTATTCGTTATTCGTTTGTTTTTGTAACTAATTTGTGCATTGTTATTTTAGTACTAGAACTATTTATTTCTCGCTTCAAAGCTCGCGATTAGCTTAGAGCATTTAACATATGTATACATTTATATATACCTAATTACAGTCATTTTTGTAGGCATTTAACAAAACAATTTAGCTAAAAATTGCATTGAAAAGAAACAAACATGAGAAGATTTAGTTCTCAATGTGAAATAAAGATAATATTAAGCTAAACCTTCCCTTTATTTAAATTACTTAATCTCCTTACAAAAATGACAATATACGGGGTGCCACTAGATAATCGGTATTGAATTTTACATTTGAATATTTATTGCCGATGGCTTTGACAGTTCTTATTCGCAAAACTTCCAAAATATTACGAATGAAAGAATCCATATGGGTATTTCCAGGATCACGAACTGCGACATTTGTACGACTGTTAAATGAATAAAATTTACATTTTCAAACATGTTTTCTCACGTGTTTAATGCATTTTATCAAATCTATTCTTATGATAAAAGACAATCTTTGAAGACTTGTCGTTTTTTAATTATTTATAGAAAACAATGCATCGCGAACGCGACGAAAAATGGAAGTCATTCTTTGACTTCATCATTGACAAATGCGAAAGTCTTGCGAAATGTGGCGAGTCATTATGGAAGAAAATACTCTTAAACCATAATAAAATAATGTAGTTGTCCATTTTAGAAATAATTTTGATATGTAACTACCGTTTTATATAGTTGTTACAAGTTTTATTAGTAACTTTGTAACGTGACATCGCGCAACGTGACAAGATTTACCACCTAGTTTTTCCAAGAGTTTGTTCATCAAATTAATTATTCTATAGAACTTGTTTTAAATTAAACTTTCAATATATTAAATCATATGATAATTAAAATGGTTTATTGTTCTACAATCTTACTCCCTGACTTAGTTGCTAATCGTTAAAATACAAACGGTCCATTTAATCTGAAAAGGTGTCAATTTTTATCAGAAAATAGTGCAAAAAGGTTGGTGAATTTATTAACACAATGTAGAATCTATCGAAGTTCTGTGGCATCCTATTGAAATTTCTTCTAGCGTGATATTGATAAAATAAATAACTTGAATACATATTTCGGAGGTGCGACCTTTTTCTGGAAATGCCCATGATACATCATTAATGTACTGTTATTTATTTACGGAATAAGATCTGAGTAGACTCTTTATTTCATAATTTGCAGTATTGCCTATTCTATCATCCTTAAAAGTTCGAAAATCCTAACATTTATTAAAACGAGAACTGTCATTAATTTGTAGAATTTCTCTACAAATGTAGAATTTCTCTAAAAAATTGGAAAACCCCAAGTTCCAATTTAAATTTAGAATTTCGGCAGCAATCTGCAAGAATATTAAATCTATGGAATCCCGAACAAATCTTTTTTTCTCAAATTTTATCCCATCGCATAATATTATCAAATTACAATTTTATATTTTTCTTTTGAAAGATTGGCATGAAAAAGTTTCTCAATTATCAAAATGCTTGTTAGCAAAATTAAAGTACTAATTATTAAATTTACAACAAACTGATAATAAATATTTAACAACTTTTTGACGCATTCTGCTGTTAATTTATTTAAAACTTTTAGTAACAAAACATTTTAAGTTAGCTTTGCTGTCACAGATCAACACGCCTAATCTGATAAAAGGTCATTTTAGCATATTTTCTATATATTTTCGGGATATATTTTAAATGTGTTTTAACTGTTTCTCAATCCAATCTCAATCCGATCCCAAATCCCAAACTCTCGACTCGTCTTAATCTGATGGTTAAACTTTGCAGACTAATTGCAACTGGACGCAGACCCAGTAGAATATTGCTCTGTAGTCCAGGAGCTCATAATTTGCTAGGAAACACAACAACAACAATAACAACAACAACAACAATAGCAACAACAAGCACTACCAACAATACCAATTCAAGTGCAAATCTAAAAACAATAACTCCAACAACATCCACAACAAATTCAACTCCAACAACAACTCCAACAACATCAACAACAACAGCAATTGCAACAAGAGCAACAAACATCTCCCCGAGCAACTCATCAACAACGAACTACAGCTCCCCGACATCGGAGAGTAGCGGAGCGACGTACTATTCCAAGTAATCCCAGTGCCTAAGTAATAATACAAGGGCAAAAACGCAACTTAAGCCGGCCAATGTCGAATTTCAACAAAGTTCAACTTGACTCAAAAGAAAAATACTAAAAGAATATTACAAATTATTATCGTTCACAAAAAGAAACTTTACAATTTGTAAATATCTTAAAATCCAATGATCAGTCAAAAAACATATCATTCGTAGTCCGACTCAGACTCAGTTTCCGTATCAGATTCAGTATTTAGATTATAATTAGTATAATATATACTATACTAGTCATCATCTCAGTTGAATTGGTTAACACATTTCTCTAATTCGATTTATTTATTCCACCGAGAAATTCTCTGGCAATTGGCAAATACTTCATCTCGACTCACAATCATTTCTATATTACGTATTAGGCTAGGAACTAAAACCCGTGACTAATCTCTGTATCCAACTAACTACCTTTTTTTATAATTGTTGTCCACATTTGTCTTGTCTTTTTTACTAAACTCCTTATGCAAGTTCCTAAGATTAACCCAATTATTTTGCAATTTTATCAATATTATTATTTGCTTTAAGGCCTTATGGGTAATATTTTATTTTGATTATATTTTTAGCGCCGTTTCACTTGATTCCGTTAAGCTGTAAAGTCCACAGCCTCCCAGTAAAACCTCCCTAAATTACAAAATTCATTTAATAGATAATTATAAATGCCTAGAATTTATCCAAGCTTTGGCTTTTAGATCATAATTTATAACTATGTACGAGTATGTGTAAGTATTTTCATTTGCCTTATCTAATTACTAGGCAGTTTCCACACTGTGCTAACCTCTTTTTACTCACATTAATGTTACAAATTCGCTTTAACATTTGGTTTTCTCAAGAGTTTATCTTGAAGAAAATAAAATGTAGGCAAACTTTTAAACACATTTAAACTCAGCAAATACATATTAACAAGAAATTAAATAAAGAATAGGGAAAATATGAGAAGTATTTTTTAACATAACACATATTCTGGGTATTCCGAAACTCTGATATTTGTGTTATTTGATAAAGTGATATATAGTATGTTGTAATGACAACAACACACACAGAAAACATTTTATCACACCAAACACAAAATTTGTCGTATTGAGACAAAATTATAAGTAGAGAAAGGTTGCCAGACTGTTAAAAGTATCTAACGAAATATGGTCACACTGAGGTTGGTATTGGTATTGGTTAGAAAAGTAGGAAGTTTTTCTTGGTCCGGTGGCTCAATGGTTAGAGTCGCCGACCTGTTAGAATTTTTAGTTAAATAACTAGGGTTCGAATCACACAAATGACAATTTTAATGATTGTCGCTTAGGACAATTTTTAAATCTAAATAAGGAGAAACAAATTATTTTAAATTATTTAATTGATTTTTTACAGTGGCAAAGCGTTAGAAATGACAAAAGTAAGAGAGGGTGACACCAAACGCATGAGCGTTTGAAAAGCTGTTCATTGAAATTAGACTCATTGAACTGGGGATTTATCACAAATACAAACTTAAAAAGTTCTTTCACTAGCTACAGTGTAATAAATTTGTCACATAACACAAATATCATAGTTTCTGAATACCTTAATTATTGTAGCTTTTAATTATAATTAAAACGAACAGGCAGAATACATCTTTGCCTTTTAAAAAAAACTTACAGACCAGCAACAAAAAATTAAACAAAAGCACTTAAGAATGGACTCTCTACGATATGTGTTGTATAGCTGCTTTAAGTGTTTTATTTATTTTATTGTCACTGTTATGTGTGCTACGCTTCTGTTATATAAGTATATAATGCTTACGCTTACAATTATTATTGCACAATAATTTTAATGTTCATTTTTATAAATTTAAAATACCAAATGTGAATTAGAATTTTATATAATTAAGGTGTACATAATATTTTTTCGCTTTCATTAATTCTTTTAATAATAACATATGTACAACTTTATATAATTTTTCTGCTTTTTTGTGTTTTTACTTCTGTAGTGGGTAGTATTAAAAATAAAATCCAAATATAACTAGTATTTTATTAATTAAGCGATTTCTTTTCCTACCAAGTTATGAGTAGATTTTTTTGCATTAAGTGATTAATTTTCGATTACTTGTAGTTTTGTATTAAGTAAGGATCTGTTAGTTCCTTCGTTAGAGGTTCCAGTAAACTAGTTGAAGTTCCTCTCTCATTGTAATCCATAATCGCATAGTTCGTTGCATTAATCAAAATTGATCTCACAATTGACATTAACTTTCTACGCCTTCTCTTCAAATCCATTGCCCCACCAATCGAACCAAACGCACACAACAACACACTCACAGTGACACAATACCCGAGGAATCGACCTATCAACATGGACACTCCAAGTCGCTGTGTGAGCCCGCCGATGGCGATGATTGGGATGGAGTTCCGTTGGCCACCACCGCCTCCAGCCGCGGCGCCAAGAGCGAGAAACAGATGCACAGCGGACGAGAACCCCTCCTGCCCCGTCTAACATCCACGCCACGCGCTCAAATACGACACAAGAACGCTGGAGCGGTGGGCGGATCGGCGGTGGGCGTGGCCGGCAGCAAGAATCAGGTGACAACCGCGTTGTTGGGCTACGAGGATACGGACACGGAGACGGAGGACGACGACGATGATGATGAAGGCGAAGACTTTGATTTGTACGATGATGAGAATATTGTGGTCACCACATTCACAACGCCCGCAACGCCACGCCTACACGAGCTGGGCAGACGAACGGAGACGGGAACGGGACCGGTGCCGGTGCCGGGGGAGCAACAACAACCACAACAAGCATTCGTCTGACCCGAAAGAACGATGAGAGCATCATTTGAGTGTCTAGCAGCGAGGAGGGAGATACGAATGTGGATGTGGATGTGGATGCATTTGGCATTTTCCAGTATGAAATGTTTTACTGAGGACAGCAACGATTACCACTTTAGACATACTATATACCATATACTATATAGTTCGATATATAGCAAGCAAAATAAAAATTGTGAACAAAAAGCTGCAAAATATTTTTAAAAATGGTTTAAAACTAAAAGCTTTACAATTAATAACAATAACAAATTGTATATAATAAGAACAATTATAGTATGATTAATACACAACTTTCTGTGTTTTGCCGCTTTCTTCAGATTTACTTTTTTAACATTTCGAATTTCACTTTTTATTCAATTGCCCCTATAAAATGTAGCATACTTTTTGGGGCATAAATCGATTGAAAAGTGAAATTGGAAATGTCTCAGATTAACTTCCAGCTTTGTTTTTTATTGCTGCCGGCAATTGTTAACTAATATATTTATTGTAAATTCATCTAGTTAATGCTAATGTGTTCCAGAAAACAATTGTGTAATATTTAACAATGTAGCCAAAGTTCAGATTAAGTTAAATGTCTTTGTGGTTCTTTTTTAGTTTAGACAAATTTATAATGTAATCAATATATATGTATAATTATATTTATAACTGTGTTGCTAACGTTACTTAGGCGCGTTTAGTTCAATTTTAGTCGTACTTAATTACATTCGGATAGTGTAAAAAGTGAATTGAAACTAGTTAAAAGCCGCAAAGAGTCGAAAAGTTATAACTAATAAAACTAATATAACTAAAAAGGAAAACTAACCATATTTAAAAAATAAGTCAACTAATAGTACTTACGTTCATATACATACATATGTAACTATGTATAGCTAAAGTATTTAGCAAGAGTTATGTAATTTATAAATTATTTTTGTAAACATTTACGAGCCTCAACTAATGTGAAAAGCTATAAAACGAGATGAAATGAGAAGAGAAAAGAGTTGAGTCTTAAAGGACTTCAAAAGTAAATAATGTATAGGTGCGAGTAAGCGTGACTTTTGAATATATGATTCGATCGATAAAATAAACTGCAGAATTTGATAAACAAGCGAAATTAGCAAATTCAATACGTAGTCAAATTTAGACACACAACCAGGGCTGTAAACCTACAACATATTGGAATAGATTTACAATATTAAAGCGAAATTGTTTTAACTCTTAACTGACTTTGATTAAAATTAATCGATTTACTTCATGTCACAATAGGTCTTAGAATCAGTTCAGTTTGCAGCCCATCTAGTAAATGTAAACCCCAATTTATTTTTCCCTTATACGTACATGCGCTTCGTACCAAATAATTATTTGATAACTATTAGGTATTCGATTCCAAGAAATTGCCTTTAAAATATGCACCTTAGATCAGAAGTAATCTTTGTTCATATGCGATTATTCAGTTGTGCAGAATCTAAGAACTAATCCTGTTTAGTTTCTTTTCAAATTTTATTCAATTTATTTAACAGAAAGACAATAAACAGCTACAGGAAATTTCATAGCGGAATTCCTTGTAAATTGTCATTTCACAAAATAAAATTTAAAATTTAAAAAATCTAAAGAAAACAAATAAAATAGAAAAAAAACATTAATCAGAGCTGTGTTACTAATGAGCGCGTTTTCTATATAAATTTAGCATTATGCACGATCTGCGAAATGGGAAAATTGTTGATATAAGAACTTTATATAAAAAGCGACAGCTCAAAGATTTTGCTTCAGAGCATAACTATAAAATAAAACTTAAAATTGAATTGTGCAAATAGAAAAGAAAAAATGTTTGCAATTTTCATACTGTAGGCCTTAAGTTGTGCATATTTAAACCGATAACTAAATCAATGATTAACTAATTACAAAAACTCACAAAATTAATTAGCAAACACAAAAAAAAAAAGAAAATTCGAAGAAAAGAACATAAATAAAAATAAATTGTAAACTGTTAAACTGATTTTAAATATTGTATAAGAGAATTTTACTAAAAATAAATGCAAACGAAAATCAAATAAATTATAATTGGATTTTGTTTCCTAATATGAGTAGAACTAAGTGGAAATATAGCTCATCACCAGCAGTGCCAATGGGCGTTCCTTCCTTTCTTGGGCATCTGCCAGTCAACGGTGACGTCACGGCCCAAAAGGCGATTGTCGTTATCTTGAATCATGGCCCTGGCCATGGCCTCATTGCACTCGAAGCTGATGTAGGCACAGCCCATCAGGTCGCCATTGCTTCGCTTTGAAATGTGCACCGATTGAATTTTACCGTGCAATCTCTCATCCTCTGTGGCAGGGGATCGTTGTGGCATGCCACGCCAGTGTTGCCACAGACGCTGTAAGGAACATCTTCTGTTTGAACTTTCTTGAGATACAATTGCGGATGAGGATACGGGAACGGGAGCGGGCACAGATTTGGGCTCTGCGTAAGTACAGAATCAGAACGAATATCTAGAGAATTGAAGAGATGTTACATAAAGTTACAATCGAAAACGTTCTGAATTCCACTTTCGCATTAAAATCTCAGAAACGTTTTCGAAAGCGTTTCGAGCTTCAATTTTACAGAAATATTTCGTAAACTTGGAATTCAAAACAGATCTGCATAGTGTTTAGAAGCAACCACCACAAAAAATTAATTATAGACGTGATTCTCCAGTTTAGTTTTTTTGTTGTTTGTAATTCTGTTTATACATTTATTTCACCAAATATTTGTATTTTTCATAATCTTATTTTTCTTTTTGAAACTGATATAGTTTAATTGGTTTAATTTTTTTTGGTTGGTTTTTTTTTTTGCATTTCTTGAAGAACTCTGTCTATATATGTATGTGTATATATATAAGTATGTATTTATGCATTTGACAATGCATGTCTATGCTGAAAACATACATACTTTACACATTCTATATACTGTATATATGTATGTATATCATAAATGTAAGTATGTAGGTAAATATGTATATCGATGGTCACCATTTCGCATTTAAAGTGTATGAGTGTGTGTGTGTGTGTGTGTGTGTGTGCTAGCTAATGCATACATAAATTTAGCATTTTTGTTTATCTATTCTTTATTTAAAGTTTATCTTTGCTTTGTTTTAATTTTTAGATTAATAATATTATCTTTACTATTTAAATTCATGAACTCTTCAACGATTAAAACAAATACGCGTATATGAGCATTAGTTCCGAACTTCATTTTCGCCGCAATTTCACATAAATATTCAAAGCATACTTTTAGGGATTATCTGTAGATTATGTATAAGTCGAAAAGGAAGGTTTTCCAATCGAATCTCGTTAAAAAGTATGCCATAATTAAAGTTGTGAAATTAATGCGAAAGTGAAAGTCGGAACAGACCTGTGTATGTGTATGTGTGTGTTTAGTATTAATAGGCTCTATAAGAAGTGTGCATCTCATACATACATATATTATGGTAAACAAAAATTGCTTTTGCCTCTATTTAACATTTTGCTAATGAAATTTTGTAGTTCTTACTGCATATATATTTGTATATGTATATATGGCTTTTAATTTTTTTATATTTATCAATTCATAATAAACCCAACATTAGCTACATAAATATATGTGTATATAGTAAGTTTTGTTTTTAGATTTCGCTAAAGTTACACAAAACTGTTCTTAATTCCATTTCCATAACGATTTTATTTAAATAAATGTAGCATTCTAAATGAATTCAACATTTTTCAGAACATTATACGAAAGTGGAACTGAAAACAGATCTGATATCATAGAGCTATAGACGCATATAATATGTATGTATATAGTTGTTGTTTGCAATAACAAGTTACGAGTAAGATTCATCGTGTTAAGTACTGGTTATCATTTTGTTGAAAGGCAATCGAGAGTGGGTTTTATATAAATATGATGTGTACAGTTATCATTAGGAGTACATTTTGAGATAGACTACAAATGTAACTAGCATTGAACTGACGCACAGCATAACAGAACATAACATGAGTATATGTATAGTATGTATGTAGTATATTTATATATTTGTATATATAGCTAAATTGCAATTGGAATAATCGTATAGCATAAGTGATATTTGATCTACACAAATTTTTTACAATATCCTTTTTTTTATACAATACTCTGATAGACAGATTTGCAAACAATTTCAACATTTCAACAAACTAATACAATTATGGCAGTTAATATAAGCGCTTAAAGTAGTAGACAGTAATTTAAAAAAAAAAAAACTATTTATTAAACATAATCGTAGTTAAGCAACTGAAGGTGCTATTCAGACCTGTTCCGAATTCCCTAATCGAATCAATTCCCGCAAAATTATCTAATGCATACTTTTAGGATCGTCGAAAGCCTAAATACCAAAGCTAAGAATCTCGATTGTTTCCCGCTTTAGTAGGTGAAATTGTTTCGAAAGGGGAATTCGGAAAAGGTCTGTTCTATTATCATTACCAATACTGACTGTTGTTCTATGTGTAAGCTTCGGTTAATATAGAACTCTTTCCCATACAGATTAAAGATTAGTGAATGGTCATCATGCTTAGTATTTAGTTAACAATTAATATCGCGATAAATATATTTATATACACAAATACATACGCATATTATTGGAAAACACGGAAAACCATCATTATGTAAATATTTTTATGTATATTTTTAGGTATTTAGTATATGTATTATTCGTTTAGGTATTTGGGGAAAAAACACTTTAAATATATATGTATGTATGTCATTTGGTTTTGGATTGGCTTGAAATACACATCTAATAAAACGGAAATGTAATTGTCCTTTGATATAATTATGTATCTCTCATTTAATATGCATATTATCTAATGAATATACTTTTAATTATGTATGTAACTTGAATTCGATTTCCTTTGAATTTTAAATGGTAATTTGATTGATTACATTTATGTGATTTGATTCTATATGAGAACAAGAAATATATCTGAACTCTAAATAATCATTTACTACTTTTCATGATATACTTTGTGTGTATGCTGTGAAAACCGAATGATTCATTGAAATTTAAAGACTTTAGATAAAGTCTGAAGATTAATTTCAAAGTAATAGCTTTGATGATTTTGTAATTGTGCTCGCATTGATATGAGAACTATAAACCTTAAGGAATATTTCCAAACATGTACGAAAACTGAACAATTATTTCTCAAACTTAAGCAAGCGCAATAAAAACTTAAACAAATCTGTCGCTACAATTAGATAATTCAGTGTGGTGCGGTTGAACTTATATATATGTATATATAGATTTGACTCTTATCATGTCGTATGTATTTGTTGCTTTTCTTGTTGCTGTTGTTGTTGTTGTTGTTGATGTGGTTGTTGTCGCTTAGAGACCAAAACCAATGGCTCGTTATACGTTTCCTGTGCGCAGCATGTTAATAGTTGGGAGTTGAGATTAAAATAGCATTTAATTAGTTTTGTTTATGTACAGAATAATCATGTAAATATGTGTATATTTTGTATAAATAATAGTAGAATAGACGATTAAAAATACACAAAATAAATACAAAATCAATGGACTACAAAATACATAGATGTTCGAACGTATGCAATTAAATGCAAATCAATATCAATAATAGCTAAAGATTGGCTAACAAGGATACAATGTGTGGAAGGGCCTTTTAACTTAAAATTAAATAATTGCTAAACAACTAAATAATAACAATTAACAATAGATACAAAATTTGAGAGTAGATATTGCAACAATTTACATCTAACAAACATTTTCAAGAACTTGGCGAGAACAAATTGGCATTACTTATTCGATATAAAGGCAAAAAAAAAAATGAAATAAACAAACGAAATACAAATACAAATATTAATTGGAATGTGTGTGGACCGTGAGAGAGCGTTTTAGGAAACTACTTATAAAGCATCGTCATGGTTGTTTTGAGAGGGGGGAGGAGAGGCAGAGGCGGGTGTTGTGCCACTTTGTCGTGAGATTCACTTTGATGCAGTGCCGTTCTGTTTCGCTGTCTTACCGGACGTCACAAACGGGCCCACATAGTTGCTGGGAAACAGTCCGGAGAGACCATTCAGTTCGCCGCGCCACCATTCCGGCTCATCGCGACCCAGGACGCTAATGATGTCGTCCTTATCGAACGATAGCTCGTCATCGTTTTGTGCTTTGTACGGATATAGAGCAATCACCTTATCTGCAATTCAATTGACATGATAAGTGATATTCTAAATGTTAAATAGTTGCGTCAACAAACCCAAAATCTGTTCGGTCATCTCGATGCGGCTGCCGGAGACGGGCGTGTTGCGTCCACTGTTGCGTCCACCCTGCAACACCTTGACATAGGTGGCAGGGAACCAGCCAATCTGGCGACGTCTGCCCTTGGCCTGCAGCTCGCCCTCCCACCAACCGGAATCGGTCTTCTTGCGTATCATTATCAACTGGCCGCGTGTCAGCGACAACTGCTCTGTGCTGGTGGCTTCGTATGGAGCAATAACTTGTGCTATCTCCGAACGCTTGGCGCGCATGCCCTGCGAAGTAATGATGGGAAAGAGTCTTGATTAGTTAACATCGATTGAACACAGAAAGTGTTAGCTATATTATAATCAGGGGTGTCAGAGGGGAATCCCATTTAACGGAGTGTTGAATAAAAACCAATGTTGGCTGTGACACCCCTGAATATATTAGTCAACTATTTACGGGTGTCATGGAAGAAGTGCGTGACATGGGCCGACTGTAGCTCTCGGCCGGTTCGTTCGGTGACTTGGACTGCGTATTTATCTGCAATACTTCAGTGTCGACATCGTCGTGTGTATGGGACTCCTCCAGCTCAACGGGCTGTGACTGGGGCTGTGGCTGTGACTGTGGTTGCGATTGCGATTGTGATAGCGACTGTATTTGCGGCTGTATCTCTGGCTCAGCAGCGGCAAAGGCAGTTGTGCCATTGAGTGTCACCTCCTGGTCAGCGTTCAGCGTTCAGCATGATGTGATATGGTATTTGGGTTGAAGGTATTGTTTTTAGCACATGAAAAGCATTGGATTAGTAGATGAGCACATGATGGTTAACCACGACTTGGAATCGTTGACTATTCTCACCTGCTCAGCTGCCTCAAGCGGATCGGGAGCCACAGCAGAAATGACCGCAGTTGCTGCCGTTCCCACATCAGCCTTCTGCACATAGTTGGATGGGAACATGCCAGTGCGATTGCCAATGGTGCCCGTCCACCATTCGCCCTCCTTTTTGATGACCATGACCATTTCGCCAGCACCGAAGCTCAAGTCACCTTCTTCGGCTGATTCATAAGGATATGCGGCTATATAGTACTCGACATCGCCAGCTGCTGTCGCAGCCGTGGCTAGCTCCGACTCCGCCGGCAAGGAGGCGTCGGTGTCATTATAGCTTTCTGTCACGGCTGCTGGTTCAACAGCAATTGCCGAAGCCGTTGTTGGCTCATCCTCAATCTTCTCGACGTAAGATTCGGGGAACCAACCAGTATGGCCATTGATCTCGCCCGCTAACCAACCGGGCTCTGCATTCTGTTCCAATGGCACCAGAATTAAATCGCCCGGCACAAATGTAATCTCCTCCGTGTTGCGCGCATTGAACTCATAGACGGCACGATATTTAACAAATCCTTCCGGTGCTGGTCCACTGAGATCAACGGCCGGTGCCGTCACAGCAGCAGCTGTGTCATTACTAAGTCCATAGCCGCTGCCATAGGCATCCACAGCCGCTGGCTCGCTGGCCGTAGTGGCGCCCCAAGCGCTGCCAGTGTCCCAGGTGGAAGTGGAGCTAATTGTTGAGGTTTCATTTTTGCGATTATATTTCAATTCCAGCACCGAAGTACGCTCAATATCGTACTCCTTGTACAGATCTTCGCATTTGGTGATTAGCGCCGAGAGTTCGGCCTTTAATTCCTGCATTGTAACATCGTTTGAGTTGAGATCCTCCTTTTTGGATTCGATCTCTTTTTCAATATTTTCCACCTTGTCCTTGATTTGCTTAATCAGCAGCTGCTTGTGGGCAAACGCTGCATTTAGTTGCTCCTGCTGGGCGGTGTCTCCAGACATTGCGCCACCGCTGACCTTGCTCTTGGTATCCCATTTGGCTCGCTCCTGTGTCAGCTGGAGCAGCTTGGCATTTTGCTCCTTGATGCGAGACTTTAGCTGTGCCATTTCGCTCATCGAAGTGTCGCGCTGAGTGCGCATTCCGTCGATAACAGACTTGACATTGGTAACTCCAGCTCGTGTGTCGCAAATCTTTTGCGATAGATCCTTAATCTGTAAATTATACAAGTCAATTTTAGTTGGAGATTTGGCAGGTGACTTTGGCCAAGTGTCTTGCCTTTTCGTTAAGCGTACTAAGCTCCACATTGAGCTGGGTATTGTGTGCCTTTTGCTTGAGGACGCGCTCCTGTTCCCGCTGCTTCTGTGCGTTCATGTCGGCAATGCGCGCCTGCTCCCATTCCTGTTGGCGCTGCTTCTCCAGCTCCCTGTTTAACAACATCACATCAAATTATTACGACTATTTTACGAGTTTGAGAGATTATTGCTCACTTTCTAGCTGCCTCCTTGGCTTCTAGTTCACGCTTGCGTTGCTCCTCCTTCTCCATTTCGATTTCACGCTGTCGTTGCAGCTGACGCTCCAATTCCTCCTGCTGCTTCCGCTCGGCTTCCAGACGCGCCTTCTCCCGCTTGTCCGCCTCCTCGCGTTCCTTGCGCTCACGTTCTTCACGCTCCCTGCGCTGTTGATCCTCAATTAGCTTCCGCCTGCGATCCAGCTCTGCTTTGCCCTTCTCGTAGTTCTCCTTGCGCTTGTCCTCGAAAGAAGCTTTAAATGCCATGGTTATAGATATCTAGAGATTCGTTAGATGTGCAAATAACACTTACTTTGTGGCAAGCCCGCTGCTGGATCAGCGTCGGACATTCCACCTTGCGATGACACCGATGTATGCCGTGAGGCAGGCTGTGAGCCTGCACGTGAGCCAACACCTGACACAGAGCCCGGTCGCGACTTGATCTTGCGCAAACTAGGCGGCACCCAATCCGAGGGTAAAGTGACGGGTATCTTCTCGCCGGCCATGGCCTTCTCGCACAAGAACATGGCCAAAATGAACTCATCACAACTTAGCCGCCCATCGCCATCCACATCAGCCAGTGTCCAGATTTGCGCCAACGTCACCTGTGGCAATTTACTCTGTACGAGAACACCGCGTGCCTGGGCGCCCGTCAAGTAGCCGGAACGGGTTCGATCATTGGCATTGAATACCTGCGTGTATTTACGTTTCTGTGCCGCCTGCACTGCCCACTCCGCTTGACTGTGGATGGAAAATTGGGTGAGCAGATAGTCAATGATAAAATATAGCATGTGCAACTTACGGCGATTCAATGGATGGAGCACGCTCGGAGATGGACATATGCCGACTAGGTGGATTGCTTTGCGGCGGCGAGACAATCGCTGCGGGCACAGCAACAGGAGCAACAGCAACCGGTGCCACAACAGCTGGAGGAGCTATGACAGGAGCGGGCACAGCAGCCGGCAGAGCAACCGGCAGAGCAGCCGGCAGAGCAGCCGGCAGAGCAACCGGCAGAGCAGCCGGCAAAGCAGCCGGCATAGCAGCAATGCTCTTAATCGGATCAATAGGACTCATCGAGCTGGTGGAGCCACGTGGCGTCATTGTTGGCGTCGGACCGCCAACAACAGCATCCGTCAGAGAGCTGAGCAACGTGGGCGGCAGTGTCTTGGGAACTTCCATGCCACGCAGCTTTAGATTGATAAGCTTGCATGCTATGCTGAACTCATTGATGTTCATTTTGCCATCGGAATCCGTGTCAGCCAAAGCCCTGCAGATACAGCACAGACATCGTATTAGAGATGTGCGTGAGTCGTGATTGTTTAAGTTGTGAAAGGACCAGAAGTTAAATATAATTTACAAAAAGACAATACCAGAATATACAATCTCAAATAATAATAAAAACAAAAACAAAATAGGCTTTAATATAAAAAATAGTAAATATGTTGATCTTCTTTTAATAGTTCTGTGATGTCACGCTGGTTCGTGACATCGCTTTTCATCACGTGCTCATCTCTATGTCATATCAAAGGAACCAAACAAAACAATGTCAGGCAGTATTTCAATTTCATATACATATTTTCTTATCGGTTAGCGTTGACGCCTTAAATATTCACGGGAATTGTAAACAAATATGTGACTCATTACTTACCATATTTGGCCCAAGATCAATGGAGGCAACTGCGACTGCAAAAAGAATCCTTTCGCCTGGGCTCCAGTTACAAAGCCGCCCTGCGGTTGCAGTGCCTTGAACTGCTCCTGATACTTGAGCTTTTCACGTTGGGTTACCGCCCACGCATCAACCGCTGGATTCATTTTGTTGCCTTCTATTCCGAGCCTTTCTTTTAGTGTGTTTGTCTACTTTAAGTCTTCGCTTAGAGTGCGAGTGCAGGTTAAGTTAGCTTCTTTTTTTTTGTTGCTATTTTTCGCAATATTCTTCTTTCACTTTATGCGTATGTATGTCTTCTATTCTATCCTCATTTGCCTTTACTGGCGCTGGCGAAAAGCGTGTGTATTTCTCGTAACCGACTCTGACTCCCCCACAACAAACTTGCCCACAGTTGTGTGTGTGTGTGTGATTTGTTCTTCTTTAATGCGCTCTCTTCGGCCGCTGAGTATACATCAAATACATGTCATGCTCCTCCACTGCACACACACACACTCGCTCACGCTGGCTTACGCTCTTTTACTATTGAGTATCCGTTTTACTCCCACCACCCCACAATTTTTCACAATGGATTTTTATGGTTTACCTAAACTGCAATTGCGAAATGTTAGAAACATATAACTGTGCATTAGATTAACAATAAGAATGAACTACAGGTGAAAAGACTGCACCTCAGCTCATAATAAATATTTCGACTCTTTCAGATTTTCGCCGTATATTTAGTGGGCGTTTTAGTTACTCAAAAATTTCACTTTAGTATTGTGTTTTCTATTGATTTGTTTTTTTTCTATACTTATACTGATACCGAATACTTCTATCTCGCTCGCTCGCTTTGGTTTTACCCAAAGAAGTTGCCTGACGGTAAAAAAAAATCATGTGGCAGCCTTGGGACCAATTTTCTATCGATATTTGGTAGCTATCGAATATACATTCTTCTAGTCCAAAAATAAATAGCTTAGTTTAAATACAATTACAATTACCAAAAAATCTCTGCGACTGCTAGTAGAGGTGGAGAAACATTGATTTGTTTTTTTTTTTCTATCTGATGTATTTTTGCGATATATGCGAGTCGTTCAAAATAAGTTCGTTTGAACTACTCACCAAAGTGAACGAGCATGAAATGTTTTTTTCGGGACTTGTATATCGATACATAATAGTGTTGCCATAACAAGAAAATATAATTTTCTATTTTTAGATGGTATTTTTCTTTATAGTATTTTGGTCCATCAGCACGCTCTTTTCTCAACGAGCACCAGTGCTGCCAGAGTCGCTTTTTTCCCGTCAAATCTGGCTGTTTTCAAAGGCCATTTGCTAGAAAAATTTGCAAACAGCGGGCAGCGGGAATTCTGGCTTTTTTGTTTGTTGAAATGCTTTTTTTCCGATTTTTTTTGTAAATGCCCAAATATAGGGTAAATTAAAACCCAATATAACAAAATTCGCTTCGTGAAATGGCAAAATAATGACAGCACTACAGTATTTTGGATTGAAGTCAATTCCTATAAGGATTCTGGGGGCAACAATACTTTTGCAGAGTTGGCTAAGGTTGCCATTGATTTATTATCGTTGCCTTGGTCAAACGCGAAGGTGGAGCGCATATTTAGCCAAGTCAATCTTGTGAAATCAAAACTCCGAAATAAACTACACTTGATTACACTTAACAGTGTACCTTATTTAAGGTAATTGGGTTATTTGTTTGCTACTTATTACGAAAGTAATATATTTTATTACGAATTTTGAATTTACAAATATGGCTTGCGAAGACTCGACCAGTGCTGCCACACATATAAGCTTCCCAATAAATTCCTGCGGATGATAAGAACAGGAGAATGAACACAACATCGATGAAATTATTCACATCTTATGAATTAAAGATCAGCTGCTGCTCAAATGGCTCACTTTCTTTATAAACAACTGTCGTTGTGCGCACACTCTACCCTCTTCGGGAAAAAATACAGAAATTAATCAATTGAAAAACTAGCTTTTTTATGGCCTTTTTAAATAAATTTTTCAGCTTTTTTGCATCGTTCCTCCCGTCAAAAACAGCTTTTTTATTCAAACAAAAGTTGGCAGCACTGACGAGCACGTGTTGCGACTTTAGTTCAATTTGCTGACCAAGTTCAATCGTTCATTTTTCAGTCGTGAACTAAATCAGTCATTTAGTTCAGTTGGTCATTTGGTCAGTTGGTCATGAACTATGAACGATGAAAAGTTTCTATTCAGTTGATAATGAACGATGAAAGATGAATAGGTCATTCTGCTCAGTTGGTCAGTTGTTTATGAACGATAAACGATGTGAATTGCCTTCTATCCTTCATCGTTCAGACCAATCAATTTGATTTAAGGAGATGATTTCTTTAACAACTGTTCCTTGACACTGAAATTTATTTAAAGATTCGAATAAGTATAAATAGCAAATGCGTTTTAGTTTTAGTACTTCATTAACATTTTTCATTCATTAATTTTTTTTGACTTTGTTCTCTTAGACATTTTAAAATAGATTATAAAAAGATTATTAAATTGTATTCCAAAAGTAACTCTATCTTTGAGCTTCAACGACTCCAGGGCTGAATAAGATAAAAAAAAAATTTCATAATAACGGACCCACTGACCAAATGAACTATATAGTTCATGAAAGACTGAATAAGTTCATTAGTTTATTTTAATGACCCGTTCATTTTAACTTTTTCAGAACGAAACGACACAACTCTAGCCATCAGCACGCTCTTTTCTCAACGAGCACGTGTTGCGACTGGTAATATTCCGCTAAGCAAAGAATATAGAATATGTAACAAAATGTCGGAAACTTCAGAAGACGACCAAGCACAATTGCAAACGAGTGAAGAAGAGCTAAGTGGTGAGGAAGAGCAGGAGAACACAGATGCCGAAGAGGAAGATGGCGCTGAAAATGCAGATGAACAAACTGATAATGACTCGGAGGATGCTGGCGATGAAGAAAAACCCACAAGTGACGAAAAAGCGCTGACATGGAAAGATCTGGTAAATACCTCAACCAACCCAAGTTATCTGTAGTGTCTAATTATATTAATTTGTGTAGGGTCTAAGCGACACGCTGTGCAAGGCTTGCGAAGAGCTCAAGTGGAAAGCGCCTTCGAAAATTCAAAAGGAAGCAATCCCTGTGGCGTTGCAGGGCAAGGATGTCATTGGTCTGGCCGAAACCGGTTCTGGCAAGACGGGCGCCTTTGCCCTGCCGATCCTGCACTCGCTGCTCGAGAATCCACAGCGTTATTTCGCACTTGTGCTGACGCCGACGCGTGAATTGGCTTTCCAAATAGGCGAACAGTTTGAGGCCCTAGGTGAGTGTTTATTTAATTGATATATACATATATGATTTGCCCAACACAATGATGTTAAACCATTTTTGATTTTATGTTTATAAACGAAAATATGAAAGTATTATTTCTTTATTCGTCACTACCTCTGAGTATTTGTATTATAAATAGAAGTGCATACAATTTTCGCATCATTTTATTCAAAAAGTTCCTATTTCTTTCTTTTTCCGAAAGGCAGCGGCATTGGCATCAAATGTTGTGTTGTGGTCGGCGGCATGGACATGGTTGCACAGGGACTGCAGTTGGCAAAGAAACCGCATATTATCATTGCCACGCCCGGTCGTCTAGTGGATCATCTGGAGAACTTGAAGGGCTTCAACTTAAAGGCCATTAAATACTTGGTCATGGACGAAGCCGATCGCATTCTGAACATGGACTTCGAGGTTGAACTGGACAAGATCTTAAAGGTGCTGCCGCGTGAGCGTCGAACATTTTTGTTCAGCGCCACGATGACCAAGAAGGTGAAGAAACTGCAGCGTGCCTCGCTTAAAGATCCCGTCAAGGTGGAAGTGTCCAACAAATACCAAACAGTTGATCAACTGCAGCAATACTATCTCTTCGTTCCCGTCAAGTACAAAGATGTGTATCTAGTGCACATACTGAATGAGTTGGCCGGCAACAGCTTCATGGTCTTCTGCAGTACCTGTAACAATACCGTAAAGACAGCTCTGATGCTCCGGGCCCTCGGACTGGCCGCCATACCATTGCATGGTCAGATGTCACAGAACAAGCGCTTGGCGGCTCTCAACAAATTCAAGGCGAAAAATCGATCCATACTGATATCAACAGATGTGGCCTCGCGCGGTCTCGACATTCCACACGTGGATGTAGTGGTCAACTTTGACATACCCACGCACAGCAAGGACTACATTCATCGTGTTGGCCGAACGGCGCGAGCTGGTCGTTCTGGCCAGGCCATCACAATAGTTAGCCAGTATGACATTGAGTTGTATCAACGTATCGAGCATCTGTTGGGCAAACAGTTGCCACTTTACAAGTGCGAGGAGGACGAAGTGATGGCTCTGCAGGAGCGCGTCGCCGAGGCACAACGTACTGCAAAACTGGAGCTCAAAGATTTGGAGGACAGCAAGGGCTACAAGGGGGGCAAGGGAAATAAGCGGGCAGCTGCCGGCGATCACGATGATTCGGAGCAATTTACGGGTGCCCGCAAGCGAATGAAACCCATGATGGGTGGCAAGGGCAACAATAGTAAGGGGGCTGCCGGGGCTAAAAAGAATTGGAGCCGCGGCAAAAAGAGAAATTAGACAATAAATGTTAATAAATGTAATGCTACAAAATGTATTTATTTATGAAAAACTTTAATTGGGTAAAACTTCAATTCTTAAATGGGTACAAACGTATTATAAAAAAAAAATGCGTGCTGTTCAACAGCAATTAATAATATCTTATTATAAAATGCGTCCGTTGTCATTTTCTAAATAATGTAAAATTATTATTTTTACCTGATTCCTGCTCAAACTGGGCGCATTATCGTAGGGATATTTGTCTCTTCAATCTGTCCGTAAGGCATCGTCGTTAATCTTTGAGTTCTTAGCATACTGCTCGACAATTGTCTTGGTAATTGTTGCATGTGTTGCTGCTGCAAACGTTGCTGTTGCTGTATGTGTTTTTGCTGTTGCTGCATGTGTTGTTGGTGTGTTGGTTGTTGCTGCATGTGTTGTTGGTGTGTTGGTTGTTGCTGCATATGTTGTTGGTATATTGGTTGAATGTGTTGTTGGTGTTGTATTGGTTGTTGCTGCATGTGTTGTTGTTGTCGTATTGGTTGTTGCATGTGTTGTTGTTGTTGTATTGGTTGTTGCATGTGTTGTTGGTGTATTGGTTGTTGGTTCAAATGTTGTTGTTGAGTGTGTTGTTGGTTCAAATGTTGTTGTTGAGTGTGTTGTTGGTTCAAATGTTGTTGCTGTGTGTTTTGTTTATTCGTATCTTGTTGTAGCTGCTGCAACGATTGTTGTTGCATGTGTTGTTGGTGCACCCGATGTTGTTGCATGTGTTGTTGCTGCATCAGTTGTTGCTGCAAAGGCTGTTGCTGCATGTGTTGTTGCTGTATCAGCTGTAGCTGCAATTGTACTTCAGCCAGCTGTTGCTGAACTTCGTGCGACTCCATCTCCTGTTGCTGTTGTTGTTGAGGAGCTTTTTGAAGTATAGTAAAAATCGATGTTAAGGCGTCTCTGTTCCTCCCGAAGGGAATAAATAGAATCACCTCGTATAATTTATCAATGAGTTGCGGCTGATTTTTAGCGAAAGCATCAATGGCAATCGACACTATAAACTCGATGGGAGTTTGAAACTCTTTGTGAGAGAACAGCTCCTCAAGCTGTAGAGTATAATTATACCAATCGGCACCGGCCAGGATTCTTAGCAATTGTATTGCCAAATCCGGATACATGACGGCGTTACTCGGCTTCCACAAATATCTCATAAAGTGACTCGCCGCCTCTTCTGGTGTCATCTTATAGCCCAACATTACATAAAAGATCTCTGTGGTGAATGGTACACTGTAATCCATATAGAGATCACAGTGATCGACCATTTGAACGAGTTTCGTTTGCATTGAGCGACTGCCAAAGACCTCAGCAAATAATGAGAAGCATAATTTGAACAGGAACTTATGCCGCAGGACAAATTGATAAGCGACGACCAGCTGAGACTCGTTCATCAGGTCAAGACGACGCTTGATATCGCCAATATCGGCAAGTCGGTGAATGCAATTGGTCTTAAGACATCGACCAGAAAAATTCTGCCAGCATTTGATGCCAAAGATTTCCGACATCCCGTTGTCATTGTCATTGGCGCTCGAAATGATTGGAAGCGATGGTGTCAACTCCACTGGCAGGCGATAAGGCGGTGCGAAAATAGGCGCTCTAGCCGATGTAGTTGACATTGATTCATTGCCATTGTTTTTAGCCATCTGCTGTTCGTGTGAATGATGATTTCGCTTAACTATTTGCGGTGCTTGCTTCGCCTGGATTTGTCCATTCAACTTCTGATATCCATTCAGTGGACGTTGCTCTAGCTGAAACGTTATCTTTTGCTTTTTCTGATATCCATTCAATTGACGCTGCTCTTGGGGTTTTGTTTCTTTCGTCACCTGCTGCTCGTTAATCTGCTTTGTTGGAATTTCCTTCGTTTCAGTTCTCTTGGGTATGCGAAAGCTACGCAATTCTTCAAGCTTGTTCTTAGCTTCAGTAATTTGTCCATTAGGTTCTTCATTTTCTGTTTTCTTTGTTTTGTCAGAGAAATCAACATTCAATTGCTGATTCGGTTTTACCACTTCTATTTTTTCAGCTTTCTCTGATTTGTCTTGTATATTTTGAGCATCTTTTGTATATGAATCTGGTTCATGGGTTTTCTCTGTCTCAGCTTCATTGTCAGCTGGAAGTATATCTTCTCCATCCCAGGATGTGGTCACTGACAAAACATCATCATTGAATTCATAGTCATAGTTAAGCGCATCTTGTAAAATTTCATCCACTTCCAAAGGCGTTCTAGGTATATCTGTTGTCAAGTCGGGAATATTATCTGTTGTCTCTGCTGTGTCTGTTGACTCGTTTAGAATATTATTAAACAAATTTGAAGTATCTGCGATTTCATGATTGGTTTGACTCGCCGTTTTAAATATCTCTGTTGATTGAGTTGTCAAGTTGGGAATATTATTGAAAAAATTCGAAGCGTCTGCCATTTCATGATCAATTTCATTCTGCTTTTCAAGCATCTCTGTTGTCTCTTCCGTGTCTGTTGTTAAAATATCATTGAACGAATTTGGAGCATCTGCAATATCATGGTTAATTTTACTTGGTGTTTGAAGCATCTCTATTGATTCAGTTGTCAAGTTGGGAATATCATCGAACAAATTTGAGTAATCTGCTGTTTTATGGTCAATTTCACTCGAAGTCTTGAGCAAATCTGTTGTCTCTGTTGTCAAATTGGGAATGTTATCGAAAAAGCTTGATGTGTCTGCCATTTCATGATCAATTTCACTCGGCGTCTTGGCACTATAGCATTGCAAGTAACGTTCAATCTCATCTTTGGCCATTAAATCACCATCAGAGTTCACTTTGGCATCTATTATTAAATCGGCATTATCTTCAACCAACAATTGGCTTATATCCTGATAGCCATCGCTTTGTAGATCTATTAATAAAGATTCATCCGTTGGAATTGGCGTTAAGTTGTCATCAACAACAATCTCAGAGATATCACTCGAAATGCTATTACGATCGCTTCGACTGGATGATACTTGATTTGGAACAATCAGATTTTCAGCAATTTCGGTTGATTGCAATGGTTCTTCTGATGTGGTCGTTGGGGCTTCATTTGTCAAATTGATTGGAGACGGCGGCATGTGCGCATTTAGTATCCCATTTATCTGTGGTAACAAAAGAAATCGATTAGGTGGCAATAACTCTATTGATGCGTGTACTAAAATTACTGGTTTTAATTTTGTTTGCCGCTTTGAACGCGTTCGTGTGTTCAATTTGGCGCTCTTTGATCTATCATTCAGATTACGTTCTTGATTTAATGCTTGCTTTTCTTTAGTCCCTTTCTTGACATTTCGTTGTTGTTGCTCTTGCTTCTGGTCCTCAATTCTCAAATCATTTGCTTTACTCGGCTTCTGATTTTCTGATTTCAACACTTTTAAATCCGTTGGATCTTTCAATTGCCGCCTTGTTTTCTCTTGCTTTTGATCTTGACCTTTGATGGGACTGGATTGCTCTATTAATCGCTCAGCTTTAATCGAATCTCCTTTGACGTTTTTCTGCATAGTACATAAATAATAAAGATTATTAAATTATCAACTGGCGGTTCTAGTTTATCATGTACCTTGATCTTCTGCTTCTCTTCTTCTTCGGTTTCTTCTTTCTTGGTTTTCGCCATCTCCGGTTTACATTCAGATTGTTCTATCTTCTTCTTCTCGATCTGCCCGCGAGTTCGTCTACATTTTGTCGGAATCTCCGCAGTCAGTGCTGAACTTTTTGTTGGTTTCTGTTCACTCAAATTCTTCTCGGATTTGTTTTTTTGTATATTGCTAGTCGCCTTCGATTCAGTTTGCAGTTTTAATCGTTTCTTCCATACCGACAGTGGCTGCGAATCGTCACCAATGTCGCTCGAATTATTGGAATCGTCCGTCAGCTTCACCTCTGGAGAATTCTCCTTCAAGTTCCTAGGCGACTGCTTCGGTTTCGCCATTCCTTCCATTTCCATTTTAACCAATTGGTCAACCTACAATCACACAAATATCGTAAATGTAAACACTATTGCAATGATCACAACAATTTCATTTTACTCACATTTTCAATGTAAGGCGGTGTGGGCGATTGCATGCATCTGCAAAAAAACTCGAAACTTTCTTGCCATTCGTCATTTGAATATTTATCTTTCCCCGTGTGTTGCACAATTGTCGCCCACATCCGAACAATGTCACGCTGTCGCATCTTTTAATATTAATTGTTAATTACAGCTCGCACGTTGTTTGATTCAATTTTAAAAACCTACAACAATATTCTCATTTTTAGCATTCCCGCTTTTTGACACAAGTGCCGTTATGTTGAAACTAGACGTGGAGAACTATCGATAGTCGGCGTAATCGAAAGTCAGCCAGTTGTCCCTTTTTAGTAATGTGTAGCTGACTCATATTGGCGTATGCAAAAATCGATACTTGGTTTTAAGTTGATCGAATTTAGATTTACGATAGGAAATTGGTCCCATGTAATTTCTCTAATGAAATTAATTATTTTAAAATTTCGAAAATGTTTTTTTTTTTAATTTGTACTTACAATTTCAAAAAACCAATTTGTTTTAAAATTGGTTTGGTGCACGACACCCTACTACGAGTGGTAAAGCTTAGTAGTTCTAAAAAAAAACTTAAAAATTCAACAAAAATTCGAGTGCAATAAATATAAAATGTTTAGGTATGTAATCCAGGTGCATGGACGTCAGTCCAAGTTAGTGACGAAAGAATATTTTATTATCATTTAAAAATTAGAAAGTTGACATTTTCCTTCGGGTATCGCGCGCAATCTGCAGCAATAAAATCACGTTTGTCATTTTTCATGCGTTCGTACATAGTATTGTACATGGATACGTATCGACGTATTTTTATTGGCCCAAAAGTACATTACAATTAATCTAATTTAAAATTTCTACAATATAAAACAATATTAAAGGTCAGAATTTTACTAATCTTAAATATTTGCACAACGCACTCGGCCACAATTGTACAATCGCGAGCTGTTAGCTTATGGTCGCCTAGCAATGTACGTCAAAAAGTTCGCAGATGCCTTCGTCATTTTTCAGCACGAAATTAAAGTCATCTTGGGGTGGATTAAGCTGCACAAGTGGCGGGTTTTCTATACGAACAAAATGAAACTTTGTAAGACTAAAAGCTCGTGTGTGTTGAATTATAATGTAATTTACCTAAATTTGGATCATCGGGATAAAATCGTCTGAGTGAGTGGCCAGCCATATAATTTTGAAATATTATTTTTGCAGTCAGTTCGTTTTCGAGCGCCTTCATCTCATCCTTCAGTTCGGGATTACAAGAGTACGTATGCTCATCTTTTATGACGTTGCCAGTTCCTATCACAGCACCTGCATCGCTGGAGTGTGACGGGGAAGACGATGGCGATGGTGTCATGTCCAAATGCCGTTCATCAAACGGTCCATCGGCATCATGCGGATTTGTTGTACCTTTGCCTTGATTGGTAACCAAACGAATATCTATTGTGCTGCCATTATCGAGTGAAAAGCGGAGCTCATTCTTCAATGTAAAATGTTAAATATTAGTAATCGAATTATACTAAATGCGGGCTGCTTACATCATTGCGCTGAATTTCCACTTCTTCGTCATAATTTGGTATAGTAAAGACGGAATCGTCGCCATATATGTTAAGTAAGTCATCGCGTGTTAAATATGCGTACGATTGATTAGTTGGATCCTGCATTATATAGTGCAAGTTGCGTTGCGCGTATTCCAATTGCTTATCCAAGTCGTCCTCTACTGATTTTAGACTATCCGTTCGCTCACGAGCAACATCGTAATCCTTGCGGTCCTTTGCATTTGTAAAGCCGCCCCCGCTATTAAGAAGACGTAGTTCAATTATTATTAGTTATTAATAGAATATCGTCGCTTATGCAGAGTGAGACGTAAGTACAGTACGCCCATTTACATACTATATACTATAGTATATACATATATTAAGGAAATATACGATTTTTAATGTTGATTAATGCTTACCGCCAACGAACCAGTGAACAGTGTCTGCCCTTATCAATCAGGCCAATACCCTCAAGGACATTGGTGATATCGTAAATACGTCGCTTCTGCACATCCAGGATTTTTGTTGCCTAAAACAAATGTTTGAAAAGGTTTAGATATCGCACGAAGCACATGTGTATTTGGGTCCACATCTTGTACCTCTTTCAGATCAATTGAGCCACCATTCTGCTTCATCAGTTCGACGAATTTCTGGGTCAATAACACCAGCGAACCCACACAGCGCTGTTGACTAGGCTGTGATTGGGATTGCGCTGGTTGTTGTGCTTGCTGCTGCGTTTGGATTTGCGGCTTTTGTTGTTCCTGCGACAGTTCTATGCGGAACGTGCCATATGCTTTCGATTCCATCTCTTCATTAGCACTAGCGGAGTCATCAACTTCAGGGCTGCTGGCAATGATCCGCTGCTTCGGGACTATGGCTGTGGATTTACGCTTGTACATGGCGCGCACTTAAATGAAAGCCTTTGTTTGATACTTGGTGACTAATTTGTTAGCGCGATTGATTTGCTGTATGTTTAAACAATGAAAATATTTGCTTATTTTGATGATAAATCTCAATTAAATACAAATGTTGGCGCTTGAGCACAATTCCGCCATTTATGTCACTTTTTTCATTCTCCCAGCACTGCGCACCAAAGTTGCATTCTAAAAATTAATCGACCAGCCACCACAGATTATCGAACAATCAAGGTTGGCGCAAAATAATTTATTGCAAGTTTACATTAACTAAAACTAACTGATGTTATGTGATACTTATCTTAATGTATAAAAATACTTGTTTCTTAGCCTATTTTCGTATTTTAGTTCATTGTTTTCTTCTTACAGCTGGATGACCCGCATCACACCTACAAAGTTTATCGAGAATCCACCACCATTTATCGAACACTAAATTTTAATGCTTTCCAATTTTTAGCTTTGCGTGGATTAAAAACTAAAAACTTGAATTTTCTATAAGATAAATAAAGAGCTTGAGTAATAGCCTTTGGATAGTCAACTTTCTCTTTCTTCTAAGCTAACCACATTTTCATTTTGAGCCATGTGTATGTGAAGCGCGCGCTCCCCAGGTGCTTTAATTGCGTGTCACGCTGTACATTAACATTTTGTTGCCATATTTATGAATCCTTTCGTTTGTGATACATAAGTCGGATTAATTTCGTAATAATATTTAACTACACTATTAAACTGTACCAATCACTTTTAAGACTGAATAGAATATAATTACCGGTGAACAAACGTGTGCACACAAGGAATCACCTATTCTTTTTTTTTTTGAAGGATCAGTAGGCCCGCCCGAGTCGGCTGCCTTACCGTTTTCCAACACTAGATCTGTAGTATCAAGCTGGTATTATTTCTTACTCAACATGTGACTTAAAATATACATAAGTGTACCATTTTCAGCGCCGTGGTGTATGAATATAGCAACTGCTGTAAATACATTATATGAATTTTATTTTTTTGATTACAAAGCCTTGTACTTTTAGAGCTTTCTACATAATTTAAATTTCTTTTTTGTTTTTCAATGTAGGCTTTGACTTATCGATAGTTAAAGCTATCGATGAGCCATGATGAGCAACCTCACTTTACAGTGTACACTGATATGTGGGAGTCTAATTTATTGTACTAAAGATTTTTAAGGTTCGGTCACACTCGTTATTTCTCAGTAGAGTTGTTCATTCTAGTTCAGTTGAAGGATTTAGTTCAGTAGTTCAATTTTTAGTGAACGAACTAATCGGTCATTTAGTTCAGTAGCTCAGTTGCTTAGCGCAACTGGTGACTCGGGTCTAGTGATGTAAATTTGAGTAGAAACATCGATGTTGATGTTCATCGATGTTTTCAAAATGGAACATCGATGTTGGTTGATACATCGGGTCGAAACATCGATGCATCGATGTATGTTTAGTGCTTAAAAACCATATCATTTGTAGAAGAGAAATATAATTTTTTGGTTAAATAAAGCTCATTTTCTCTTAAAAACGTATGCTTTCATAGCAGTTTTAAAGTTTCAATTAGTTTCTATCTTAAAAGTATGAGCACAAACTACAAGAAGGCTTTTTGATGAGAACTTTGAAAATACATATGTAAGCCTTCTTGCAGCTATTAGTATCTCTGACCAATTTTAATAAATTAACTCGCTTAGGCATTGCAAACACTGTTGTTAGAGCGGCGAAAAGAGCGTATTGCAAGTGCGGCAACCGATGTTTTGCAAAACATCGATGCATCGCCATGCAACATCGATTAATCGACAACTACAAAAACATTGGAAAACATCGAGAAACATCGCTGAAAAAACATCGATGCTCGATGCATCGATGTTTTTTTACATCACTACACTACTCGGGTCCCATTATCATTCAATAGTTCGTTCTGAACTATAAGACGTACAATCAAGGATTTAGTTCGTTCGTTCACTTTGGTGAATAGTTCAATCGAACTTAGTCCGAACGATACGATACAACTCTATTTCTCAGTTTGTTTTGCTCCAGCATTCTACTTTGAAACAACGTGTAGTGAAAGAAACAATTCGAAATTTCCTATAAAAATGCCTTCCAAAATAAAACCTAGACTTTCGCGCGGCGTCTTGGACATGAAATTCATGCAGCGCACTAAAGTCAAAGTGGCCAAAGAAGCGGACGATGAACAGAGTCGCGCATTGTACTCCAATGAGCTAAACGAGAAAATGTTGAACAGCAACTCCAATTTTATTGTTGAGCCCAGTTATTCCATTTGCGAAGGACTGATCGATGGACGACTTAGTTTTCGAGGCATGAATCCAGAGCTGGAACGGTTGATGGAGCTGGAGCAAGCGGAAAAGCAGGGCACGACGAGACCCGCACAGCCCAAAGATGTCACCGACCAAGAAATGGTGGAAACTTATTATGCCAATCAGGCACCGGCCGCAAGTAAAACGATGAGCAAGAAATTCAGTACGAAAAACGAGTTCCACAAGCGCAAATCGAACGAAAACCCCAAGTGGCAAAAGAAAGCGCATTTTAAAAAGCCGCGCCAGGACGATTAACGACCAGGATGTATAACATAACGTTCTTTATAACATATTCAAATTAATGACTTAGCTCGTAAATAAATTTATTCAGCTACATTCAGTTGGCACCTGCTTAATCGCCTGCAAAGCATAGCACATTTGTGTAGAGTTTATCCAACGCCAGGTGTTTCGCCAGAAGTCGTAGGTGCTGCCGTTTATCAGCACAGTCTGGCAATTCACTGTGAAGATTGATTATTAACTTAGTCCTTGAACTGTTTTTGCATGTTATGAACTTACTTGTGTCCAATATGCGCTGCACGTCCAGGGGAGCAATCATTTTATCCCAGTGATGCGTGCCTTTGGGTGCTAAATTCAGCACATATTCGCCAAGTACAACGCCGCCGAGCCACATGGGCAGCGTTTTGTTCATTGTGGTTATGAAAATGGAGCCGCCAGGCTTGAGTGCTCGAACACAGGCTTCCAGCAGTGCCACCTTATCATCGACATGCTCCAGAACTTCAGAAACTATAACTGCATCATACAGCTCGCCATTTGATTTGGCATGCTGATCGATTGGTTCCACTTTGTATTGTACTTTAGAGCTGAGTTCGGGACTACAATCAGTTAAATGAGATCGAGCCGTATTGATTAGGACTTCTCCTAGATCAATGCCGGTTACTTGAGCGCCAAGTCGTCCCAGTTGCTCAGCCAGCAAACCAGCGCCGCAACCAACCTCCAATAAGCGTTGGCCATCCAAGACTTTTGTTGTGTTTATGTGATTCGCCTTGACGGTGCCGCGCGCAACAAGTCCATCGCGTATTAGAGGAACTCTGGACATGTATTTTGTGGTAAGCAAAATGGTAAGCTATATCTATCGGCTGCTAACCTGATTTCGTTTAAGGCATGCAGCGCTGCCATTGCTCCATTTTTGTTCCACCAATCGGCAGCCAAGTTCTCATGATGTTTCACTTCTCGAGCTGTTTCTGCACTCTGTTGTTGTTGCTGCTTCTGTTGTTGCGTGCTGCCGGCTGCACTGGAACCAGTATCTAAGCTGATGTTTCTCGGTATAATGCCAAGCAGAGACCTGTTGTGGGAAACGAGCATGATAGTTACCAGTATCTGGTTGTAGAGCACTTTGCTTACCGCTTGCAATTTAATAACGCGCAATTTCGTAACATTTTTTCTATAGATTTTAAAAATTGCTGTTTTCTTTGTTTTCTTTTTTGGCCTAAAAGTTGCCAGACATTTCCGATAACTAAAACCAGGGCTGGCACTCGATAGTGTAATTCGATTATTAATATCGAAGAACAGCACTAAAATAAAATTATAATTATGTTTCATATATTTGAAATTAAAAAAGAATAATGGTTTTCAACTTCTTTAAAACAGATTATCAAAATTCCAGTTTATTCTTAAGTTACACTTCATGGTACTTAGTACAAAAATTATTACAGGTTCGTATTGTTCAACGAAAATCATACAAAAATTCTTGTAATTATTTAAATGTTGTAGATGAAAAGTCGAGCACATTAATATTGTTGTATTATGTAAATGTTTAGTACTCATATGGTAATGGTGGTAATATCTAATTAAATATGTATGTAACTTCATTTACTTTATCTTCTCCAGCTTCTTGACTCGATTCATCATATGGTTTAAATTCGAGGAGCTCTTGATCACTGATAAAAGACTCTAATATCAGCTGTCTATCTGTTTTAATAAAATCTCTCCAGATTGCCGTCTCCTTTACTTTGTGAATATGAGTTTTGATAAATACAATTGCCTCGGATTTAAGATCCTCGATATTGTATAGATCGGCCGTCTTTAGCACTATAGCTGCATTTTCAATGGATAAAGTGTCGCTCAAGGACCTAGCACACATCGCTTTCAGTCCGTCGAGCTCATACTTATCAGCCACAGTTATCAGATCCACAGTCATCTCATTTAAATTGGGGGCTTGCCCAGTATACATGAATCGTAGCAGTTCCATGACAACATCGTAAGAGAAATCGCCAATGTCAACAACATTCTCCGTATTTTCCTTCATTGAATGCCTGAACATGGCCGCAAAAACTTTGCTGCGAGCTACGATCATAAAATAAAGTTTAACTAAATATTTGAATGATTTAAGGTTCCGTCTTACCTGATAATATGTTCTTATGAGCTGGTATTTTATGGTCATCAGCTGTAAGGATTGTCACATCGGCAAATTCCATTGTTCCAAGTAAAGTCCCAAGATCTTCAGTTAATTTAGCAATCGGAAATTTACTTAAGTTGCCCTGTTCTTCGGATTTATTTTTAATCACAACGATCTTGCAATGTACTTCAAGATTGTCATTGATCAAATTGTTTTTTAGTTCTGCGATGGGTTTGGAAATCCCTAATGTTTCATTATTTTTAGTTGTGAAATTGAAAGGCCCGGGTGAAAATCCGGGCAACCAAATTTGAAGCTGGCACCTTTGTTCTAAGCTTTCGCAGAAGGTAGTCAAACAAATATCTAAGTTTCCATTTGATTTAGTAAGATAAAAACAAAACTGCAGAGCACTCTCGTCGTTTGGAAACTTGGGTGATGTTAAGCCATTATAAGCATCCATGTCAAGCAAGCTTCTAAAGTTTTCGATTGTCCAAACGTGCTTTATAATCTCAAATCCGTGCGATGTCTTGCTCCAACTCTTTTTTACACTCATTTTTGGTGTGTTTTGTCCACGATAACTTTACATTTGTCCGTTCAAAAAAATGTATGTGAAGCATCGGGGCATAAATGCTAATCAGCTGATTGCATTTTCAAACAAAACAAGGTGGCAGCCTTGCAACGGTGGCATAATTTGACAATAATTTAATTATTTTCAGAAAAGTTGTTAAATATGGTCCTTTTCTTTTTAAAATAAAATTTATTTTGAAGCTAGAGTCTTAAAACTTTTACAGGAGTTTTGTTATATTTTTGTTGATTTTTTAATTTGTTTATTTAGAACTTCTCACAGATTTGTTAACTTGACGTGCCCCAAACTAATTTTAAAATGAATTTTATTATTTTAAAAAATTTATATTTTTCTTGGTTTATTGAATTTGTAGTTAATTGAATATTAATAAATTTAATTATATGTTGTAGTCGGATGAATTTCAAAATTTTGCCATTCACAAAAGTGTGACTAAATTCGCGCATTTTGGCGCACTACTCCGCTCGCTTTTGCGTTTTAAATATGGTTTTAAAATTTAACAACTTTCAAAAATATCCAGAAGCCTTAGGATGATCAGTCACACTAATATTAATAAGAATTATGTTCAATATATTAATTTTTTTAGACTAGTTCGTAGAACATTCGGGACATAATTTTTAGAATTTTAAATTTTCTGTAAACTATCGTTATCATGTCTAAAGGTAGGGGACCTTTGTCTGCATTGTACAATGCTGTAATCAATTCGGTGGATGTGATGGTGCCCCAAGTAGCGCGACCATTTTGGGAAGCTCCTGCAGGACCAAAAACCGTATTCTTCTGGGCACCGCTCGGCAAATGGGTGAGTGTGATAATAAACAGATAAACAGAGTGAATTAACCAAAATGATTAATATTTATTTTTCTGGTTTTAAGACTCTTGTGTTGGCCGGTTTGGGTGATCTGCTGCATCGGCATCCTCAAGTCGTATCTGTAAATCAGTCGAGTATATTGGCACTAACTGGACTAATTTGGTCCCGATATTCCGTTGTCATTACACCCAAAAACTACAGTCTGCTTGCAGTAAATTTTGTTGTATTTCTCACACAAGGCTGGCTGGTTGTCAAGGCCTTGAAATGGCGCCGAGATAATGCCAAAAATGCAGTGTTCAATCATCCATACTTTCCCAGACCAAGACGTGGTGACTATTAGATCTATTACAATTCTATTATAACGATTTTACAAAAATCATTTCTTTTTACAAATAAAACGAGTTATTTTGAGTTGGTTTTGGTTTTTTTTTTTTTTTTGGTGTTCCGCTTTTCAGCTTTACAAAGTTTTTATTCATTTATTTATTTTTACGCATTTTTCAATCCATCGCTTCAAACTCTTAATAATTATAATATATTTATTATATTCATAATTTAGATGTTATCACGCCCACTTTGGCTGTTGTTTGTGGGCGCAGGGCTTTGGGCATGTGTCTTATAATAGTTGAGACTTAAATGTGAACTAAATTCAAATATTATATTTTGGATGCATATGTACTAAGTATATACAAAATGTCATCAGCTTGGTTTAGTTGGCATCGCTCGGCTGCTGTCGCTGTTGCCGTTGGCCAAGGATGGTGCGCACAAGCGTCGTTCTGATTGGTCGTCCTCTGCTTCTGGCAGGGGTTGCCCAATGCGCTGCCTGCAAAGGAGGCATCGTTCGTGCAATTGCCTGCCGGCCGACTCGTCCGAGCCAGGCTGAAACGAGCACTGCACTGCAGTTGGCAAACCGACGCTGCAAGTCTCGGCACACACACACACACACGCACGGGACAGGCACACACACACTAATAGTTTTTATTTTTTTGGTTGCTGGGCCAACAGGCGTATGCGTGATTTATTATCAACGTTCTTCTCATGCGCGTGTGAGCGCAGCCATCATGTCTGTGTAATTGTGTGCATGTGTGAGTGTGTGCGCGGTTGTGTGTGTGTGTGTGTGTGTTCTACTTGCTGTGTACATTGTACGTTTGCCAAGTGCACTGCGCTGCCTTCAGCCAACTTGGACTTTCATCCGCTGCGCTGTCATTGGTTGGTCAGATCCAGGACAAGCTGCAGCGGCCGTGGCCGCCAATTGGCCAACGAGGCTCCTTTAACGCATCGCTGCAAAGACAGAAAGAGAGGCAGAGAGCGCGTGAGTGCTGAGTGAACGAGAGCGCAAGAGAGAGTGTGGAGTAAGGGATGTTTATTATTTGTATCTTGTGGAAGAAACAATTGCTTATGTTTTTTTTACTTAAAGTTTCTATATGTCGCATCAAATTGAGTACTTAATTATACAAACAAAAAATATGTTAATTATTATAAAATTAAATGAGATTTTTCAAGACTTCATTGTAATTTAATATAACTAAATAGTAAAATATGTAAAGAAACCAAGACTAAAGGAATTAAAAAAAATTATATAATGCAAAATCTATTTTGATATTTATAGAAATACAGTTGAACTTATATAACGCAAATTTCTCTCTAACTAGAGCTAAATGAGTGGCAGTAAAATTAATAAACTTAAGAAAATTGACTCTATAAGTCGAATATCTTCATAACTGGAACCTTTACTTTGGATAATGATGATTCGAGTTAGGGAACTTCGACTGTAATGAAACTTTCACATACATTTTTAATACATTTTTTTTCCTGAATAGTTCAACTGTTAGTAAATATGTTCAAAAAGTAGCAGAGCAATTCTTAAGCCATTTTTAAACTTAAATATTCCAGAAATTAAAATTCTAAATTTGCAATTTTAGGGAATACATAAGAGAAACATAACATCAGGATTCCAATATATAAAAATGACAAACATTTGGCAACATTTTGTGGGTCGGTTCGCTAGGAAACTTGGCTGCAGCTAATACGAGTACGTCATGGCTTTTGGACTCCCCAGCCAATAGGCTGGGAGTGTGTAGGCGCAAGAGGAGGGCAGGGCAGGGACAGGGAAGGGGAAGGGGAAGTGATGGGAAGTGAGCGCTTGCCAAGATGGTAGGCTGCCAAAATCTTTGAGAGATTTTCTTCTCACGTTCTCACGCTTCCAAAAGAAACGTTTTCTCAATGGCAATGAACTTTTTCGCTCTCAAGTTCTGTTGTTGCGTAATGCGCGTTGAGGAATCTTGGCAGCCGTCCTGGGAATTCCCCTCAATATCTCACACACATACGCATGCTTCACACACACACACACACTCACACAGATACTGTAATTAAAGCGCCACCTGCCGCGTTGGCACGTAAACAACATTTTCGACTGCATAATTTATGATCATGGAGTTTTGCCAATAAGTTTCTGGACGAGCAGACAAACAGTCTGCGAAGACGATCTTGTGCACAACACACAAACAACAAACACACTTAATGACTTCATCTTGGCCACTGTTGGTTAACTGAGGTCAGGGCTGCTGACGTCATTGGCCCCAAGAACTGGGCTATTGAACAGCTGCCAATTGTAGCCCCCAGATACATTGTATATCCATCTATCCACCATTCCAGAGATCCCAGCTATGTGTGATTTATGAACATCTTTGGAAGGGATCCACAATTGCCACTAATTGCCAATTGAACAGCTGGCTCATCCTTATTTATGACCATGTTGGATTGTTAAATGGGTTTATATAACACGATTACGATACTCGTAGGTAAATCGAATCTCAAAGGCTGCTGTCCGTTCACTGCTCATCGGCGACAGCAAATGGCTTGGCTAAAAATAATAACAGCATGTCAAATGTGACAGCCGAAGTTCTCAGTGGGGTCTCAGTTGGGGTCTCGGTGGGGGACAGGGGGATAAGGGGACAAGGGGACAGCGGAACAGGCGTTATGCAAGACACGACTCGGGCGAAGAGTCTGAAAATAAATGTGTGAACATAAAGTTGCATGTACTTAAGAAAACGCTGTCATTATTTCTTGATTGTTGTTTCTTCATACACATCATCTTTATTCAATTCTGGCAGAAAAGCGAATAATTTAAAGCTTCCTGATTTTTTGTTTTTACTTATTGTAAATAATTTTAGTGTCATCTTAGTTCTTTAAAATACTGAAATCAAAAACATTTGTCTAAAATGTATTCTTTTAACTTTAAAAGAAATATTCCTTTTCTTTTTTTTTTACTTTAACTATACAGTGTGTCACTAAAGTCTTCATACACCCTAAGTTTGTCAAATTTGTGTATAATAAAAAAGTTTTGATGCATATTTCTTAAATTAATCTTCTATTTACTGAAATAACATTTGAATGATACAAAAATTTCATTAACCCATTAAGTACCCATTGCAAATTTTGGAATTTTTGTAAATGTCTACTTTTTCCACTTTTTTTCTAAGTCTCAAACAAAAAAAATTTTAATGCAAAAAAAGTTTTCAAACAGTTCTAAGAGTGACTGCAAAAAGAAATTTTCAAAAATCTATTCGCTAGTATTTTTTTATGATTTTTTGAAAATTGCTAAAAAAAGACTATTTTAACCCCTTTTAATACAAAAGTGGATTTTTAGCAATTTTCAAAAAATCAACTAATTTAATTGACTTAATTAAATCTTAGCAATAATAATATATTTTGAAAAGTATTCTCCGAGTTTCTTTAAGTTCTTAACCATTGAAAATGGTTTGCCTGCTTTCTTCGGAATTTTCTAGATATATGTGTTTTCGAAAGCTATAAAATAAGTCTCAAGAAAATGCGATCATAAATGATTCAACCGTTTATAATGCTGTGTCCAACATTTATTATTATTAAAAGCAAAAAAGAGGCAATTTGAATTAATGAATAGTGCTAGCATATATCTTTTATAAATATATACATATATTCCCATATAGTATCATCTGCGATACTATATAGAACGTTTCACGGACAGCGCGAAATGTACTAAAGTCTTTGACGTTTTAAACAATTTTCGACTTTGTATATTTTTCTTTTTTTTCTTATATTTTCTTTTTATCGGTTTTATTTCTTTTCGTCGCGGGGCAAAATGGCTCTTATTTATTTTGTTCGGGCAGCTAAAAGCGGCTTTTTGGCTTTTGTGTTTTCCCAATTTTCATTTTCGGTTGATTTTTCGATCGTTTGCTCTGTTTTGTTTGTGGATTTTTCATTTACCTTGCTATTTTCGGACACACTTGACGCGACCGAAGAAGATCGACAAGCGAAAATTGCGCAGAACTGTCGCCAGAAGGCCCTTATGTACCGCCAAATACATATGTACATATATATACCCAATATATCTAATATATATAAATAGTATTTGGTCTGCTCCTGATCTTATATACCATACTGCCCGACCGAGGCGAGTCGAGGCGATGACGCGCAATTGACGCGACCAAAGACGCGTTAAAAACGCGCGGAGCGACGCGACGCGACGATCGTCGCATCTATTTTGGTGTATAGCAAATACAGATACAGATACAAAATACAAGCAAATACAGAGATGCAGATACAGATTGCATAGTTAGCTATAGTCAGCCGTCGTCTCTTTGTATATTTCGCCTAATCTATTTCAGTTCTTCATTATTTTGTTAGTTGTTGCTTTTTCACAAATGTATTTTGTCTTTAGGAACTGTTTGTGGTTGTCTTTAGGGCGACGGCACAAATTGTAATTAGTGCTAGTTTTTCTAGATTTAATTAGAATTTATCTTGTTTTGCACGTTGTCTCGCAGGTACCTTGAAGATAACAGAAACTGTCTCTAGTTGTTACAACGAGAGTTGCTCATTTAATTCGAATAAAACGATTAATTTTATCTTTATCATTAGAAAACAAAATATAAATGCTGTTTAAAATAATTATATAAATTAAACAAGTAATGCCAAGAAAGAATTTTTAAGCTATGTTGTCTATTTAGTTGCCAATTAATTGTATATATTATATGTTGTTATCAGTATCTATAAGCTATAAATGTTTAAGCTGTAGTATACTAATTATTTATTTGAACAGAAAGATAAATTACCCATTTCACCTTATTTATTTAATTAAATACATTAAACAAATAAGATTGTAAGCTGCTAGCATTCAAAATTTTTACAAACTTTCTTTATATTTTCCGATAAATATTAGGCTCTATATGATGAAAAACCACATTAATAATTTTCTATAGTAAGATTTAGTAACACTCTGAATAATAATTAAAATCTGGTAATTTTAGCTTAAATTTTATTATATATTAACAATGCATCAGGCAATTTTAAAAAGATTTACGCTTTCTGAAAGCAAGAAAATACAATTAAAAAAAAATAAATCATTTGCTTTGCAGCTTTTAATTTTAGAATTTTTTTTAATTTTTTTTTTAAATTTTTTGTAAAATATACAAAGCAAAACACTGTAAAATTTACTTCAATTGGAACATCACAAAGGGACTCCAGTTGAGTTTTCGAGTAACAACTTTCACCGACGACGACGCGTCGACAACTGAACCGACGAATGTCAATCAAAATAACAAATAAACAAATGCGAATGACACAACAACAATGACGACAAATTTGAGGAAATTGGCAAACGAAACTTGAATATTAACTGCTGCCAAAATGGCTGGCAACATTGGCAAAAGCCAAAATAAAAATTAAAAAAAAAAACATAGAATATTGGCCAATAAATTTTACAATTCGCTGACGATGGCCAACAATTCTGTTGGTCAAGGTCGAGCCAATCAGCACGTCATTACATTAATATAAATATATCTATGGGTATATATCTGATATATAGAGCAAATACTTAGAATCATAATCATGTTAATTGGAGACCTGTTGCCAAAGCGAAGTGCTTATAGCCAAATAAACAAACTGATGACGTTCTCAAAAACTGGGCAACTCGTCAAAAAAGCCAAGTTGTGTGTTGTTTGTGTGTGCGTCAGCAATTAAAATCATAATGAGAGTGCCAAGTGGCGCCTAATGCCCATGGGTGGCCAGCAGCCAACTTGCCACGAGCCTCTCGCATTCCACACACACACACACACACACACACACACACACACACACACACACACAATCACAGGATGCGTCGCTGCTGCCAAGTTGGCAGCCAGTCGCAGTCATCGACGCAGCTGCGTCTATGTTTATGTTTTGTTGTTGTTGTTGCTGCTGCTGCTGCCGTCTTCCAGTTGTTGGCAATGTGTGCCAAATGCCAGCAGGAAGTCCCAAATGTCTTGGAGCTGTACCAAGAAAAATTGCTGCAGCAGACTTGTAGGCGCTGCAAATTGCAGACATGCCGCAGACAATGCTGCGACACCAGGGCGTATACGCAACGTCGAGGCTCAGCAACAAATTAAGTATACGCCACGACAGCATCAACAAATATGCACAGCTCATGCATAACAAATAAATAACCAAGCATCATTAGAAAATCAACAAAAAAATAAAATTAAAAGAAGAGAAGCAGCCAGAAAAAAAAAAATAGAATTATGTTCGCCTTTGGTTTTGGTCAGCGTGGAAAACATCAAAGGATCGCCGCGTCGCACTAATAAGTTTTTCCAAGAAAATGAAAAATCGTTTGTGCATTTTTATAAGTGCAAAAATATGCAAATCGAGTAAATCATTATGAGTCGACTGGACAACGGCAGCGAGGCCTTACCAAAGGCACAGACAAAGTTTTCCTCTTTTTTTTATATTATTTTCTATCTTCTTTTGAAGGGCCGCATAAAAATTGGCGGCAGCAGCTTCAGTTGCAGCAGGCAGAGCAAAGAAGGAAGGGGAGATAGAGAAAGGGGGCAAACAAATAATAATTTTTGGCGATTTATTTGTTTGTTTGTTTTATTCGCCATGTCTACGCCATGAAAATTATGGCGACTGACTTTTGCACCCAAAATATAATTTAAACTGACAATGGGAATAGAGCTATAAAGCTGTGGAAGATGGGGAGGATGAAGTTGGTAAGGAGGGGCAGAGTATTAGGGGCAATGACAATTGAATATCACTCAATGAAAATGTTTAGCTTTAAACAACTTTTAATTAGATCAAATGCCTGAATTGAAATGGATTATATTAAACATTGACTGAGAGCTCTATTATCTTTTTAAAATACACTGTAATCAATGAAGCTTACAGCAGCACATTGTAAGCTGAAAGTTTTTAGTATTGACCTCTACTTAACATCATCTTCTTCTCGTTCTAAAAATTTATATGGCCATGAAGTGAAATCTATTGAAAAAAAGAATTATTCAAAACATTAAACTTGCCCAGCGAAGTAAAGAGAGCTTTGTAAGCAACTGAAAGCTTCTTTTCTCTGTAAGGATTAAAATTTGATATTGGAAATAGGAGAAAAGAAGTTAGTGCAGCTTTAAATATACTTCAAATCAACTAAAGAAGGTACATATATATTATACGCCTTGTTAGACGTTTCAGAATAATCTTGCATCCTAAAATAGTCAGGCCTGTTTCAGATTTGTCGGAATTGACTTTCTTTAACCTGCTCTAATACCATTTCGGCTATATTTAGTGGATTGATATCACTTTTAGTTGATGAGTTTAAGTCCGACAATGAGAAAAACGATCATTTTGAAACAATTAGTCTAAATTCAAAGTGAATAAATGCTAAAAAGTAAAAAGTGAAAACCGGAATAGGCCTGAATATGAGCTTTGAAACTTTGGCAACAGCTCATTCAGTTTGAAGCTGCTGATGCTTTCAACAAAATTCATTTGATTTTTCTTTTGTTTTAGATTGTTTAATATATTCTTTGCTATTGAAACATCCTTGTCAACTGGCAACTTGATACTCTGCCATGTTATTTAGTTGTTTGATTGTCTATCAATCGCTCGATCTATCGTTTGCTTGCAACTATTTGTCACATTGCATTTCGGGGCGATTCAATTAGATTTAATTGCTCTTCTCTCGTGTCGCGTTTCGCGCGATGGTCGCCTTCGATTTATTTAAAAAAAAGGCGCCGAGGGCCATCAATAAAATCAATGCGGGCCATAAATCTTTGGGCCGTTCATTGAAACGTGCCCAAATGCAAACGGGCAATCGTTTTGCGCTCGAATCTATCTCTTGGCTTCAATGATAAGGACTGGCAAAGGAAAAGGAAGTGCGAACTTTTGCCCAGAGCTGCTGACCAAGAGAACAAGACCTTTGTTTGTTTTTGTCGAGGGAAAGAGTTGGACGAGCATATGCAGGCAGTCAAGAGGAAAGGACACAATGCGCTAGCTGCTTGGCTTAGTTGCCAATTTCCGACACCGAGAGGCGAAGGAGGTGGGGACAATAGCAAGAATTATTTGCCAGGATGTCCGAAACATTGTTGGTGTCAACAAATTCCTTTTCAGCAAATGCCAACTGCAAAAAATGTTCAACTATCGCCAGTAAAAAAAAAAACAGAAAAATATATGTATATAAAATTAATGCCCCAACATTAAGAAGAGCGAGATGTCGTAGTCCCTTCCACTTTCCACCTTCCTGCTTCCATCTTTGCCTTGCTCCTTTTTTTTTTGCATTTTGCATACCGCGGGTACAATTAAATTTCGTGTTAGTTTTTGGGGAAAACTTATTGTCCTTTTGTCGTGGCTGCTTCTTGGAGCCAATTAACTGAGTGCGCATTCTGCAGTCCGCCAGTTGTTAATTGCTTTAATGGCTCGGAAATTTTGCAGTACAAATAAGTTAACTGCAGTCGACAAAGAGATACCTTGTAATCGCTTTTCAGCGATTTAATTAAGCAATTTTTGATAAGCCCGAATTGATTCATGAAAAGTATTTGCATAATATCGAATCTTTTGTTTAAATTTAAAATGGTTACATTTGATTTCAGTTTCGTCAATTTTAAGGTTTAGACATTGTACGATCCAACAAGGTTTTAGAAGCTCCTTAACTAGTTTTTTTTTTTTTTTTTTTTTTTAATTTGACGGGTATACATTTTTTGCGTTTCATTCCTAGGAATTTAAAAACACATGCTTGACTACAATGACGGGGGGAATCGAACCCAGTTTTTTCAAACTGAAAGTTCTAGTTATGTGACAGGTCGGCGACTCTAACCACTGAGCCACCGGACCCCACAAACCTTAACTAGTGTATAAAGTTTTATAACAAAATAAAAAGTAACGACAAAATATGAATTAAGTTTTCAAGTTTTAACATTTAATTAACTCTTGTTATAATTAGCTGAGCGTAATTCTGCAAATGAATTAAGATAAACAAACTCTAGTTGTCGATTTTTCATAATAATCGATTAAATTAAATCGATTGATAATCAAAAAATTAACGAGTTAAATTGAAAAACGCTTTTGCGAACAACGAGTTGTAAATTTTTTGATAAATTTTTACATACACACATATGTATGTTATCATAGCATATAAACTTATCAGCATTTTTATTTTCCACAGGGTATTCAAATACATTTAAGACTTGTTTTCTATGATTGTAAATGAACGTGATGCGCAGTTGCGCTCATAAATTAAAGCATTAAAGCCCAAAAACAAGCGCATGTTGAAATGATATTTCAGAATCAGAATTTATTGGTCAGCGCTTGATTTACTCGTTCGCTTTTCGATGTTTCCTTTGTCGAGCATTAACCATAAAACGATTCTAATCACATTTCGCATTTTGTATTTTGTATTTAGTTTTCAGGTTAAACATTCGCCATGAGATGAGATGTCTGGCCAAATGTGGCGTCTGTGCATTGAACCACAAACTGAATGGATAAGTGAAATTGGGAACGGGAAATTACGAAGCCCTCACAAAATAAAAGTCTGTGGCCTTGAGATGAGAACATCGGAAGTTGGGGGTTGCTTTAACATTTCTGCAGCGCCTATAAATTCAGTTAGTACGAGCAGGCTTTTGGCCATAAGTCTTGGCTGTAACTGTAAGTGTAACGCCCTCACGCATTTAACCATGTTGTCATTTTGGGCTGCATTGCGATTATTTATGTGGCGCCAGGCTGTTGGCTTTTGGCTCGAACTGAACGGAATTATGGTAAGGGCTTGACTTTTAAGAGTACTCGTTTATTGGTCGATTATCTTGTGGTAACAGCTGCCTGCTCAAGGTAGACCAAATGGAAATTCTAGGCATATTCTTGAAATGATAAAAGTCTGCAATTATTGTAATTATTTTAATCTGAATAGATTGATATCTAATCTAATAATATCAAAACAAATATATTTTTATATTCTTATATCAATACATAGAATGTTTAAGGCGAATAAGATTTATAGAAAGTTTACTACATTAGTACAAGGAAATTTCTAGTAGTATTCGTTCTGTGAATAAAACTTATCCACTTTGCTTAGAGGAGTTCAATGAGGAGATTTTGTGAATCATTCAAATACACAAATTTAAAATTTGTTTATTTATTAATTTAAATTATGAAATGTTCGAAAAATATTAATCAGAGTAAACCTACAGAAAACTTTATCAGGGGTGCCACAGAAATCGCTTTCGCTTGAATTTCACTTAAATCTCATAAAAATTTAGAGTTTTCTGTCACAGAAATCGCTTTCGCTTGAATTTCACTTAAATTTGTGTGAAATTTAAGTGATATTCAAGCGAAAGCAATTTCTGTGGCACCCCTGCATAGTTTCATACAGTAGAAATTCCAGCTGCTGTTTTATTTTAAAAACTGTGAGATAGGCTATAGTCGAGCTTCCGACTATAGGATAAACGTTACTTATTTAAATAAATCAAAAATATTTTTTATTGCATGCTTTTAGGCACCTACATTGCTTAAAAACTTTAATCAGCCATTACCACCTTTCTATTTGTCCGCTCTTGCTACGATTTAGTAAGATTATAGGTAATAATAGTAGTTGATGTTAATTAGTAACAAATTCCTAATATTTATCTTAAAAAATTCTAAAAAAGGTGACAGGAGAGTATCTACTGAGAATATAAATTAATTTGTAATTTAAAACAAACTTAGATTAATTATTTTGCTTTTATTTTCCAACAAAATATTGTTATTCAATTAAAACAAATTTAATTTGATTTTTCTACTTCCCATTTCCCTTTCCCCGCACTTACCCATTGTCCACTCTAGTAAATACTCAGGTTGTCATCCTGTCTGTTGCTTTTCCGCACACCATTTTCCGCACGCATTTCCCACGAGCTGCCATCAGATTCAATAAGTTTCCGAATCTTCTCCCAGCGACACACAAAACTCGCGCTGATTCACATTTGTTTTTTGTTCTTTCTTAGCCATAAAAATTGTCTACGAGTGCTTTCAGTTACCGAGTAAAACAAATTACTCTTAATAACTTGAAATACTTGACTGTTAGAGCAAGTATTTAAATTATTATAATATACAGTAGATTGCACTAGTGTTTATAGGTATAATATTTCGTAATTGTTTGCGATTACATTATGGTTTGCGATTATATAATAACGCTAAGTTTGCTACATTATTTTTGTCGAGTTTTTTTTTTGTTTGTTTGTTTGATGTTTTGAAATATTGTTGTGGTTATAACGTTAAGCACTAAACACTACTTGAATTAAGTTTGAAAGTTTGATTAAGTTTATTGTGTAATTTATTTTATTTTATTTTAATAATTTTTTGAAATTATTTGTGAGTTGGTAAACGCGGCGTATGCGCGATGTTGGCTCGCTGACTGATGCGCATCCTTTGAGGTTTCGCACGCGTGTGCTTTGGGCCAATTTGCTGCGCTGGCTGACATGGCTGACAAATCATTAGTGGCCAGTTTGAAACAATGGTTATGGCCACATTTTGTTGTTGTCGCTTGTTGTTGCTGTTGTTGTTGTCTGGGCGCTGCGCCAGTTGCTCCATTGGCGTGTTTTTTGGCACGGAGCAAAAAGAGTTGAGTTGGCCAACAGAGTTGGCGGCGCACGTTGGTCAGTTCAAAAGGTTGTCACACGCACACACGCACACACACACACACACATACATGTTTAGTTAACACAGCGCATTGTGTTGTTGTTGTTGTTGTTGTTGCGGCGCGACACGTTTTTTTTTTGTTGTTTTTATTAATTGTTTTTGTTTGCTGTATAATCGAGACGAACGCATCCTGTGTAGCAGCTGCTGTTGTTGTTGTTGTTGTTGTTGTTGCTGCACCACTGTGTCAACTAAGCCTGCAAGTGTGTGTGTGTGTGTGTGTTTACTTTGAGCTGTCAATTGACGTTCATTTTTGATGTTGCTGTGATCTTGGCCAGGGTCAACGCTGTGTTTGACTTGGCTAATCAAACCGCGTTAGTGGCCAAAAAATCTTCCTTTTCCTTGACTGTCATCCTGCGCTGCCTTGGCAAAGGATGCAGTCGCTGCTGCGTCGTCATCGTCTTGGACCTTCACCACATCACCACCTTTTGGCCAGTAATTGCTGTTGTCGTTGCTGTTGTTGTTGTTGCTGTTCTTGTTGGCTAACTGACTGACTGGCTGGCTGGCTGGCTTTGGCTTTGGACTGGCTGCTGGCTGTTGGCTACTTTTCTTGGCTGGCTACGCGTCGCTCAAAAGTCAAAGCCAAAGCCAATTCCCGTGCCCTGTGGCCAACCGGGCAACCGGCACACACCAGCACACACACCAACACACCACTCTATACACACACGTTGCCCATTTGCCGGTGACTGTGCCAGCTGCCCAGCTGCCAGTTGCCAATTGCCAGTTGCCAGCCTTTTGTTGGCTCACAACACCGACGCTACCAGTTTCTTGGCCAACTGACTGACGACTGCTCAGCAGTCAGCCAACAGCAAAAGCAGAAGCCCTCAGTGCCGGCAGACGCTGCCAGCGTCGTCGTCGTCGCTGTCGTTGTCGTTGTTGTCGTCGCAGTCGTCGTCAGTCGTTGCTGCTGCTGCTGCTGCTTTTTGTGTCGTCATCGTTGCCGCCTCCTGCTGACCTCCGTCTCATTCCGCTCTTCGGCCATGCGACGCCTTTGTCGCGTGCAATTCCAACTGGCTGCGCTCCAAGCTGATCCCCCTTCCACCACCCGTTCCTCCTTGCCTCCCATCCTCCCTTCTTCCCCTTCTGCAACGTTGCAACACTCGGCTGACTTCGTTCTCGGCCACATCGTGCTCGGCCATTAAACAGCTCTCACGCTGCGCTCTGCTCTCTTCGCACTTCGCTCTGCTCTCTTCGCTCTCTGTTTTCAACATTTTCCTCTTTTCACGCAATTTTCACAATTTCAGTTTTTCGACTTTTTCGTTTTTCCCCATGTGCTCGACAACTTTTTACCCGCGCAAAATGTTTAGCCTGGCATAGAAAATTAATGGGAACATGTGCCGTGGTTGCTGCGGGCGGGATGAGGATGATGATGAGAGGAGGGGGAGAGAGGGGGGAGAGATGCCGAATCTCTGAATTTTGTTTGAAAAACATTGCAATAGATCAAAAACAGCTACGCTCGATACGATCTTATCTATCTGCATTGGATTTGAATAAATAATTTCGGAAATATTTTCAAATACTTCTCAGAACTCAAATCACTGCGGACGGCAGTCCGCGCTAGTGACGAAAGCAGCACGAAGGTTGCAAAATGCGACTTGCAATATTTGCTATGACTGCCCGATCAGGTCGAGTTATAAGCCGATCGAAAGGTATCAATTTAACTAACAAATGTGCATACTAAGACTTTTGGGAACTTACCTGGTTCAAAAAAATTGAATCGGTTGGAGCAAATGGGGCCGTTGGAGAATTTTTGAATATTTTTTGAATTTTTTACTATTCTAATCACACATTTTTTTAAAATAGTTTATATGTAAAACTTAATATTATTCGTCACAAAATTGGATATCAGAAACTTTGGGGCATACAAATGTTTTCGTCACTTGACTTTTACCTCGTAAAGAGGTTTTTTTAAAATAAGATATCTCTTTTTTAATCATATTTTAAAACAATTTCCTCTAATTTTTCAAGTCAACCAATTTAGTATTTGTTTAAAAAAAAAAATCTGAAGTCCTTTATAAGTTTTCAAATCAAAATGAAAAACTCAGATTGAGAAAAACTGCAATAAAACTGAAGTTTTGTATTTATTTGTATTTACTTAATAATTTGACACATTCCTCATGCTCTCCCAATATTTAATAATAAGTAAATTATATCAGAATTAAAGACTTATAAAATATAAAACTTATTAGCATTATCAGTGAAAAACATTTGAGTTCCGATCCACCAAAAGTAATAGCTCTTTCATTCCATCAAGATAAAAAGATATAATTTAAGCAATTAAAGTAAATTGTTGAATTATTCAGAATATTTTGAGAATTATCGATAGACAGAAAAAGTTTTGGCAGGGAAAGATTCTGCATTTTAATTTAGGAATTTAGTTAGTTAGTTAGCTTAGTTATTCCTTAAGCCATTCAAACTATCTAAAGCATCAATCTGAGTACACAGAAGTGAATTAGGTTTGTTACCTTTCCAAGATCGGGCACTTAAGATATGAATATGTATTTGGCAAGCAATTGAATCACTTGACTCAACGTCGTCTTCGCCTCTGACAATTATGAATGCACTCGAAAATGCAACGCGGAAAATTCGCACAGATATATAAATAGATAGCTTAAGTTTATATAGCATATGCGTGTGTTTGTGTGTGTGTGTGTGTGTGTTATGGTTGTTTGCCTTTCGACAAAAGCATAAACGCAGTCATAAAATTAGAATTTAAATGAGGCAGTAAAAAAAGTGGCAAGACAAAAAGTTAAGCAAGGAGTCAGCGTGGCTTAATGAAATGCAAATGGTCAACAGGTTCGCCTGGGATTGTTGTCGATGCCAATCAGTGTAAGTGTAGAGCACTTGACTCTCCTTACTTACCCTCCCTTACCTCCCTTCCCTCTACCTCCCCTCGCTACTTTGTGTGAGTTATGAAATCGAGTGGCGCCAGTGTAAAAATTTAATGCAATTGCATAAAATGTGCACTGTAAAAGTTTGCAATGCACTAATAAATTTCTAATAAATGCATGTTAAATAAAAGCCACAATGTTGTTGTTGGACAGAGTAAGAGAGAGAGAGGGTGGAAGGGGGTTCTACTGACTGTGTTAATTGAGCCCCGATTATGTGGCTATTAATGGGACTTACGGGCCAGTTAGTTAACGTAGGACAAAAACTGTGACAACAATGCGAACAACACACACACCCATCTACACACACACACACACACGTTGACCGCAGCACGTGCTGTCAGTAGACAAACAAGCAAAGCATCCCCTCACTCTCTACTCTTGTACAATACATCCCCCTTTTAGCCGTAGTCACTACGCCCCTTTTATTTTTTGCTTGCCTGTATTACAGACTGCTGTTGCTGTTGCTGTTGCTGTCGCCGTGCTTCCGCAGCAGCTAAACGTTTATTTATAGCCCAAACAGCGCCAAAGGACCAAATATTCACAATGCCCCCCTCCTCACTCCTCATCAGGCACTTCAACTAGACAAAGGCCAGGCCAAAGATAAACATACGATTCGAAACTGGGGCTTGAGTGAGAGCTACAACGACTGTTGCCAACTCTTCGTACTGCCCTCTTCTCAGTCCTCTCAATTGGGCAGCAACTGGCGACCATCAACTGGGTTTTTTGTTGCCTTGGTAAGCCAGCACACATCTTGATTTTTGGCCAAACAAAACATTGCTCGAGCACTTGCCTTGGCTATAACTGTAACTGTAACTGTAACTGTATTTGGATATGTTAGTCACGTGGCTTTCACTTGGCTTACCAAATTGCTGGACAGCTCAGGACGGTGGTGGGAACGAGACACCACTCTGAGCTCATGGGTGCTGCATTTAAAATGACTGGTAAAACAATGTACTTATATTCAATAATTTTTTGAATACTTCCAATTTTTGAGCTCAAAATATTTTTTAATTTTGCAAATCAAAGTTATCAGATCATAATCAGAAAAATAATTTTACTATAATTAAAAATAAAGGGCAAGTTACACAAATTTAGAGAAATTATCTTCCTAAATTTACATGCAATTTAAATATAAATATAAAATATTGACCAAAAATAATCCATTGGTAAATTAATTACATTTTTGAAATGCGTTTCGTTTTACTCATGCTGGAAAAATATTAAAAATGTTCGAATAATTAAATTCTCTTGACTTGAAATACTTTCGAAGGAAATGTTTCTCAAAAATCGTTTAATCAAATATTGTATTATTTATTCTGCACAATAGAAAGTCTACATACTTATAACAGAGCTCCTTAAATTCCGAGATTTCAGTTAAAGTTGTTGAATTTAAATTAAAAAGTAGATCTAAGCAATATCTCTGACTAAACTTAGTTCACAGCCTTAGCTTAATATGTTTATTTGGCCTTATCGCTATCCACCTTTTTGTAAAATGTTTTAACAGCGGAAATCTTTTGTCTTTTTTGAGCTCAAAATATTTGTGATAAATTTGCAAATCAAAAATATCTGATCATTATCAGAAAAATAATTTTACTATAAATAACAAACTTAATAAACCTCCAGGGTATAAAAACAATTGCAAGTTACACAAATTTAGAAAAATTATTGTCCTAAATTTACATGCAATTTAAATATAAATATATTAAAATATTGATCAAAAATAATCCATTTGTAAATCGGTTGGAGCTAAAAGTGTGAAATGCGTTTCATTTAACTCTCAAAATAAATACTACATAATGCTGACAAAATATTAAAAATGTTCGAATAATTGAATTCTTTTGACTTGAAATACTTTACGAATATATATGAAAAAGTTTCTCAGACATCGTTTAATCAAGTATTATTTATTCTGCACAAGGTTCCTTAATTTCCGAGATTTCAGTTGAAGTTTTTTAGCTTAAATTTAAAAGTTGATCTAAGCAATTTCTTTGACTAAACTTAATTCACAGCTTTAGCCTAATATGTGTATTTGGTCTTATCGCTAGCCACCTTTTTGTAAAAGGTTTTGAAAGCGGAAATCTTTTGTTTTTTTTTTTGGTTTGCTTTCTAATCGCCTTCCTGGAAATTAGCTTGCCATTCATTTTCAGTTTTTTGTCAAGTGCGAATGCGAGTTGATAATTTCCACAGGCGTGCACACACCTCTACATAGTCAGAACTACACACACACACTCACTAACATTATCGAAAAGTTTTCAGGTCATTAAGTTTGTCGACAGCTTTTGGCAGGAACCAGGCGAAAGGACAAAGGGACAGACAAACTGTTGAAAGGAAGGTGTAAATTAAGTTCAACTCCGGAAAATGCCAATAGAAAAACAATTGAAAATTCAAGTGCCATCTCGTTGTTTGAGGCAATTAAAGTACTTCAGTTGGATATTAGAGAAAAAGATGTCCAGCAATTTGAGTGTGTATGGTACAGGGTGTAGCAATTTAATGCACATATGCTAAGATTTATGTGTTTTGTTGGATTCGCTTGGCCAGAGTGCAAAACAAAGAGACATTTTATTTTGTGCAACATTTTTGTGCCTTGGCCTGGAGCTGGAAACTGGAAACAGGCGGACGGGCAGGGAGGATGTGTCTGCCAGCCAGCCATAAAGAAATACTCGTACTCCACTTACAATACCCTTTATAGATAAGTTTGACTCAAAAGGGGTAGTGTATTTAGGAAGTGTATTTAGGGAGAAAGGTTAAAGAGAAAGCATTCGGGGGTGACACAGAAATTGCTTTGGCTTGAATTACACTTAAATTTCATACAAATTCCAGTGAAATTCAAGCGAAAGCGATTTCTGTGGCACCCATGATTAAGTTTTTGAAACTCTAATCTAGTCTTAAATCAATTTAATGAAGACAGGAATATGCTGCGCCAAAAAGAAGGCCACAAAAATGCTGTCGAGAATATCCTGCGCCAAAAAGCATGCTACATATTTTTTTGAAGAGTTTGAGAGATGAGATGATTAATAAAAATAATCAGCGAAACCAAAATTATATCACTAAACATAAATTTACATTTTCTTTAAAGTTAAGCTTTACAGGATATCTGTTAGTCGCGCATGCCAACTGAATTCAGCTTGTTACTTGTATAAATGCTGTCATGCTGTGTGCTCTGGCATTTGAATGCTTGAAATTGTTTTTGTCGCGTTTTGGCGTCCTGCGAAGAAGGATGCGAAATACTGTTTGAATATTTCCCTCTGTCAAAAAGGGCAACCGTTTAATTTTTTTTCTTATTCTCTATTCATTTCTTGTTTTTCCTTTTCTTTCTTGTTTTTTTTTTTGATTCGCTGGCATCGCGATAGCGCCAGTGTAAGTAAACCTTAGGAGGTAACGTCTCTGCAGCTCAAATATCGGCCAATGCGTCAAGGAATGCCGCCTTCTGATGATACCAGAAAGAGCCATAGATGCACGCAGTTCGCATATTAATTTCATTTGGACTCTGGTCTGGTCGGTCTGGCCGTTCTGTCGACTGCTGGATCGGTCACAAGACAACGCAAGACACGACACGACAAGTCTGTGCAGGCATCTGCATGCAGAGTGCGTTGCTTATGGCGAAAAACTAAACAGCAAACAGTTTTATTTTTCTTCTTTTTTCACTGCATTCAATTCAGTATGCAATGCAAATACCCTAACAAATGTCTGTTGTTGTTGTTGATTGATCAGCTAACTGCGAAATCAGGGCAAACTATTGTGGCCATATGCAAATTGTGAAAGTTTAACTGTTGATGGATTCGGTGAGTGGTTGCCAATGCTTTGATTTGTCATCCAACTAACTAAAGTAGCTAAATAGTCTCACATCAACCACTTGATTTATGTAAATCCTGTTCGCAATTGTTGCGACTGGTAAAAGTGGATAAATATATTTACATTCATGGGTTAATTGCATACGAGCTTAATTGCATACGAGTAACTGTAATGTTATGCATATTAAAGACAAGAATATCATTCACTCATGCTAAAATATAAAAAAATATAATATTTTTTTATTTTATTTTTTTTAATTTTTTAATGATCGTCATTTTGAATAATAAGTAGTTCTTAGAACTAATTCCATTTGCTTTGGAGTTGCCACCCAGCAAAGAAGAAGTTATTTATAGTGTTGCCACTATATAAATTAATTATAAATAGACACAAATAGATTTGCACTAGCAAAAGCGCCACATTTGCCGTCGGACATATTTGCAACAGGTGTAGACGCCACATATATGTACATATATACACACATGCATTACCTACGGAAAACGTGCAGCCAGAATGACTCTGCTATAAATACAAGCAGTAAGAATTGTTGGAGTCAGTGCAGCCAGCAGTTAAACACATACAAAGATGACAACTCTCTCACAAAGACACACACTCACACACCCATACACTCACACATTCACAGATTTATCCAGTTGCACTTTGAACACACGCGTATTGCAAAGAGTCAATGTTCTTCAATAGCTCCATTAGCAGTGGCCAAGCCGCAACATTGCGACACAAAACACTTGAGCGAACAGCAGCAGCAGCAGCAACAACAACAACAACAAGCAGAACAACAGCAACAAACCAAAGCAAACCAAACCAAACCATAACCAGCATCAAGCACTTTTTTGTTTGAGTTATTTTACGAGTTTTATTGGCTTTTATTGGCAACGAGATTTGAATTTTTCAAAACGACACTCGCTGGCTCGCTGGCAGAGACAGATGCTGAAGCTGATGCTGTGCCACTCCCTTTGCTCCCTTTGCTTCTCCTCCATCTCCATCTCCTTCTCCTCCTTTTCCTGCTGTTGCTGTCGTCCTAATCGTTCTGTTCTGTCCTGTCGCGTAGTTAGTCATTTTTTATGACTTTTACTTCCATTGCAGTATCGCAGTTGTTGTTGCCTGCAGGTCTAACAGGTGTCGTGCTGGCCAACAAACGTACATGTGTGTTCCTCCTTCTGGCCACATAACTTACCACTGATTGCAGTTTTATGGTCAAACTTTGGACTGAGCATTTATAGACAGCGATAACGGACAAACTGCTAATTAACTTTACCATAAAACGTTTAAGCCTTTTAAGCCTGGCTAACAATCAAGTTGACAAAACCAAACGAACAAAAAAACAAAGTGAGGATCAACCCACGGCTGCCATTCAAAGTGTGCCGCATAATGGCAGCCGCAGACAGACAACTTGCTAATTTTCATGCGCCATTTAAGGGGCGAAATCTCGCCAGGATAAGCCGCCCACTTTTCAGCTTTTACAAGTTGTTGTACCCTGTAGTCAACGATAATGCCAAAATGGGTATGTTTCAGATCGTTATTGGCATACATTTCAGACATTTTTCATTTTATTTATTTTTTTAATGTCAACTGAGTACAGTTGACCAAAATTAATGTACAAATTTAATTAAACGTTAAGTAATATAATAATTAATTAAAATTAAATTTAAATTTAACTAAAAGAATAAAAAATTAAAAAATTTAAAGTCTGGGGTTATTCAAACATTTTTTAAAATGATTCAACATTTATTGCAAAGACTGGGGAAAATCCAGAAAAAATCAGATCAAAAAGTATTAAAAAGTAGTAATAATTAGTAATAATACAAGTATTAGAGCTAGTAAGGTCAGGGATTTCTAGATAGCTAGAGAAAAAGTTATGATTTCAAGGAGGGAGAGAGATTTCCTTAAAGAAAACGTGATAAAGAACTTTGCAAAGCGCAATCAGTTGTGCATGTAGGTAAAGCTAAAGGTATAAAGTTTCTAGTAGTTCTACGGGGGACAGAAAAGGTAAGACGTTCTAAAAGGAAGCTAGAATCAATCTCGCCAATAATCAATTCATGAAGAACAATAACGCCAAGCGTTTTTTACGATTGATTTAAGACGGAAGATTGAGAAGAAGTAGCCTACTTGGGTACGATGGTAAACTGTGATCCGGGTCCCAGTTTAAACCACGTAAGGCGAAAAGCAAAAATTGCATTTGAACTGATTCAATACGATTTGATTTTAGACACATATTTTTTCAGCATGTTTATTTAAAAAAATATTTTTTTTCGAACTTGTATTTCCGTATTTTATCTCATTATTTTGTGAGAATAATCTTTTCAAGATTTTAACTTTATTAATTTACTGAAAATACAATCTTTTTACTAGTTCTTTTTATTTATTCTTCAATCAAATTTATGTAACTTATTAAAATTTAAAGATATTCAAAAATTAGTTATGTTAGTGGGTATTTATCAGTTGTACTCTCTCAACTAAACTTCTCTTGTTTACCCCTGTTTGTGTCTGTCGCATCACGAATTCACTTGACAACTCTTTTATTTTATTTTATTTGATTTTTTTGCATTTGCCCTTTTTTTATGTGTAATGCGGCACGTTGTCAGCCTCCTTAGGACTACTTAAAATTCAGTGACTGACATAAACATCCTTAAGCAACCCAGTCAACAATGCCAAATGCGCTTTAACGATATGTCAGAGATTAGAGCGCCAAAAATGCCAAAAGCAATTAATTTACAAGATTTTGGGGAGAGAGCAAAGAAGACTTTCTTGTTTTTGGCTGCAGTTGGACATGGAAATGTGTTCCAAGAAATAATATTGCTGTGTAATTCGAATAAATATATAAGATGTAATTTGATTAATATAAAAAACAAAATTATAATTATAATTGTGACAAACAGAATTTTAAGTCTTACTTACTTAACATTTTAAAAAGCGATTTAGTGACGAAATTGATTTACAAACCCGCGAAATGAGTTCATTTTGCGCTTTTTGTCAGCAAATGCAATAATAACCACAATAAAATCTTATTGCATGGAAATGCTTATGCATATGTATATCGCATATACAATATACGTACATATGTATATAAATATATCGTATAATAAAAGCAGCCAGCGGCGTCGGCAACAAAGCAAACAATAATTTCCTTCATATATAAAAATAAGAGCGCGTCTAAGCCAACTGAAGGACAAGGGTGTAGAGTGGAGTGTGTGTGTGGGTGTGTGTGTGTGTGATGCTGTGTGGGTGATTTCAAGGCATAAACGGATGTACAAATTGCAAAACATAATTCAAATTGTTTGACTTTTTTGACAATGACTGCGCCAGTGCCACTTTTAGTTCCCCTTCCGCTTCAAGCTGATCTCTGGCTAGAGTGCTTTTATCTTGACATATGTATGTGTGTTTGTTTGTGTGTGTGTGTGTGTGTGGATTGAGGCTGGCGCCTTTTGCAGTGTTTGTGTAACTGTTTGTTGAACTGCTGCTGCAGTTGCATTTAAGCAGTTGAATTTACTGATTTAAAAGTTATTAACTTGGCTTTTGTACCACGTTGCGTATGAGTCACATTAATTAGCTGAAACTGCCAGAAAGTGCGCTTAAAAAGCAATTAAATGTGATTAGCATAAGTTGCTAAAACATTCTGCATACTTTTAGGCGCCGCTTCAAAAACCATTGCATACTTGCGGGCTGCACCATCAAATGGATTTTTGGCTCTAGCGGTTTTTCGAGCTGTCTTTTTTTTGTTTTTTTTACTTTTTCTGGCACACACACACACACATAGAGCTGAACCATTTGACTTAATTAGTTGGCCGATGCCGACGCCGCCGTCGACGCCCCCGCCCAGATGTGGGCTGGGAATGAGGTTGCCAAAAACTATGAATTTATTTGACACTTGAATAAATGCGGTTTTTGCGGCGACAACGAAAAATGTCAGCCCATATTTTTCGTATTCCCCTGTTACCGATTCCCGGTCCCGGCCATCGACAGGGTGTGTCGACAGGGCTCTATCCAGGCGGTAACCGTTGCTCATATTGATATATAACCCATGTCTTGTCGTCGTCCCTCCACCATGTTCAATTCACAGCGCCGCGTCGCACATTTCCGTTTCCTGATTTTCTTAGACCAGAGTGTGTGTGTGTGTGTGTGTCTCTGTGTGTGTGTGTGGGTGTGTGTGTGCTTAGCCTTTTTATAAAATACCATTTTGGCTGTCTAATTTATGAATGTTAGCGCTAAGTATGCACTCATGCCAGTAATTGTGATATGTGTAAGTGCATTTGCCTGGCAAGGACAACGAGCAACGGCACAGGACCAGAAAGAATCAAAGTCCATGATGTCATTTAGCCAAAAAGTCCATGGCTTAAAGATAAAGCGGAATATGTCAAGTTTTAAAAATATATTTTAATGAATCTTTAGTTTAATTTACAATATATTCTAATATTTTTATACTTTGGAGACTTTTCAGCAGGATTATTTAATAAATTCGAATTTTTTGAAATAAATATATATTTTAAATAACAAATCCACAACTTACTTTACATTGAATATTTGGTAACGGTCATTAAATTCAGGGTCTTCACCTCCATAACGGCGATTTTATTATTTATATTGCTTTAAGTTGAAAGTTAAGCATAATATCCAGTTGTTGAAAATATTTTGGGCGCTCAAAATGTTTAATATTTTGATGTCTGGCTTCCAAAATTCAGTGTGACAGCATTTCATCAAAAATCTCTGTGGTTGAGTGGTCACACTGTTGCGTCAGCTATGCGCAACTAGAAAACAAGTAAACAAAATTGTATTTGTACAGTTTTATGTTGCGTACGACTCCCTGGAAATACATTCCAAAGAACGGTTTACAAAATATATACAAGGAAATAAAAACAAATTAAAATTTATTATAATTTTTGTTGTTTTTTTATTTATTTAATAATTTAACTCGCTCTTCGTGCTCGAAGACTTCAATGCGGCTCTTATTTTGTTGCTTGTTGGCTGCCATTGCTGCTGAAAATGATTTTGACTAGTCGAAACACTGAACGAATCGATGTTTTGAAAGGTAAAAAAAAAGCTGCTAGCTGTCATTAAAACAGTGTTGCAAAACGCCCGAAAATTTTCTGAGCAGCCCAAATTTAGGTACTGGATACAAGGGTTTAGAAATAGCCTTACAAAATAATTTCGAGCCAGTTTGCAACCCTTTTTTTTATATGGAGTTGACACCTTTCAAACTGAATTTTCAACAACTGGATACTATGCTTTAATAATAAGTTAAGCTTTAGGTTTGTTAAGTAAGTACAGTAAAACTAATGAAATTTGTCCTGCTTTATATAACAAATTCGATATGGCTAATTATCGTGCCAGCTGTGCAGTATTTTGATACTGATCCGGGTATAAATAGGTGTGAATTGATATGTCAGCTCAGTATCCAACGTCTCTCAGCTAATTACAATCTCAAAAATGCTGTTGAAAGTAACTTTCATAATATTATTAACAAATACTTATACAATAGTATGTGTTGCTAATTCAACCACCGAAGCCAAGGAGAAAATAGCACTTCGATCCTTAGCCTACGGTCGCGATTGTGTCGAAGCGACTGCCAGATCTGGGACAAGTGGTGTCTATGAGATTCTCGTGCCCAGCTACAGTAAAGACCCGTTTAAAGTTGCTTGCGACGCTCAGACACAGGGAGGAGGTTGGACTGTTATTTTGAGACGAACGGATGGAAGTGTTGAATTTTATCGGAACTGGAATACCTATAAAACAGGATTTGGAGATCTGGAAAATGAGTTCTTCCTAGGTTTGGACAAACTGCATGCCCTCACGACAGAAAGGAATTACGAGTTGCTCGTAATCCTCGAAGATTCGATTGGAACTGAAAGGTTTGAGAGATATACGAGGTTTGCCATCGGGGATGAGGGTGAAAACTATATTTTACATACTCTGGGAGAAGCGAGTGGAACTGCTGGAGATTCATTATCATATCATCATGGCATGTACTTTACCACTTTTGATAGAGATAATGATCGATCTAACAAAAACTGCGCCAAAACCCGAAAGGGCGCCTGGTGGTACAATGATTGTTACAACAGGTAAGATGAATGGCTAATTGTGTTAAGGCTTCGTTTATAAACTTGAATTCTTACAGCAACTTGACGGGAAAGTATAAAGAGAAACTCATTTGGGAAGCATTTCACTATGGTGACTCCTTAAAAACGGCCATAATGATGATTCGACCAAAGCAGTGAATGCTTAGTCTCAGCAGGTCAAAAACTGCTACGACGCGTCGTCCTGGTATAATACTTTGGAGATCTTTATATTAAAATATACATATGTTTTTATAGAGAATTTTGATTTAAAAACCTCTTTACGTGGTAGAAATCAAAATTTCTGATAACCAATTTTGTAACGAACGATTTTAAGTTGTATATTTTCATGTCTAAACTGATACAGCTACAGTTTAGCTCGGTAAATTTTAATGAACATGGAAAATGCAGATCTTTGGAAGTACTGTTAAACCTATTTTTAGATAACAGCCTGACTGTTTGCACATAAAAAAGTTAAGCTTGCCTAAAAATGGAAGTCGACTTGAGGTTAACGTGCATTTTCACATTTTTTAGCGAATTTTGCATATAAAACAAAAAATATCCATATACATATAAAAAATTAAGTAGAATATTTGACCATATCAAGCCAGCTTAAAATATAATGATAAGATCCAAAAGGGGAATTAATTAATCAGGCTCGGCCACGAACAACCAAACCACCGTATAACCAGTTTGATTTTGTAATGTGAAGCCTGAAAATGTATTCTATTATTCCAAAAAACAAAAATTAAAAAAACTGTTTCAATATTGAACATATCTGTAGCTTCTGTCGTTTGGAAACTGTCGGTCTGTCAATTTTATCGGAATTTAGCGATTTCTCGCTAAGCTAGCGGTTTTTCTTTTAAAGACGTGAAAAAAAATATGTCTAGGTTAATATAGGAAATAAGTCCAAATATCTAAACTTTTTCAACGCTTTGATACGAACAAACAGAAAAACAAATTAACAAACTGACTCTTCATCTCATTTTGTCGGATTGGAATGATCGAGGTATCATTCGACGTGTATTTTGAATAGAAATAATATAAATTAAAAATCTGATCAATTTGATCTACATTCGTTGCAATCATTTAAGTTTTACTCCTCTGACTAAAGCCCCCTCATCTCACCAGCCAGGTGAGTAACCAAATGTCTAAGTATGCACATTTGCTGGTTAAACTTATGCATTTCGATCGGTGTATAACTCGATCTGATCGGACTAATGACTTAACTTAGCCATTGCAAAGTGCATCCCAAAACCGAACCTACGACAACCGACCTTGTCAACTACAAATATCTTAATATCTATCACTATAAACCCAATTGGGACCGCACCCACAAATCAAATTATAATTCGACAATTAGAAAACTAAGCAGGTGGGTGGTCGGACAATCAAAAACAAAACATTCAATACGGTACTGTCATTTCTTGGCTCGTAGAAATGGTCGTAGATCATAAAAATTGCACACTTTAAACGTATTTACTTTCAATTGGCAATTGAAACGACGAGTCGAACACCTCGCAATTGTTTTTTGACTTTGTAATCAGACCATTAATATTCCATGCAAAGCGAAGAGTGTCAATTTTGTCGAGTTCCCAATGCTCGGCACAGTCAATTGCCGTGCGTCGAACGGAACGGATCAAAGTTCTTATCAAGGTTCAATTGATTGATACTAAGTGTAAACATACACTAAAAATGTTGAGCTCGTTATCAACATTTGTTAGCTTTATCGGTCTATATGCTATCGGCTGCTTTCTGTACGAGCACCTGAGAACACCTTTTAGATTGCTCAAGGTGCGTCTGATTAATGATCCAAAGCAACGACTGAGTTTAAAGGAACGTTTTGGCTCCTGGGCCGCAGTTACGGGCAGCAGCGATGGCATTGGCAAGGAATATGCCAAGGAGTTGGCCAGACAGGGCATCAATGTGGTACTAATCGCCAGGAACAAGGAGAAACTCGAGGCGGTGGCCAAGGAGATCGGTGTGTGAATTCACAAGTGCATATTAAATTGGAAAATTCTCTTTAAATGTAAACTTTTGAACAGCCTCGGAGTCCAAAGTCAAGACGAAGATTGTCGTGGCGGACTTTACGCAGGGAGTAGAGGTGTATGAGCACATCGAGCGGGAACTGGCCGATTTGCCCATATCCATACTTGGTAAGAAGTCACATTTATACTGTACTCAGATCCATGGCTAATTATACCTAATTATCCAGTTAACAATGTGGGCATGGGTTTGCCTGGTTACCTTTTCAAATGCACCAAGGAGCAGACTCAACAGCTGATAGACACTAATGTTGTGGCCGTGTCGCAACTTTCTCGCTACTTCTTCAACCGCCTGCGTCAGTCGAAGATCAAGGGAGCCATTGTCAATGTGAGTTCCGGCACGGAACTTCAGCCTGTCCCATATGCCTGTCTCTATGCTGCCTCCAAGGCCTACAATCGCAGCTTGACCCTCGCCCTAAAGGCTGAGGCGGCTCCATTTGGCATTCATGTGCAGCTTTTGTCGCCCAATTTTGTGGTGACCAAAATTAACAATTACTCCAAGCGCATTATGAGTGGAGGACTGTGTATACCCTCGGCTGAGGCTTATGCCCGCAGTGCCGTTGCCCAGCTGAGGGATGGCGTGGATGAAACTCCTGGTTACATCTGGCATCATGTCCAGAATGCGGCATTTACCATCTTTCCCTGGAGATTACGTTTATTTTCAAGTCAATTATTTTTCAAACTTATTATTGACAAGAAATCTAAATAAAATCTTAGCATACTTGCGGGCTGCAAATTTATTTGGTTGCTGTCTACGCTACGGCGAATATCTGTCTCGGCTGGAAGTGTCTCGACTAAAGCGCTTTGAGCTTTGAAAGGCTTTTCAACCGTTTTCTTGGCAAAATCAATATTATTCCCGATGTATGCGAATGGGCATGAATAATGTGAGAGTTCTTGGCAGTCTTAATTCGTTGACTGACTCGTTTAGTACAGGTATGTCTGCAATTTGTAGACTTAATGTTAGAAAGTGTAACAGAATTATTATTTAATTTAGAATAAGTATTTAACATTTTCATTTGTGGGTGCTTCTTTATCTTTATTTCTAATTTTATATTATACATTGCTTATTGTTCAATCTCAAATGGAATTTAACAGTATACATATGGATTGTTCGAACAATCTCTAGATTCAGAATTATTTCCTTACTTATTCCAATGACTGGCACAAATACATATATTTTTGCAGTTGATATTACAATGCATATTTACATTTTCAATAGCCAAGGTGCAACCAAAATGCTTTGAACTCATTTGTTTATTTAGCATTTGGCTGTCAAATGTCTGTATTGCTTAGAAAGTGATTAAATTAAGTACTTCTAATGGGCGAGTCGTAGTTACTTTCGAGAGCTCGACTAACTTACAGTTAAGTCAAGGCGATAACTTTTTATAATTTCTACCTCAAAAATAAATAGAAACAAAAGCCAAATTTTAAGTAATTATCTTTCTGAAATTCAGCGAAATTACAATAAAGTTCCACAGTAGATTTTTAGACTAGGACAATTTGACAATCAGTTGAGAAATTTTAAAAATTAGCTCTCACTTTAATTTTAAAACTTTTCATCATTAAGACTTACTTAACTTCAACTTTCGTTATGTGTACTCCGATATGTTAATCATCTCGAAACAGTTTGATTTAATTGTCAATTTGTCATAATTTCATTGTCAAGTTCTCGTGTTAAGAAACACTTTTAGCATCTTTCGCTTAATTGTTTTCAATTAGTTGAAGGGCTTGTCGCTCTCCTCAAGTAATTTTACACTTATCAGACAACGGAAAATCGTCAACACTTTTGACAGTCGCACGCATTTCACTTGGACAGTGGGTCAGATGTGATTAAATGTCTAATTTGGTAATTTCTTTTGGTAATCTTCGCACCAAAAGCATTTACAGCAATTCAAGCGGAGCAATAAAGTAATGAAGCAAAAAAAATGTTTATAAAAATAAAAAATTTAACAAACAAGCCAACAAAAAGATGTGCAGGTATTTGTATCTGTATCTACAAGTGTAGCTGTATCTGTATCTGTATCTGTACCTGCACTGTTGTTCATGTTCATGGCTTTAGGAGACACAATTGCAGCTTGTAAAACCTGACAAAAAATAAGCTCGGATACTCGATGTTGTTGTTGTTGTTGTTGTTGTTGCTGTTGTAGTCGGAAGCCATCAGCCTGTTGTTTGTTGCTTTTGGTCTCTGTGTAACTCGACTTCAATTTCAGTTTCAGTTTCGGCTTTTAGTCCGTGATTGAAGCTCAGAGCCGCCGCTTGTGCCTAAAGCTAAAAGAAGTGAAGCGTACATTGAATTGTGTTATTTATACAGCAAATACTCGTAGCTACAATTCAAATAAATTCATTGATATTCCAGTGCTCCACTTTGTACTATATACTTTGAATACATTTACCATGCTGATAAGTTTCAGTTCCATTACATAGGCAATAAAAGCAATCAGCTGTTTGCTTATCAATTTTACTCGAATACTCAGTATATAAAAAGACTCTTATCATAATGCAGCCGGTGCTGGAACTGAGCATTTACACATTGTTACGGATGGCGTTCATTTGGCAGCTCGTTTCATTGCTCATCTACTTGGTGGGCACTTTGGCCATTGCCGCCTTTCTCTACGACAACTTCAAGTCTGTGATCTGCATCATCAAAGCCTTGCTGGAACCGTATTTCCAGCCTCAGCTGCCACAGACTCTGCTGGATAAATTTGGCAAATGGGCAGGTGAGTTAAGCTTTCTTTACAATAATATATATAAATATTAACATAATGTATTTGCATACAATTTAAATAAAATGAACATAATTAAATAAAAGAAAAATTATAGAACAATGGCTAAACAATTACTGTTTTATATTATATCTTCTTATAAATGATAATAATAAATGATCATGCCAGTAACGATCTGTTCATATCAAGTATTCATATATCTGCATACTTTCTTAATTAGCTATGTAATCTTATGTAAATTGCAGGCTAATTGCATAGCCCCCAATTTTCATACATATTATTAAGAATTATCGTGATCGGATGTAAAAGTTATTGGTTGTATTGCTTTTCATGTTTCCGTGTGGGAGTGGTAAATTGTCAAAATTAAATAATTTTATAAATTGTACATAAATATAATAAAATTAAATTACAGAACGCAATTTAAAGCATATTAAAAGCACTGATCGTGATCTGATCATTTTTTGAATATGCATATTCAGTATGAAATAAAAAAAACATCAAAATTAAATAATATATTTATCTAGAGACATTTATTTGAATATTTTTACATAGAAATGTCTGGATCAAATCAGCTTTTGATTAAAGTGTTTACAATCTTAGCTCGTTAAAGCCAACTAACCAAAGGCAACAGTTTCATATCTGAACTGAACCTTAACTATTTATAGATTAAAAAATAAAGAGATTAAGCAAACTGTTAGTTATCTGTATCGGTCAATTGCTCTGCATTTGTTTATAATTTATTTAATGAGCAAATAAAGTCATTCAACTCATTGAATTAAATTAAATTAAACCTGCTTTTTAGCTGACACTTTTGACTCACATTATAAATGGTAATAAATAAATAATAAAAATAATGTAAAATAAGAGCTAACATATAAAGTCAATAACTTTAAGTTAGTGTTCAAATTCTTACAATTTTTTGAAATATTCTCAAGTAAATTTGACCTTGCCAGCAATAAGATTTCAATTGAATTGAATTGAATTTGGCTTAAATATCGCAACAAACTTTGAAAATCTGTGCAAATTTCACGTAATTAGCAGGCAACAGGCAACAGACAACATGTTCCAGCTGACGTTATTTTGTTTTGCTGCCAATGTTTCCGCTGCACAAATATTTGGCAACAAACGTGGCCAACAACATCTTATGTACATGTGTGTGTGTGTGTGTGTATTAACGGTGCCAGCAATTGGCGCCTGTTGGCCAGTTGCGCAGCCGCAGTCGAAACTGTTGCATTGACTCATTGCAACAGCAACAGCAACAGCAACGACAGTGGCAACATAAACACAACAAAAAGCAAATAACAAAAAAACAGAAAAGAGTCGAGTTTCTTTCAAATGCAACTTTTATTTGTATGTTCATATTTGTATTTGCTTAGGGTTCGACAGTGGCAACTGCCAACTGACCGAAGAGAGCCAACTAGCAGTTAACTAACTAAAATAAATAACAACAAATAATTAGCAAGGGTGTGTTAAGTTAAGTTGGGCTTACTATAAACATACAAAAATATATAATATACATATAAGCTTTACTTCAAGACAAGCTTAAATAAGTTTCATTAACAACTTGTTATGCTACGAAGATTCGTTTAACATAATTATTCTTGTCTCGTTATCACAATCCTTTCTCTTTTTTTGTTTTTTTAGTTATAACTGGTGCCACCGATGGCATTGGCAAGGAATATGCCAGGGAATTGGCACGTCAAGGTCTCAATCTTGTGCTCATATCGCGCACCAAGGAGAAGCTCATAGCCGTCACCAATGAGATTGGTAAGTATTCAGTGTTATAACTGAAACCTTTAACTGACTTGTCCTTGTCACACGACTTTCACAGAGAGCCAGCACAAGGTGAAGACTAAATGGATAGCGGTGGATTTCGCCAAAGGACGTGAAGCTTACGAACAAATCGAGAAGGAATTATCAGGCATTGAAGTTGGTATATTGGGTAAGTAAAGAGACGGAAACAAACTGATTGATAAATAATACAAATTTGAGAATATTTTTAAGGAAAAAATATCAGGGAATTGGTAATAAAATAAAATATGATTCCTTTTCGATAAGCAAGAGAATTCTTACACTATAATGATTATTTTAAAATTCACTCAAGAAATTAAGAATTTTTTTATTTAAAGCAGGGACCGTAACTAATTTAAGTTTTAAAATGAAAATTTAAAATTAACTATTATTTTCAAATTCGTATTTTAAGGCCCTATTCTCCTTCAGCTTGCTGTTTTTGGACCTTTTTTGAAAAAATTCTCATTTGAAAACGCAAAAAGATATTTCAATTTTGTTTTTTTTATTGAATTAGTAATGAATGAAAGAAAATAAAAAAATTTTTTTCGCCGCGATATAGGGGCTGTCCATAGATGATGGCACCGTCAAAGTTGGCCCTCAAAAAAAAGGCATGGTGCTGGCGGCCACGATTCCGGCCCTCAGGAGCGTCTGAAAAAAAAAAAAATATAGGGTTATGATCAGCATAGATGTAATTCTGGCCCGTAGTAAAATAAAAATTTTGCGATTTTTTTTGACAAAATGGCGGCCACTTGAAATTGACAAATCGAATTTGGACCCATTTTTTTGTAGTTTAGTGTAAAAAAAAATAGTAAAAAAAATCGCAAAATTTATTTATTATTTTACTACGGGCCAGAATGGTGACAATTCTACGTCGATTAAACTTTGTTTCATCCAAATCGGTTCAGTAGAACTGGCGGAATCGTGGCCGCCAGCTCGAAAAACGTGGTTTCGAGATAAACGCGTTCAAAGTTTGAAGTTTATTAAAAACTACTCATTTTAGCGAAGACATGACCCCACAAAAATGGCCATATCTTCTAAAGTATTTCGAATTTCAAACCTTTTAGGGTTATATTCTTAAATGTCCAAGCTATAAAAAAATGAAAAAAAAAAAATCGAAAAAAATTTTTTGCTGAAAGAGAATAGGGCCTTAATGTAACGAAATAACATTTATTTTTCATTTTTATTTTAAAAGTCAAAAATAATCATTAAAATTCAGTTTTTGTTTAAAAGTTGTGAAATAACACTTATTCTCATTTTTTCAATAAAAATAAAAATTAAGAACTTTTTTTGATTTGTTTTTGATTTTTTTATTGAAAAAAATCAGAAATAAGTGTTATTTCATAATTTTTAAATACAAATTTAATTGTAATGATTATTTTTGACTTTTTAAATAAAAATTAAAAATAAGAATTAAATTTGGCTTATATCTTATAAACTGAAAATAGAAGTTTTTGGCTAATATTGATAGTTCCGACTGAAATAGGAATTTGAGTGATTGATTTTTTTTAGTTGAAATTAGCATTCATAACTCTTATTTTCGATTTATTTATTTTAAAATTTTAATTTTTTTATTATTTTAAAATAATGCTTAGTTGTAAATTCAACTTAAATTTCTAAAATTGTTACCAGAAAATGTTTTTAAGTTACTTAACAGAAAATCTTAACTAAACATTGAAGAACTTGGAAATATTGATATAGTTTTTAAAGTCGACTCCAATATCAAAATAATTTGTCACATGCAAAGACTTAATCTAAAATATATTTATAAATAACTATTCATTTTAATACAGTTAGTTATGCCCCTCGAAAACTGAAGAGCCCTCCCACATTAGCTGTTGGCCGTATCTTTGATAATAGCCAACTCATTGTCAGCCAACAGTAGCCGCTGTGTATCACTGACAACAACAATTAAGTCAGTTTGCTTTGAATCTTGTCAATGTCATTGAGACAGCTAAAAAAAAAAAAGGTACTCGTAATAGCGTGCAATTATAATGACTATGTACAGTAGGGCCATTTCGACGGACAGTGGGGTATTTTTGACTATTTTCAAGTACATACAAATAGTTTTTGTGACGACTTTTTGGAGTTTTATTTGCCAAACTCATAAACGCTTCAGCAATTTACATTTTTTTCTAGCTGATGGTTTTTGTGTGTGTGTGTGTGTGTGTGTGGTCCGTTAGGGGTAACCTTGTTAGTCAAGGCATTTTAGGCTGATAAGCATCTTTTGGCCTTGCTCTTGCTTGCAGTCAACAATGTGGGCAGAATGTACGACTATCCGGAGACATTGGATGCGGTGCCCGAAGATATCATCTGGGACATTCTGACCATCAACATTGGCGCTGTTACCATGTTGACTCGCAAGATTGCGCCACAAATGAAACTGGCCCGAAAGGGTGCGATTGTCAACATCGGCTCTGGATCGGAACTGCAACCCATGCCGAATATGGCTGTATATTCAGCGACCAAGAAGTATGTTACCTATTTCACTCAGGCACTGGAACGGGAACTGGCCGAGCATAATGTAACGGTGCAGCTGGTAATGCCCATGTTTGTGATAACCAAAATGAACGAGTATTCGGATTCGGTAATGCGCGGTGGCTTCCTGATTCCCAATGCACAGAGCTTTGCCCGCTCGGCGGTCTTTACGCTGGGCAAAACCAACATGACGACGGGTTTCTGGACGCACGGACTTCAGGTGGGTTTTAAAAAAACAAGCTAAAAAGATTTGAATCTATAATAAATGGTTGCATAACAACTCTGTTGCACCGATTTCTGTGGCATTTGCAGTACTTCTTCATGAAAATGGCACCACAGCATCTGCGCATGCTCATTGGACACCAGTTGGCGCGACGACTGCGACTCGAGGGTCTCAGCCAGAAGAAGGTGACATAGTCACAGTGATTTCCATTGCATTTACATCTTAAGAGTATTGTAAATATTGGCGCTTAGTTTTAATAATAACAAATTGTTAACAATTTTTGTACAAAACAAAACCGGCTGACAAAATCAATTTGCAAAAAAGAAAAAAAAAAGACTGCACAACCGATTGCACAACTTTTCCGACTGATGCTTTTATATGTTTGCGGCTAAGGGGAAGGAGTTGGCTTGCGGTATAAATATAGCCGTGAAACCGGTTGCCCGAAACCGCTAGAAACCGTTGGCCGACAGACGGAAGAGCTGCCAGTCCCCAAATTGACAAAAGCAACAAGAAAGGAAGATTTTCGGCATGCGGTAGATTTGATACCCTTTTTATCCGCCTTAAAGCAGGTGAAACTCGTCTTTCTGATCAAGATTATATATTTGCAGAAATTAAAATAAATTCTATACCTTTTTTTTTTAAATAATACAATCTGGGAGCAAGCGTAGAATGGCAAATTAGGTAATTTTATAAAATAGAATACAAATTTACGCAGATTTCAAATAAAAATTTCATTTGAAATCCATAAAATAAGTAGAATTTGATGCTCAGTCCACAATATTGATTAATTGTTTCAAATTTTGTACACGCAAAAAAATGCCATTCTAAAATCAAGTTTAAAATACTTAATTTAAGCTCGCACTTTGTAAGTATGTATTCAGGATTAAGCTGAATAATCAAGCCTGTATCGGGATTAAAATGGGAAAATACACATTTGCTGAGCGCGAGAGGAAAATTCTCTCGGCCTCTATCATTTCAACCGTTCCGGTGGCTCAGTGGTTAGAGTCGCCGACTTGTCACATAGTTAGAAATTCCAGTTTGAAAAGAGTCTGAGTTCGATTCCCCCCGTCAAATAAGAAAAAAAAATGCAAAAAAAAAATGGTTAAAAAAAAACAGTTAAAAAAAAAAAAAATCTTTAAAAAAAAAAAGTTTAAAAAAAAGGTTAAATGTTACGAAAAACATTTTAAATAATAAAAAATTGTTTAACCTGAATTACACAATTTTAGGGTTGAATTCGGGATTGAAAAAATCAAGTATTTCATACTTAGCTTAAGAAAACCCGAGATTACCCCACTTCTGACAACGTTTTCGGATTGAATTCGGGCTTAATATCCCGGATTTTTTTTTCTGTGTATGCATTCGTTTCTGCGTATCAAAAGTCGTGACATAACTAAAATACCCTCAGAAAGAGTATACAAAACAAAGCTTCGCTTCATTGCAACGAGTTGGCATTCTTCATTCGGTTATTTATTTATTTTTATTTTTTTTTGGTAACAAAATTTAAATTCGACTTGCATGCGAATAGACTGCAAGTGAGGGTCTCTCTTTGTTGTGGTCACTACACGAACTGCCCACAATTATGCAAGTTGACATTACAATGCAACTTTGAAGCCCCTGACAGTTAAATTACTTGCAGTTTTGCAAGTTGTTTTTCCAAAGTACATGGTTATTGATAGGGTTTAGTTAAAAATCACATTAACTACACTAATGATAACCTTAGCATCAACTGGCGATCTTTTGTGCAGCTCTTGAAGGTTGTCTCTTCACAATAAAATGCTGTGGAACGTGACTAAATTTCGTTTAAACGTTAAATGTTAAGCATTATGAGCAGCAATTGAAAAGAGACAGAGTATGTCAAGAGATAGCAACTAAAAATAGGGCGAACGGAAGTTGCGTTAAATGCACCCACACAGAAACCAACAACAACGCTTTGAATCAGAGAGCGCTTTAAGAAAGAAGAGCAACGCTAAGAGAGCGCTAACTCTGACCGAAGCGAATTCACGAAGCGCCAAGAGAGCAAGGCTCGTTTTACGTTACGCAAATAGGCAATAATCGCAAATTAAACAGAAATTGTTATTAATTTATTTATCCTGTTATTAAAATTCGTTTAATTTGATCTGATTAAATATTTAACTTGTGCTGCTCCATAATAAACAATCGGATAACTAGTTTCTTTATTATGTTGTTGTTAAACGAGTTCGCCGCGTTCAACTTCCAATTCGCCTGTCTTTCCTTCAAATAAAATCCGTTATGCTTTTTGTTTTTGTTTTTTATTCCTGCAGTGTGTTGTTATTGTTATGCATTTGTTGCTTGTGTTGTTGTTGTTGGTCTTGTTGTTATTTACGAAAAATGCAATTATTAAATAAAGATCTTAGATATTATATGTATGCAAAGTGTGTTAAACAATGAAATAGACAATTTCTCTATGTGCGCATCGTGTTGTTGTTGTTGTTGTTGTTGTTGTTGCTATGCACACTTATCATACTGTACATTATGGTCTATAAATTGTAAATAAAAAATTGAATAAATTCCATTGCGAAACAAAATTTGCAAAATTAATATTTATGATTAGAACAGATGACGCCAAAGCCCCCAGGCCGTGGCAAATGGATGTGACGAGTCCCTTCGCCGGGTCCCCCAAATGGACCGCAACATGCGTTAATTCAGCCATGACACTGCAATAGATACAAAGATACATGTATATTTATTAGATATGTGTTGGATTGGGAGTCGGAAATTGCTGTAGCTTACCATCACACACCTCGAATCGGGCAGCTGCTTTCCGCCTGCGGCTGTGACGTCATCTACAGGAAGCAGAAATCGATAAATAATTTTACTTATATATTCCCAATACACAAGCACTAAGTTGGCCATAATCAGGCCAGCTGTTGGCATAGTTAAATATTTTTAAATGAAATTATTGCCCACAGCCATTGGAATTACCTCAAATTACATACATATATCTATACTATATGTTTATTTGAAGATAATCCATTGGTTCAAACTAATGGAAATGCTCTACTCGAAATATTGGCAAACGTTAATGAAATTCACTTAGGGCGTATGCACGCAATTGTTTGTTTGTTTTTCATTATCATTTCAAGTGGAAAAACACATAAACAATGGCCAAAAATATATAGGATTTGAGCTTTCATTTATTTTTAGCGAAAATGTTTTTCATTCAGAGATTAGAAATGTGGTTCTTAGACAAACAAAAAACAAAACCAGAATACTCAAATTTTATTTAAGTATTTTGTTTCTATTTCTATAATATGTGAAATATGCAACATATTATAATTTAAAATTTATTATATTCTCGAGCAAATGAAGATAAAAACTTAAAAAAAAGACATAAAGTCAACGCCAAATTCATTTGACAAATTTCACACGGTGCGAAAATGTTTCAAAAACGATTTGAAATGTACATACATATGTATGTATATAGGAATTTGTGGAAATTGTCTAGAATCGTACGGGGGATTGGATCTTTAGTGGGCCATGTCGAAATGTCGTCGTTAAAAAGTTGAAACTTTTTGGAAAAAAAATGATTTCTCTAATGTCGCAACTTGTGGCAGCGCTGCCAAAAAAAAAAAAATGAGTTGCGTCAGGAAAAGAGGGCGGGGAAGGCAGGCGGACAAACATATATGTGGATTTTATATCTTTGAATATTTTGCATAGATTTTTCGCGAGCTAATTCAATTAATTAACGTCATAAAAATGCTCATTATGCTCAGAAAATCAATTTAAAAAAACACTTTCAGATGTTTGCGGCAAGTGGCAATAATATAAATTCAGTATGTACATAGAGTATATTTATGCGTATAGAGTAGATAGATTATGTGATTGACTCACCTGACTTAGGGTACTAATTGAAATCCATTAAATGCTAGCGGCTTAAACGCGTAACGCTCTACAAATCCTAGGCATAAGTAATTGTTGATTTTAATAAATTGAATTGTCGTTGGAATTGAATTTGAAATTCAACATGTAAGTATATCTTTTGAAATTGGTTAATTCCAAAACATGATTTAGAAAGCGGCTTCGTAGAAGGCATAGAGCAGGAAGAGCAAGAATGCCAGGATTAGGAAGGTGGTAAACAAACTTCTGGCCTCATTCATCTTGTTGCTGTTGTTGTTTGCTGATATAATAGATACAAAATGGAATACAAATTAATTATTGATATACTAATAATTACTATCTACGGCTTAACACACACTTGGACCTGGGAGCTTTGAGGGATCGGCAAACCGTTCGTAGCAAATGACACGGAATAACTGAGAAACGCATCAAAAATTTCTTCTCCACAAACTGGCCTACAATTTGAATCGGCCAGCAGCCAGCATTCAGCTCGTTGGAATTATGGTTCTATATATCTATATAAATACACACACACATTTGAAGATATACATTCGAATATCGAGAGAAATATATTTGGTATTCGTGTCCAGTTGTTGCGAACATTTCGACGCGGCACACATCGTCTCTATATGCATATAGTTATAACCAGAACATATGTATTTCGATATATAAATATATAGAAAATACTTATAGGCATGTTTAGATTCCATGAATGCGTGTGGGCGGGGCGGGGAGGGGCAAAAACGTCATGCCACAAAAAAGCACATAAAGAAACCACTTTTGACAGCCTTTCACAGCAACTTCTCCATGAGACGGCTCGATTCTCAAAAGTTCTCTCTCATTCTCTCGTACCTGCTACGAATTCCATTTAGCCACTGGCCCATTATTCATTCTTGGCAATGGCAAATTGGCTCGGACCTCGTGCAGTTATTGAAAAATGTTTAAAAACTTTTATTTATTCGTTCGTTCTCCAGGCATCTGCGGTCTTAATAACATTTTCATTTATTTTCTTTGGCCAATAATTACCCATACATTGCGATTCGCTTGTGCCATTTGTTTGTTTTCCTTTTCAGCCATGTCCAAAATATTTAAAACCATGCCGAGCAGCACGTACTACCAATTGTGCTCTACATTTATGGTGCATCAAATATTTATCAATTAAAATTCCATTTAATTCAAGGTACTCTGTTTAAAAATTTCAAAATCATTTTTCGATTTTTAAATGTTTCAAAATAAACGAAAATGGGAAGTTGTAATAAGGTTTGGTTTACAACTTCTCGTTTTCGTTTATTTTGGAACATTTAAAAATATCGAAAAATGATTTTGAAATTTTTAATCATTAATCCCTAGCTCTTGCAGAAAAAAGCATCTTTTAATATCTTTGGGTACCTAATATAATTTAGATACATTTAAAGCTCTAGTCTTTATAATCATTTACCAACATTTTTGAACTTTTCAGGCTCCCTGAATTGAAATAATATAGTATATTCCATTACAATCCATTCAAGCTTCTAGCTCATTTTTATCCAAGGTGTAAAAACCTTAAAATGTTATCAAAATAATGTTTATATAATGTATTACCTTCTCCATAACTCTATGCCCCCGTCCATTAGGTAATCATTTACAGTACAGCGTAGACGATCCAAAGCAAGAACAGAAGAAGGGCCAAAATGCCGAAGGTGGTCATCAAGTTCTTAGCCTCACTCATTTTGGATTACTAAAAATAAATGATGCAAGTGCAAAATAAAGCAATTAATAAATTATTTAGGTTTTTATTATTGGCAAGTTTTTAAATAGACCAGAATTCGCGTTAAGGTCAAGCAATAAAAACAAAAATAAGAAATCAAATAAAGTTTTTTTCAGCTGGCGCGTGAAAAGATTCATTTGAAATAAACAATAAAAAACGCAATCATAAATTTTCGAAGCACATATCATTTTGTTTTCAAATTATACAACATGGTTTTTTAAATAAAGCACACCGATGAAAATTATGAAAAACCATATGAAAATGTTATTCATATCAAGAATCTCGATTCGTCGAATACTATATAAAATTGTTTGATGTTTTATCTGTATTTTTTTGTTGTTTTCGCTTGATCAGAGCAATCAAAATGTCTGTCTATATGCATATGTTGGCACTGAGATTATAAAAATTTAGAATTAGTGGCAGAATAATTCCAGCTTTATAGATTGGAACAGTTCCAAATAATTTTCGATCAAATTTATTGGCCACGGCACTTTTGAATTCGATTGAGATTATTTTCACAAAATATCACACTAAGCATTGGATTAATCCCACAATTTAATCGACTGTCTTTTGCCTTTTTACCTGAATTTATTTATTAATTTTTCTGCGGACTGTGGCAAAATTTTGTGCTATTTACTGATGCAAGCCTTTGGCCCAACTAAAACCAATTCACGCACTTGGCCAATAGGTTGCGCAAAATATAGCGAAAAATTAGAAATGCTTGAAACGATGTGAAAGTATCTATAAGATACAAACACACACACACACACAAACACTCACCGACAAGACGGCACTCAAGAGAAATTTTGACAAGTGAGGAAAATGTGTGAATATATAGAGGACTATTCAGTCTGGTCTCCAAAAATCGTATGCGCTAAAATGAGACGCCACTAGCTAAAGAATCGCTTGGAACATGCTTAAAACTTGAAGAAATATCATCGAAAATAAATAAAATAAATTTACGCAGCCGGTTTGACAGTTTGCGAGCAGCCGTTGAACAGAGAAATTTCACGACAACAATAACAATGCGTTCATTAAAAATAATTCATATACTAGATGATATAATACTTATAATATATAGACTTATTCATATTCTCCATGTGTGTTCACTTTTTTACAAAATTTCAAATTATTTCGAATTTTGGGTGCAAATTTTATTTGATATGACGTCGTTTTGAGAATTTTACTTTGGAATTATTGGAATAATCTTCATTATTCTCTTAAATGACGTTTAGAAGTGTCGTTGAAATTCTTGCGGTTAAGCTCATAATTTAAATGAAATAATAATGACAAATACGCAATTCAGTCTATATATAATATATAGAAGATTAGTATAGATATCGCCCACACTTTCATAAACAACTTGTGGCGTTTGCTTAGGGTTCATAGCACTTCCAAAAAAATCGCTTGCCTGACAGTTGTCATTAACTCAATTTGAAAATGCACTGCGCAAATGTTCAAAATGAATCCTCGTGAAGATAGAAATATACAAAACATTCAAAATCTGACGTGACTTTTCAAGCAATTTGTTTCCATATGCACTCGAGTTATTCCAAACATAATGACTTAAACAATTATTGAAAATTATTGAAATTCATTAGCATTTGCTGACGAAATTGTGTTGAAATATTTTTGAAAATTTTCACCTTTCCACGATAGCAAATAAATGAAAAGCAGATGTACAGAATTTTCAAAATTGGCTGTTTGAAAATTCCAAAACCTTGTTGATAAGTCAATTTCACAACTTATTTTTTTAGACCCCGAATTCAATCCGAAACGATGTCAGAAGTGGGGTAATCTTGGATTTTCTTAAACCAAGTATGAAATACTTGATTTTTTCAATCCCGAATTCAATCCTGAAATTCTTAAATTCAGGCTAAAAAATTTGTATTAATTAAAATGCTTTTCGATACATTTAAACTTTTTTTTTACCTTGTTTTTTATCATTTTTTTTTTTTAATTTTTTTTTAAATGTTTTTTTTTCTTTTTAAATTTTTTTAAACAGATTTTTTTTTTTAAATTTTTTTCTTTTTTTTTACATTTTTTTTTTAATTGACGGGAGGAATCGAACCTAGATTTTTTTCAAACTGGAAGTTCTAATAGGTCGGCGACTCTAACCACTGAGCCACCGGACCGATTGAAATGAGAGAGGCCGAGAGAGAATTTTCCTCTCGCGCTCAGCAAATGTGTATTTTTTTCATGTGTATTGATTATTCAGTTTAATCCTGAATACATACTTACAAAATGCGAGCTTAAATTAAGTATTTTAAACTTGATTTTAGAATGGCATTTTTTTCTGTGTATGGGATGGCTCCGTACATCCTGACTAAATTTGATTGATATCGGACCACTATATCATTTAGCTGCAATAGGAACGATTGATCGAAAATATAGATTTTATTTTAAACAGTGTTTGCTTTTCCATAGTAAGTACGGGGTCTCCGACAGTCGAGTTTGCTCGACTGTAGCACCGTCGACTAGTTAGAAGTGGTTTACATAAAATTCAAGTTAACTTTTTTAAGTGGTAACAATTTAATACTTAAACAATTTTTATTTTGTAATTTTGAAGAGGGAAATTTAGTTTAATTTGTCAATAATTAATAAAAATGATACAGTAAGATACTAATTTATCTTATGGATTTACTTCACATCTGTTGATCATGCACTTGGCGGGCGGATTCATGGGTGCATCCGCCTCACAGTTGAATGCCGCTTGGAACTCGGGCAGATTCATGTAGCCACGATTCAGTTGGGCCGCAAAGATCTCGGTCTGGCGATTGCAGAGCTGTTGGGCCACCGCATAGAAGAGCACACGATGCTCGTCCAGTCCGAAGAAGTGCAGGACAAACTGCTCGGCAAAGACGAAACGTTCGCCCTGCAGCCAGAATTTGTAGTCCCTCAACGAGGCCTGAAACGAGCGATGAAAGTGGAAGACATTGGCGACCATCCCAGAGCTGAGGGGTCGATAGATGGGATCATCATCGAACTGCTGCGATTGCCGCTCCAGGCAATCCAAGGCGGTGTAGTAGCCATCAGTGTCCTGCAGCAGACGCGACTGACGCCACAGCTCCAATCCCTGGGTGGCATAGTAATGAAACATGGGGCGATGCAGCGACAGGATGACAAAGTGCAGAAAGTGCCGCAGGAAGTAGGCGGGCGAACGCTCGTCCTCCTCATCCACGTAGGGCGACTCGAAACTGTGACGCAGCTGGGCACGCCGCAGCTGGAGGAGATTGCCATAGAAATGATCGGGCACAAACTGCAGTCTCTTGAGCTGCAGCTCGTGCTCTGTGAGATTGAGATAGTGCTGGGCATGGGACTGCAACAGACGTGCCACTTGCAGCTCCTTGCGCTCCACTGCCTCCGGCATTAGGTGTCCATACCAGTCCCGGCGACTCAGCGTCGAGCGGCGTCGCTGCTGGAAGCGAGTGGTGTGCAGTTGGTACAGGGCCAAGGCGACCTCGCGACTCATCCGTGGACCGAGGACGTGCCACTGCCAGTACTCCACGTGCAACAGCCGCTCGAACTCCTGGGCCAGCTGGAAGCAGTCCTCGTAGAGCAGCTTGTGCTGTGCCAGCCACAGCACATAGTTGTAGACGATGCGCGGCTCCGTGTGGCGCAGCACCTGCCACGTCCGCGTGATGCCCGCCACGTCCAGGGGCAACTTGCGGGCCGCTGTCAGCTGCTGATCCGTGAAGTTGAGCAGCGCAAAGAAATGCTGGAAATAGTCCATGGTATTGTCATCCAGCTGCAGCTGCTCCTGCCCGGACTGACTCCGATTCCGACTCCGAGTCAAGCTGTTGGCCAGGGGCAACTCGCCCCGCATGCCGCGGCAGAGCACCCGCATCTCGTGGGCCACAATGCGAGCCACCTGCGGATGTCGTCCTCGCACCACCTCGGACATGCTCTCCTGGAAGCCCTGCAGACTGGGGCAGGGCAACTCCGGCACTTGGGCCACATAGATGGTCGCGGGGGCAAAGTAAATGTGCAACAAGGTGGACACTCCATGTGCCGCCAGCTGTGCCGCCAACTGAATCCAATTCAGCTGCTCGTCCAATTGTTGTCGCTGCCACTGATGACGCAAAAAGGGCCAGGACGAGTGCAGCTCCTCCTCCAAGAAGGGCAACTGCTGCAGCAACTGCTCCCAGTGTGTTCCTGGTGATCTCCTCCGCTCTCTGCACTGCCCGTAAAGCTGGGACAGGAGTTTGCCCGGCAACGTTTGAAAGTTGACATGTTGTGCCTGAAAGAATTCCATGCGATCCTGCTTGTTGTGCAAATACGGAGGCAGTGCATCATCGGCATCAGCTGCTCGCATGAACCGATCAAAGTTCCCGCACGCATGAGCATAGAAATCCTCACATGGCTCCACACTTGTATTCCTCAGCTCCACCATCTGCTGGAGATTCCGTTTGTAGACGTGGGTAAAGAACTGTCCCGCGTCGGAGTTATCATTGCCCTCCTCCGATCTGGCCAGTTGAATGACTATAAACAGCATTGGCAGCTGCCATTGCCAGCGTCTGTTTTCTCTCATCCGTTGCTTTGTTTGTTTTGTTCTGTTCTGATCCGCGAAAACTGCGCCTAGCTCACAATTTCTGGGTCCAAGTTGTAGACAGCATTTGTTGCAGCTGATAAGCTTCCCAGCTGGACGAGATTGTGACGTTCCATTATTGATAGCCGAGATGCTTCACTCTGCTGCCTTGACCTTAAATATTTTGCAAATTGAACGGAAATGCTAATAATAACAAATTATTACGCATACGCACTGTGAACGTACACAGACAAAAAAATTACATTCTAAAATCAAGTATAAAATACTTAATTTAAGCTCGCATTTTGTAAGTATGTATTCAGGATTAAGCTGAATAATCAAGCCTGTATCGGGATTAAAATGAAAAAAATACACATTTGCTGAGCGCGAGAGGAAAATTCTCTCTCGGCCTCTCTCATTTGAACCGGTCCGGTGGCTCAATGGTTAGAGTCGCCGACCTATTAGAACTTCCAGTTTGAAAAAAGTCTAGGTTCGATTCCCCCCGTCAATTAAAAAAAAAAATTAAAAAAAAAAAGACAAAAATGTTAAAAAAAAAAAAAAAAAAAAATCTGTTTAAAAAAATTTAAAAAGAAAAGAAAAAAATTTAAAAAAAAAATTGGAAAAAAAACTAAAAATAAAAACGTTAAAAAAAAAAAAATTTTAAAAAAATATTAAAAAAAAATTTTAGATGTAACGAAAAACATTATAATTAATACAAATTTTTTAGCCTGAATTTAAGAATTTTAGGATTGAATTCGGGATTGAAAAAATCAAGTATTTCATTCTTGGTTTAAGAAAATCCGAGATTACCCCACTTCTGACATCGTTTCGGATTGAATTCGGGCTAAATATCCTGGATTTTTTTTTCTGTGTATGTTACTATTTTCCTATAATGATAATCATTTAAATTGCTGATTAATAATCTATACACTTTTCAGAAATTTCCTTATACACACAAGTGATTGGCCGTGTTCACCAGAACAAATCGACAACAGAAAATCGATGAAATTTGCATGATTATTCTGGTGAAATGCAGTGATTAGCAATCATGATTTCAAATTTTGTGATTATGATGACTGAAAATTCATCAACAAAATAGTACGCTGAAATTTTCTGATTGTGATGCTTTGTTATCGAACAAACAAAATACATGATTACTGATTGATTAGTTCTGGTGAACGCGGCCATTCATTGTTTAGAGATCAGATAGTTTTTTTCAAGAGTTGTTTCTGGATTCTAAATAATATTCTACCGTTGTCCACAAATCTTCTATTATTTTCTAGCAAGAATTGGACTTAAAATACTCATATGTATACAAAATGTTTGTTTTAAATATCTATTTAAATCTTAAAATCCATATTTATGAGTATTTGCAAATTCAATCCTATAATAATAATTATATGCCGAAAATTGTCACATTGGATCACAATCTTTATTAAATTGTGTACGATAAAATTTATATTCAAAAAAATACACTGTTAATAAAATGTTCTTGAGACATTGTAAATGTTAATAAAATCTTTTGTTAATGTAGAAACAATTTTAAGTAATTTCAATATTTTTTGATGAACTTTCAGCGCGTGTCAATTTGAAAACAGTTTATGAATTTGACAACGTTGTTCAGCCGAGTTATAAATAAGTTAATGGATTTTGTGGAATGGCTTTTGACTAACAGAGAGAGAGAGAGCAAATTGAAGTACGAGTGAGAGGGAGGGAGAGAGAGTGCGAGAGATGAAGAGGAATAGAGATGTCTCTCGAATTTTAGTCCAATGTCTGTCTATTAATTCACATTTTGTTTGACATTCCATGGCGGTTCTGTTTGAGATTATTAGTGCCCCTGAAAATATAGACAGCAGCTATATATATACATAACAATATATACATCATACATGTGTGTATAAGCTATATACATTTATAAACAACTGTTGTGGGCGTTGCAGCCACACGCAGCTTGTTGATAATAAATTGAAAAACTATAGAAATTAGCTGAGCCAAAGAATCTATTTGGAAATATTGCTGAAAACCAAAAACCGATCAATATATCACATTTGCCAGTGTTATAGACTTAATTCGAGTAATCATCGAATCAATTGATTAACATCGGCAAAGTGTTTCAATTAGCATCACACCCCTTGTTGCTTATACCCTGTAATTTTAAAATGTGAATGATTCTTTTTAAGTTATAGCCGTGTTTAAAAAATTATAAATTTAATTATAATGTGTTATCTCGTATAATTAATATATTATCTTATAACTTAAAAAGTAAATATAAATACAAAAAAAAAAAAAACTCAAGTTTCTTTACTTTCTATTTAATAAACGTGAGCAATATAATTTAAGAGGTAAAATGATGCAGGAAATATTTAAAAAAATTTAATAAATTATATTATTATAGTGTCGATTAAGCATTTTTAAATGCGTTACATATTTTGTATTGAATTTATAATACTCTCTGCAGAGACAAACAAACTCACATGAATAACAACAATTTCAACACTCAACAATTATGAGTGCTCCAATTAGCTGTGAGTACTCGCAAACCTGCTGTCTGATCATGATGATTATGAATGATAATGATAATGATAATAAAAGCAGCGCGGTAAATAAAAACAAACCCAAATCTGTACGATTTGATTTGGGAAGCTCTTTTATTGGCCTGGGTCGGGAATGAAAAGCAAATAATTGTATTTGTCATGTGGATTTTATATGCATTAATGCCGCAGGTCCATAAGTTAAGGGTTTTTGCCCTATAAAAAGCCTAAAGACGAGCGCATTCAAAGAGCATTTGCATTTTTGATACGTGCCTCCGTTGACAGAGTTTTAATTCAACTTGAAATTGAAACAACAAACACGTACGCAACAACAATCGGTGTGTGTGTGAGTGTGTGTGTGAGTGCCAGTACAAATCATAGTGTTAATAAACTCAAACTCTCTGCATTGGTCTGTCTCTTTAATCAGTTAGCTAATCCTCCGTCGATACACTTGAAATTCTCAGCGTTTTCACTTTTCTGTCTCAACTCTCACTTTATTAACTGTGACCAGCTCACACACACACACACACCACACACACATACACTTGCCATCGAAGGTACTCATTACAATTTTGGCCAAATTGTTGAACGGCTCGAGTGCCGGCTTTCAGTTTCTCCAACATTTCCAGACAATGCACAACTCGAGTTGCTTGAAATTAAGAAAATAAACACATGACAAACTGATTGAAATTGCACTCCGAAATGGATTCCAAGCTGATATTACCCTATATAGCACTGTTCTTGGGTGAGTAACTGGACAAGTTATATAGTCTACTTGGAGTTCATTCAATTCTTAACCCTCTGCAGCTGGCAGTTGTCGATGTGCCTCACTTTTTGATATGACGACAGCACCAACAATTGCCCCAGTTCCAACTGCAACTTCTCAGCCTCCGACGAATCGGGATATCACCATTGGACCTTGTAAATGGGCCATAGGTCGCAGTTGTCCCGATCCGGATATCAAATATTATATATATACTCGCCACAATTTGATGGATCGTCAGAGTCTACAGATCGATGAAACAATGGACAAGTCAAATCTCACCAATTCCTTTTTCAATCCACGACATCCCACCAAGATTCTCATCCACGGCTACAACTCGGATATGTTTTTGAATCCCCTGCAAAAAATGAGAGATGGTGAGTCAAATTTAAATTATTCAAAAAGTTGATAAAATTTAAATATTATTAATTTTAAAATCAATTTATGTTCAACAAGAAAATCAAAACTAGAAAATACATGCGCAGAAAAAAAGTGTTTGATGTAGTGGAAAACCGAGATAATCAAATTTTATTTGTTTTTAAAAATATATTTGCCTAAGCAGACAAACTTTCAGTCATAAATTACTTAAAATTTTAATATTACGCAAAATTTTAATTAATCGATTACTGGTTTTTTGTATGTTTCGGTTTAGAAATACCGATATTCTCTAAATTTGAAAACAAATACTCAATAAAGATATTTTAATTAAGATCAAAATTGTAATTGAAATGTGGGCAGAAGTATAAATTAAAATTATTTTTGAAAAAATCGATGATTAGACCTTCACAACGTTATTAAATGTTAAACTTGATCGATCCGAAAGTTATGCATGAATCGGTTTCTTAACGGTTACTTCGGTTGGAATATTTTTGGCTTTTAAGTTTCGGTATAATCAAAAAGTTGTTGTTTCGATCATTTTACATTTTCTATTTATTTACTTAAATGCATTCTCAAGCGATGAAAAGTTGTGTTCATTGGTAGTCTTCAAACAAAAATTTTAGCTTGAAAGCTTTACAGTATTTCTTAAATACAAATCAGAACCTCTTACGAACAAAGAAATTATTATTTTTTTTTTATGGTATAACTTTTAAATACAATTTAAAAAACACGTTTTATTTCCTATTTTTATTATAAACATTTTAAGAACAAGTTAAAAATAATTTAAAACGAAAAATGTTTCGAGGTGTTTCGATATTTTCCGACTCAAAAGTCTTGTTTGCGGTCTCTGATATTTGACTGATTTTCATTTTTATTTTTCATATTAAATTTTGATTTTAGTTTTCTTATGTTTAATTTTGAATTTATTTTATGTGATATTTATGATCGAATTTTCATTGCACTGAATAAGCGCAAATAAAATAAATTTGTTAATTGAATTATGTATTAAAATTGTTAAAATGTAAATAAACTTCATCAAACTGAAGAATAAGTGAAATAAATGTGTGAATGAAACATTAAGAATTAATTATAATTATTAAACTGTTAGTATAATTATATTTTTGCTAAGAATTTTTTTTTTGTGAACCGAAATCATACCGGTTTTTTAAAACCGAAACATACAAAAGCCGGTTCACCGTTACGAAACCTTTATTCACAGATTTTGCGTAACCGATAACCGAAAACCTAAATGCGAACATAACCGAAACCGTAACTGAAACCAATATTCCTTTCGGTTTTAAACCCTGTTTATAAGAATATTCCGACTCTAAAATAACTTTGTCAACAACTTTAAAGGCTAATCGGACCTAATCTAAAAATACTCTGTCCTTACTCTGACATAGAATATTTGGCCAAGGACGATTACAACATCTTCTACGTGGACTGGAGCGTCCTCTCCCCGGGTCCCTGCTACATAAGTGCCGTGCACAACGTGCGCCAAGCCGGAGCCTGTGCCGCCCAGTTGGTGGAGCGTCTGGTGGAGACCGGGAATACGGATATACACATCATTGGGTTCTCGCTGGGCGCCCAGGTGCCCAACTACATAGCACGCAGCCTGAAGTCGTTTAAGCTGCCGCGAGTCACGGGTCTGGATCCGGCAATGCCACTCTTCGTTACGGCCGGAGTCAACGATAAGCTGGATCCGAGTGATGCGGACTTTGTGGATGTGATCCATACAAATGCCCTGGTTCAGGGGAAGCTGGAGCGCTGTGGACATGCGGATTTCTATATGAACGGAGGCATCTCCCAGCCAGGCTGCACGGGATGGATGAGTGGGTAGAGATGCCTTCTTGGGAAAACTAAAAGAAATTCAAGTGAACCTTATTCCCTTGCAGATTCATTTGCCTGCAGTCACCAGCGTGCCACGGCGTATTTTCTGGAGTCCATACGCTCACCCAAAGGCTTCTGGGGATGGGCCTGCAGTGGTTACATCGCCTACCTGCTGGGCATGTGTCCGGCCACCAATTATCTACTGGAAGCGGGCGACAATACACGTCCCAGCACGCGTGGCATGTTCCTCATAGACACCAACGACACCTCACCCTATGCCCTGGGCAAGTGGACGGATCTGCCCACGCTCGGAGTGAAGCATCCTCGCACACCACCGCATCCACTGAGAATCCCAACACAGAGCGTTGATCCGCTAATGCAGCACATTGATCAGTTTGGCAAGTTGTCCGGTAATTTCAACAATCTTCCAAGCGATCCAAGTCATGCCGAGGATCCCTATGAGCATTGGACCAGCTACAGTCCGCCGCATCATAAGGATAGCGAGAGCTTCAACTCTGTGGAGGAACAGGATTCCTCTGCCGAGTTTGAGGACATTGATGATCGTCAATTGAATGCTCCTCTCAACTGGTGGGACTATCGACGTAATCTCACCCATGGTTATATAGACAACAGCGTCTTTAGCATGCCAAAGGTACATTAACCCCTTAATCTAACGATGCTACTCCTCCTTGCCCCCATCCCATGTACATACTACAATAACTCCAGTTTCGAAAATAGAATCTGAATTTAGAAACTAATTTAACTTATTTAGAAATCTTTGAAAATATTCAGAACTCTGAAAATGCAGAATAGTCTTTTATACATACACATTGGGGTGGTTCAATTTGTATGGACTAAAAAAATGCAACAAGCGGTTGTCAATATCGTAATCTACGACGAATTCTAAGAAGATTTGCCCAAGAAACTATGGGTCTAAAATCAATTTCGAGCTTCGAGAAACTTTGCGTATTTATTTGTCATTTTAAAAACCATCTTAGAATTCGTTGTAGATTACGATATTGACAACCGCTTAGTAGGGAAAAAAATTGACCCACCCTAATACACATATTTTTAACATTCTTTATGGTGTCCCTAAAATATTGTAAAAAATTTAGCAAATCACTTTTTAACTTTTACATTCACTTTCGTCACCAAGTTTTTAGAATTTACACTCATTAAAAAAATATTTTATATTCCTTAGACATCAATTACGTTCTTTCGACACCAGTGAAAACTGTCATAGTTAATTGTTATAAAGAAATATGTTATAAAGAAATCTATAGGCAATTAATTAAACAAAGCTATTGCTATGCGTTTCTTATTAATGGATTGATTGTATTTTTTTTCTTTTAAACAAATCGCAATACAATAGCAGTTCGTATATTATATATATAATTGTAAATTGTAATAAATTGCCATATAATTAAAAGTGGACTTATTATAGCAAGGGCGTGGGAAAAATGGCCAAACTCCGAAGCTAGAGAGCACAAACACAATATGTGGCTCACTACAAGTTACAGATACAAATACAGATACAGATACAATTCGATGGGAGCCATCCTCTAGGCGCACTGCCTTTTAGTGGGACTTTGACTTGACTGTTGTTGTTGCTGTTGTTGTTGGGGTTGTTGGTATTGCTTTTGGCTGTGGCGTTTCGTGAGGGCTTCCTGAATCGCCATTAACGTACGTGTTGTGTTGCAAGTTGTTGTTGTTTTGAGCTTATGCTTAAAATGCTAAGTCGTATCTTAATCGCCGCTGATGTTGTTGTTGTTGTGGTTACTCCTTCTACATCGTAGTGGGATCTACACTTTCTTCTTGACCACACGCTTGGGACGTGTCACAGGTGTCGATGGGACTGTTGCCTTTGCTGGGGATTTTGTTGCTTTAGCGGTATCCGTATTTGTGTCGATTGATGAAATATCCTCAGGTGGCGTTGCCGCCTCCTCGGCCTTTTCTTCGGACTTCATTGGCTCCGCTGCGGTCTCCGGCTCTTCTGATGGCTCCGATTTGATATCCACATCCATTTCACGGGTCTCTGTCTCACTGGTACCGGACATGGGCGATGGTGGGGCTCGCACAGCATCTGGATCGTCATCTTCCTGATCGTGTGCTGTGTTTGTTGTGCTTTTGCTATCCTCTTCTTCTTCGGGCTCCTGAATGGCAAGGTGATACAGCTTCATTTCGTCATCTGAAATGGGAACTGGAGCATTCGAAAGCGGATCCCGTCCATTCAGTGACTTGGGGAATGCAATTACATCGCGAATGGAGCGCGCACGACACAATATCGCAATGAGACGATCCAGGCCCAATGCAATGCCACCGTGTGGCGGGCAACCAGACTCCAGGGCGCTCAGCAAATGAGACAGATGATCGTGGGGTATCTTCAGTACTTGCTCCAATATGAATTGCTGCATATCACGATCGTGTATACGCATTGAGCCACCGCCCACCTCCTGGCCATTGAGCACCAAATCATATGCTTCCGATCGTATGGTTTCCAAATTTTCACAGCTGGTGGCAAACTTATCCAAATCATCGACTAGGGGCGCTGTGAACGGATGATGCACGCTCTCCAGCTGCTTGGTGACTTTGTTGCGCTCAAACAGCGGAAAATCGATTACCCAGAGGAAGCGAAAGTCGTAGGACTTCTTTGCCTTGACATTCTCCACGAGAAACTCGTGATAATCGAGACGAATGCGTCCAAGCAGATTGCGCTGTAAACCAAATAAAAGTTAATTGATATCAAAGGTATCATAATATTATGGTTGCTTACCGTCTCCTCTTTGGGTCCGATGCACAGGAAAAGTAAATCGTTCTCCTCCAGATCGAATTTCTCAATGACTTCATTGGCCACATCTGTGCCCAGCAGCTTGGTGAGTCTCTCCTGCACGTCCTTGGCGAAATTGAACTTTCGCACAAAGAGCGTTCCGGAGAATACCTTGCTCAGACTTTCGTAATGCTTTCGGGCGGCTCCGTTCCAGAATGCCTCGCTGGCACGCACCACAATCGCGTAGGCACCAAAGTCCTCGTATTTGCCTTTGAAATTCTCGCTCTTCTCAATGATGTCGGAGACGTTGTTCAGAAGGAATCCAAAGCGAGTGTCCGGCTTATCGGTGCCATACTTTTCCATTGCCTCCTCGTAGGTGATGCGACGGAAGGGAGTCTGTAGCTTGGACAAATGTTTGGGCCATGAATAGCGCAGTGTCTCCTCAATCAGTTGCATGATGTCATCCCGGCTGGTGAACGATAATTCAACATCCAATTGGGTAAACTCCGGCTGGCGATCGGGACGTGTGGCTTCATCACGATAGCAACGTGCCACTTGAAAGTACCGATCAATGCTGCCCGACATCAGCATCTGTTTAAACTGCTGTGGACTCTGCACCAGGGAATAGAAATGTCCCGCCTTGCGAGTGGGCACAACAAACTCCTGTGCACCTCCGGGCGTGCGACGGAACAATGTGGGCGTCTCCACCTCAACAAAGCCCAAATAGTTGATTAAATACTCGCGCATGCGCATTATGACACTCGAGCGTAGCCGCAAATTGTGCTGCATATCATTGAAACGCAGGTCCAAGTAACGATGGGTTAATCGCAATCTTTCGCCAGCCTTATTGTATTTGCGTATCTCGAACGGCAAGTTCTTTTTGGCCGGATTCAGTATGTCCACCTTATCGGCCTCGATCTCAACGTGTCCAGTCGTCATCTTTGGGTTTATTGTTGCAGCTGGTCGCGGTATGACGGTGCCCTCGACACGCACAATGGATTCAATGGGCACCCCTGTTTCGGCGTACTCCTCCAGACCCTTTGTCTTGGGCAATATCAGCACCTGGGTCTGTCCATACGCATCGCGCAATATAAAGAATTTATTCATGCGCTGGAATTCCAGCCAACCACAAATGACGACCTTCTCGTTGATCTCATTGGATGTCAGTTCGCCACAGTTGTGTGTACGATCGGCAAACTTATTGGTGTCCGCCACCTTGATACGCTGCTCGGTATTCGCCGGCGCAGCGCTTTTTGCAGCCACTTCGCTGTTGTCCGCACTGCCATCGCCGTTGTTGCCGCCGCTTGCACTTCTGCTGGAGGCACCTTCTGCCGCCTCCTCGGCCTCGAGATCATCAATGGACATCTTCTGCAGTTTCTCCTTCACTTTGATGGGTCCGTCGTATGCGTCATCTGGATTCAGAACCTTTACACTGGCCACACTAACCTCCACCTCGCCAGTGTCGTATTTCTACAGAGTATAAATCGAAATTAGAGCTCTTCAAATGCTCAACTTGTGAGTCAACTTACTAAATTAATGTTTGCCTTGGGCCTGCCCAGCACTTTGCCAACGATCTGCATCACTGTTTGCTCCGGCGTGGAAAGGAAAGTATCCATCAGCTGTTTCAAATGCAAATATATCAATATTAGATAGGGATAACTTTGTTTACTTTATAATTATTAAATCAAAGTCTCAAATAATGGCTTGATAGTATAAATTCAGAAATTATTGCAGCAGCTTTATACTCACAGATTGATCTTCGATCATCAGCTGCGTCTGCCCGTAACCATCCTTAAGCTGCAAGAACTTGTTGTTCTTGGTGGATGGTATCCAACCCACCAATGTGACTGTTTTGCCAACATCATCACGTCGCAGATCGTTGCAAGTGAGATCGCGATTCTCGAAGTATTTCAAGATATTCTCGTTTTCTGCAAGCAAAACATGGAAATTGACTTGGCAACTTTCTTGTATAGTTGTTACTTACTAGCAATCTTATATTCGGTGCTGGTGATGCCCAGACTGCTCTGCTGCTGGACCATGGTGCTGTAGGTGCGCTTATCGCCGGCACGTTTTGTGCCGCTCGCTGGGAAATGTATGCTGAGAATGTCCTGAACTTCCACCTCAATTTCACCGGTGGGCATTGTTTGGTTGCATGAATTTTGCGGTCTACGCATCACCTGGCCGACAATTGTCAGTGTTGTGTTCTCGGGCATGTTGTTCATGCGTCGAGCGACACGTGGATGCTTGTCCTCCAGCACAACCAGCTGGCAGGCACCGCCATTCCGATCCCGTAGTTCGGCAAAACGATTTACGCGCTTTTTGATCAGTCGACCCGACAGCTCCACGAACAGACCGCAGTGATGATTACGCAGTTCTCCGCAGCTCTGACGCATCGGCTGGGGCGGCTGTGAGTTCATGCTAAAGTTACTGGCCATGGCGCTCATCAGATGCATCAGATCGTTGCCCGATATGTTGGGACCCACTGTAAAAAAATGAATATGTATTAATTTTGATATTTATTATTTTGTTACTAAGTATATTAACTATGATGCAATTTGATTACTTACTGTTGAAAGGATTCGGACCTGGTCCGAAATTATCATTATATCCTCCTCCACCTCCGCCGCCACCTCGATAGTTATCAAAGTCGTTGTAACCGCCGCCATAACCTCCACCTCCACCACCGCCTCCGCCGCCATAACGTCCACCACCCCCTCCGCCGCCACGATACCGACCACTCATGATCTGTGTTGAAAATAATTGAAAATTGTTGCTTAGCTAGCGACAGGAAATAAAATACCAAACAAACACGCACTTACGTGACTACAAACTGCCGCTGCTGCTGGGACGGTCGCTGTCGCTGCCTCTGCGGGGTCACTGCTGCTTCTGTTAAGTTCTGGCTGCGGCTGCGTTGATTTTATTCCACTCACAACCACCGCTTGTTTGCCGAGTTGTTGCAGTCGCTGCTGCTGACTACGCCAAACGTTTCTGGAAATTAATAACATTTTAATTTAAAGCGGCTGCGCTTTTCAATCAGGCCGATTAAATTTTTTCACATAGCACGAGCACTACACAGACACATACTAACGCAGCCCGTGCGTGTGATAGCATTTGTGTGTGTCGGTGCCGGGCGTCGCGAAAACGCCGACGAATTATTGACCAGTAATTTGCAATTGGAAAGCTTTTATACCTTAATAATATGACGGTTTTCTTTGGCCCAATTTTGCTAAAAATTTAACGCGCGTTACACATTTAGCAAGCGCACAGATATTCTTAATGAGACTCAATTTGCTGAACTTCTGATGAAAAAAAACTTGAAAATGTTTTGGCTTGCAAGCCACCACTACAAGCAGAGTTGTATCAATCAAGGTGAAATTACTATTAAGGTGACGTCGTCACCACAGCTGCTCTCTTTCGAGGGTGCAAATGTTTGACAGTATGCCTGCAAATGTCCAAGTAGATTTTTTTTTATTTGTCTTCTTTACAAATAAACTCGTAGACAGAAAACAATTATTGAAACCTGCAATTATTAGTGACACGTGACGAAAACAGAAGGGAGCTCTGGTCAAGAAGCACAGGCGTTCAATTTTCGAGTTCAAGTAAAATTTGTGCCAGCCATTTCAATGACTCTGACTTCTACTATGTGTCCAAAAATGCAACATATCGGAGACGACTTATGCCAACTGCTGTACCCCAGAAGCCAGGAGCAAAGCAGATGCTTACATTTCAAATGCCATATGGGTTTATGCTGCAGGTCCCCGGGCATATCGCCATTTGATCAAGACGGGGTTTAAAATATAAATTATTTTGAATTATTTCGTTTTATTTATTGCGAAAGCATTTGCTTTTCTGTCAGCTCTCTCTGACGGCGTCACCTTTATAGTAAATCCACCTCGGTATCAATCATACAAATTAACAACCCTGATTATTTTCATCTGTTAACATTACATTTCGCAAAACTGTTATTAACAGCATCAGTTCGTTTATTTCTACCAAAACATTGCAATAACCTTTTCTGCTGGCTTGTAAAACATTAAAATACTTATTTTTCAAATGTGAAACAGTTTTAAAAAATGTTTAATAAGAATCTTGTCGAATTTGAATTCAGCAAGCAGCTGTTTGCCGGCTTTCGATTGTACACATTAACTATCGACGAATAACAAATCATCGATAGTGTTTCACGATAGAAATGTGCGATTAGTGAACTAAAAAATAGCGCCCAATTTTCGATGTACACAAATTTGCCGGGGTAAAAAAAAGAAAGGAAAAAACAAAACAAGTCAAAATCCATTCTCTTTATTTACATGACTCTTAAAATCATTAACAAATGCATTAAATAACAATCGTTTTATGTTACTCAGTACTGCAGCGTGATCAAAACTACAAAATTGATTTGTATGTGGCATTCAAGTTTCCCCAACTTGCAATTGGCTTATAAATTAAAAAAAGTACAGACCAAATTATGTTTCCAAAAGTCTAACTATTTTGAAAATCAGTGCCATTGAGCGCTGTCTGGAAATGTGTAATGACATAGTCGTGGTAATACGCCATGATACACAGCGGTTGGCCCAAAATAATAGATGCCCAAACAATAATATTTCCCATGCGTGGACCCAATCGACGCTCGATATACTTGGATACGGCTGAAAGTGGAATCTGACCCATCATGCCAAGGAACGCCCAAATCTTGTATGTTTGCAAGGGAACAGAGACCTAAATGCGCAAGAAATGCATACAAATTAATTAATTACTCGAGTACGACAAAAGTATAAGAAGCAACTCACCAAATATTCATGGAAGAAGGCGCTGAAAAGGAAGACAATTGTCGATGCTTGACGCGAGGAATATCCCATCTGCACAACGGGAATGTAGAGATGACGCACACACCACCTGTGCACAGGCATATTCCAAGTTCGCCAAAAGGTGTCGATATTGTTGGCATTCCACCAATCACAGTAGAAATTGCGATCTGCAAAGTTCAAGACCTCGCCAACGGCATTTAGAAATGAATGGAACATCAGATAGAAGAAGCACAGCCAGGCCAAGTGATTGGGAAGCTATCAAAATAATATATCTATGAAAAAACGAATTTTGAAGAACAAAAAACCCTTTACTAACCGCGAGTTTAAGTAAGCGTTCGGTGGCCAAACCAATATCCATGTTGGAGAACGGTATCAAAGAGTTTCGCACCGAGGGAATTATCCACTGTTGGAACAGGGCCATTACCACATTCACACCAACAAGCACCTCCAGCAGACGTTTAAGCAAAAAGTGTTTGCGGACGCGCGAAGTGCGAGGAAAATTAAGTTCGTAGCAAAGAGTGGGAGCGCACAAGAAGTACATAATATCTTTGTAGCTTAAATTTTCTGGATATTGGACCAGCTTTGTAACATCTTCGTCCTCCTCACCCTCGTTTAAGTTTCTTTTTTCTAAACGAAAAAAATCGTATTGTAATTAAATGTACACTTATTGAAGCGGTTTATCAAAAGACTCACTGAGTTCGGCTAATGAGATACTGGGTCTTCGTTCACGGGGCTGTCTTTGGTAGTAAGTCTGACGACACCACATATTGGTCTGCACGTAGCTCCACAGCTTCAAAAATAATACGGAATAAAAGAAACACACCGTTGTTGCACCCACTGTAAACCAAGAAAAACATTAAAAAACCAAATACCTTCGTTTCTCAGCGTGTACTCACTTATGCTAAAGGCGGAGCCTTTCAGATGAATAATGACGACGGGCAGACATACCGACACAACAATGTTTATTACTTGAATAGACATACCAAGACCCTCGGAAATAATTTCCTGCAAAAAACAATTTCAAATAACGTTATTTCGATTATTTATATATCGTCAATTAAACTATTCATATCGCGTGAGCGCTCACGATGTATCTGCACTGGCGCAATCGATAAGCTATCGATTTTTTTTTGCTAAGCCTAGCCAAGGTTGCCACATGATTTTTTTTTTACCGTCAGGCAACTTGCTTAGGCAAAAGCAAAAAGTCAGCACATTCGTCATTTCATCGTTTCGCACGACGCTGGTGTATTTTCCTTTGTGTGCGCAATTTCGTTATATGTTGTAAAATAGTGTTTAACAAGCAGAATCAAAATCGCAATAGCCAACGTGATATAATTATTTAATTAAATAGAAATAAAAGAACAACATGGAAGTCACCGACGCCAATTTGCAATTGCTTGCCGGTTATTTGCAACAGACGCTCAGCGCGGATCCCAATGTCCGCAGGCCCTGTGAGTATGAGAGAGCATGCGTACGTGTGTGTGTGAGAGAGTAAGAAAGAGAGAGAGAGGAAGAACGTGCGATGTGTTTGTGCACGCGCGGGAAAAAGGCGGCGATGCGGCTGCCTGCATTAGCGGTGCATAAAATGAACGCAAGGTCCATTTGGGGATTACCTTTTGAACTGCAATCTATGCAAATCTGACCATTTTATTTTATTTATTCTTACAGCGGAAAAGCTGCTGGAGTCAACGGAACGGCAACAGAACTATCCGGTGCTGTTGCTCAATCTGATAGACAAGGCCAGCATGGACATGACCATAAGGGTGGCCGGCGCCATTGCATTCAAGAATTATGTGAAACGCAACTGGGCCGCCCACGAGGATAGCGATGAGCCGGATCGCATACACGAAAGTGATCGCAATACGATCAAAACTTTGATTGTCACACTGATGTTGCACTCACCGACGGCGCTGCAGAAGCAACTGAGCGATGCGGTGAGCATCATTGGCAAGCATGATTTTCCCAAGAAATGGCCGCAATTGATTGACGAAATGGTTGAGAAATTCGCATCTGGCGATTTCAATGTTATCAATGGAATATTGCAAACGGCACATTCGCTATTTAAACGTTATCGGTATGAATTTAAATCACAATCGCTGTGGGAAGAAATCAAATTTGTGCTGGATCGCATGGCAAAGCCGTTGACGGATCTGCTGCAGGCCACAATGCAGCTGCGAACCATGCACGAGGGCAATCCGGAGGCCTTGAAGGTCATTTATAGCTCATTGGTGCTGGTGAACAAGGTGTTCTTCTCGCTCAACTCACAGGATCTGCCCGAGTTCTTTGAGGACAACATGAACACATGGATGGGCGCGTTCCTGCAGCAACTGGCTGTTGATGTGGCCAGTCTGCGTACCGATGATGATGAGGACGCTGGTGTGCTGGAGCATTTGCGCTCCCAGGTGTGTGAGAACATATGTCTCTATGCCCGGAAATACGATGAGGAGTTCAAGCCATACATGGAGCAGTTCGTTACTGCTGTCTGGGAGCTGCTGGTCAAGACCAGTCTGCACACAAAATATGATGCGGTATGTGAATCTATCAGTTGGATTTGTTCTGTCTTATTTATGTTGTAATTCGTTTCCTAGCTCGTTTCGAATGCGCTGCAATTTCTTTCTGTGGTTGCTGAACGCAAGCATTACCACGGCATCTTTGAGAATCCGGAGATATTGGCCCGCATTTGCGAGAAGGTTGTCATACCCAATCTGGACATCAGACCCTCGGACGAGGAACTCTTCGAGGATAGTCCAGATGAGTATATACGCCGTGACATTGAGGGCTCCGACATTGATACCCGTCGAAGAGCCGCCTGTGATTTGGTCAAAACACTTTCCGTCAACTTTGAGCAAAAGATCTTTGGCATTTTCGGTCAATACATGGAAATCTTGCTGGCCAAATACAAAGAGAATCCAGTTGCCAATTGGCGTGCCAAGGATACGGCCATATATTTGGTCACATCATGGGCATCCCGTGGAGGCACACAAAAGCATGGCGTGACCCAGAGCTCGGAGCTGGTGCCACTGCCACAATTTTGTGCCGAGCATATTGTGCCCGAACTGGAGAGACCCAATGGTAAATACAATTTGCACTTCGAGATTTACCAATTATTCATATATGTTTTATTTTTGCAGTTAATGAGCTACCAGTTCTAAAAGCAGCTGCCATCAAATATGTTATGGTCTTCCGGAGTCTGTTGGGACCACAGACGTTGGCGGGTTGCTTGCCACAACTGATACGTCATCTGCCCGCCGAGAGCATTGTGGTGCACAGCTATGCGGCCTGTTCACTGGAGAAGATATTGACCATGCGGGATGCGAGCAATGCGCTCTTGTTTGGACCACAGATACTTGCACCACATTCGAATCAATTGGTCAGCGGACTGTTTGCCACGCTCGCTCTCTCTGGATCCGCTGAGAACGAATATGTCATGAAGGGTAAGTTGCAGGTGACCCAAAAGAGACTTTATTAACTTGTATACCCTTCTTTAGCCATCATGCGCAGTTTCCATGTGTTGCAAGCAGGCGCCATGCCTTTCATGGCCGTTGCATTGCCACGCCTCACCGAGATTCTCACGTTCGTGGCCAAGAATCCATCGCGCCCTCTTTTTAATCACTATCTCTTCGAGACTCTGTCGCTGTCCATCAAGTAAGCTACCCACGAATATATGTATTTTGAAATCTATTTAACTTGATATCTTTTTTCAGAATCGTCTGCCAAGCAGATGCATCAGCGGTCAGCTCATTTGAGGAGGCATTGTTCCCAGTTTTCCAGGGCATCCTGCAGCAGGACATTACCGAGTTTATGCCCTATGTATTCCAAATGTTGTCGGTGCTGTTGGAGGTGCGAGAGGCAAGCGGTCCCATTCCGGAACCCTATTGGGCGCTCTTCCCCTGCCTGTTGGCTCCACCTCTGTGGGATCGCAGGGGCAATGTGTCGCCATTGATTCGCCTTCTGTCGACCTTCATTAAACAAGGCTCTGCACAGATTCAGGCGCTTGGCAAATTGGTAAGATTTGAGATATTCTTAGTAAAGATTTCAACTTATCACTTGTGAATTTTTAGAATGGCATCCTTGGCATATTCCAAAAGATGATTGCATCCAAGGCAAATGATCACGAGGGATTCTATCTGCTGCAGAATCTGTTATTCTATTATGACGCCGCCGAGTTGCAGGCGAGCATGCGTCAAATCTTTGGATTGCTCTTCCAGCGTCTGTCGCTATCGAAAACAGCCAAATATCTGAACGGAATCATCGTCTTCTTCTGTTTCTACGTGGTCAAAATAGGCGCCAGTCCATTGGTGCAGCTAATTGATGAGATACAGCCGGGCATGTTTGGCATGCTGCTGGAGCGTGTCTTCATTACGGATATGGGCAAGGTCATGAAGGATTTGGAACGTAAAATGGTTGCAGTCGGTGTCAGCAAAATGCTTACCGAATGCCCAGAACTGTTGTCGGGCCAATATGCAGCCTTCTGGCCACGTTTGCTTCATGCACTCATCGATATGTTTGAGCGGCCACCCGAGAAGTTGCCCTATTTGGATGGCGATGGTGCTGGCGGCGATGCCAATGCGGCTGTTGACGCCGAACCCGGTTACCAGGCCGCCTTTTCCCAGCTGTCCTTTGCCCAACCGAAACAAGTGGATCACTTGGCCGAAGTGGCAGATGCCCGACAGTTTTTGGCCAACTCTTTGTCCAACTTCTCGCAAACACGACCAGGCGAATTGTCGAATTTGTTGGCACCTCTGGCAGCGGAGAGCAAGCAAATGCTGCAGAAATATTGCGATCAAGCGGGCGTACGTATTGCCTAAATCATGGATTTATATAGTTATCATACCTCGCACACACAACACACACAACACAATACACACACCCACACACACGAATTATTATATGTCATACAAGATTTGTTTATAAGTGTAATGATTGTAATCATGTAATCAATATAAATGTTATGTTACGGGATTAACTCGAAATATCTGATATTCTATCCAGAAAATGGATTAATTTAGAGGATTTGCTAAAGAATTGAAAGGATCCGGCCTGCCATGCATCTGCTGTCTGAAAAAGATTTACTTTTTCGACTTAAAACGGCCAAATTTAAAATTTTGCAGCCAAATTTTAATAGCAGCGGAGTTAAAACCCCTCGTTGAGCAACGATGCGAAGGCTGATCAGAGCATTTGGGAGCAAGATCTTTCAACTAGGCAGTCCAAATTCGCAGAGTGAGTTAAGACTATATTTCAAATGTGGGGTTTACTTACCAAGGCGAGACCCTTTTCGACGGCCAGACAGAGCGATATGTGAACCATAGAGTCTGTAAAGGGAAATCTTTAGTTAATAAAAGAATCACATTTGGCATTAGTTCAACTTACAGATGATTAGGAGTAGAGCATTGTGACCTTCGCCCTCATTGCGACCGCTTAGAAAGAAGTACCAGTCAATGGGATTGACGCGTATGCCATATCTGAAAGTTGTGACATAATATTAGATGAAATAAAGTGATCCAATAAAATGTGAAATTGGACTCACTTAAGTAAATTCTCTAGACCCAAGCGCAGGCCTCCAATGCACAGCAGCAGGAATCCCCAGTTAACCAGACCTGTAAAGTTCGTAAAGCCCGAGCTCCAGGAGAACAGTGAATCGCGGGGACGATGAATGCTAGAAAAGATATGATCTCTATAGAGTTATCTTATAAAATGCAGATTCCTAGCAGCTCTTACGATCTGTCGGGTTGTGCCTTGCGCTGTTTGGCCTCCTTGTTGGATATTTCCTCGGCACGGGTGACACTTTGGGTGCGTCGATAGCGTAGTTTCTTTTCACTGGTCCCATTGCCGTTCTCATCCTTGTCGAGCACCTTGCGATACTGCCTTAAGTCTATGGGATTGCCGTGCTGATCGAAGAGGTTCTGCGTAGACTTGCGATTCCGCAGATTGCTCAAATTGTGTTCCGTGGCGGAGGCCGAGCGTCTCAGACGCTTCATTAGACCACCGGCAACGCCATTCTTCTGGGCTTGTTGTTGGGCTGGGTTGGCGCCCTGCTCCTTGGGATCTTTGGTTGTTGTCATGGCTGGCTGGTTCAGTTTCTGGTCAGCTATTCATTGAGGAAACATCGATTAGATTCCAACTCAAGTGGCACCGACTTTTCAAATACCATTCGCAAATCTTATCGCAACCATTTCTTTATTTTTTTCTTCACTTATTTTATTTTTGGCAGTAAAAAATGCAATATAGTCTTGATAAGAAAAAACATTTGTGATTCGCTTTGAACATGCTTTGAAATAAAAAGTCCCAAGGGGAGACTTTAAATAACTTTATCAAAGTGTTGCTTAACTAATCCGACAGATCGAATCGATCATATCAAAACTAGTCTAAAATTAAACTAATACTTGTTTTACTTCAACCAACATTGTAATTATGAAAGCCGCAGTTGTTTCACAATAATTTGCGGTCAAAGTTCATTTGAGTGCGCGAGAGAGTCGATCAGGTAAACTGATATTTGCATAGTGCGACTCAAGCTCACAACTACATGGAAACTATCATCTGATCACAGATACAGATACAGATACAGGTAGCTTGAACTGCGATAAGGCAGTTGCTAAAGTTGCGATTGTTACGCGATCGGAAAACTGAGATTAGGTTAGGCACTGTGCATAGTTTGACACTCAAGGTGATCACAGTTTGAATTTGAATTACAAATGAGCGATATTTATTGGCTAATAGAGCAATCAGTTCTTAACTTTTACTCAGCTAGGAATCATGCCCAATGACAATGTGCTGATATGATGAGAATATAACTTTAAAATCAACACTAAATTCGCATTCTTTAGATATCATACATGTATATTGTATATATTCACAACACAATATAACAATTATATAGTTCAATTAATTTCAAGCGTATTAAAAATTATTCTCAAAGATTTTTTTTTGCCAACATAATATTAACCTAAAATTTGCCAATCCGAAATGAAACGATATTTTTTATATTGACATAGTTTGAAAATACAGTCGAACTTCCCTAACTCGAACTTCCCTAACTCGAACAAAATCGAGTGGCAATAGCGTTTACTGAGCAAATTTCATACAAATCGCCTTCCCTAACTCGAACTTCCATAAGTCGAATTTCTCCGTAACTCGAACAAAAGTATTGGCCCGTGCTTCTGTAAGTCGAATTTTTCGGGAAAATCTCCAATAAAGTTTGAATTTTTTTTTCGTTTTTGTTTTATTCTTTTGTTACCGACTCGTTTGGATATGTAATATTGATGTACATTAACATATGGTGATGGAATATGATAGAATATTGCATCAACAATTATTTAGGCTTGTGAAATTGCTATAGGAAAGATGTTCGAAATGTACTTCTTTGTCAGCGCATCAGTGTACTAAAATGTTTAAAAATGTTTAAGGAAATATTCAAACTTATTAGTTGTTAAGGAATTTGAAAGTAGACCAAATAAATTAAAGTTGCTGAAAAATATGGTATGTCAGCAAAAACATTTTTCATTATATTAAAAAATGAAATATTAATTATGATGACATTTGAATCGGGAACTTCTTCTGGATACAGCAAAAGAACGAAGAAACCAAATTTTGAGAGTATCGACAGGTCTTGATCAAACTGGAATCCTTTTTTGTTGAAAATGACAAGAAAAATTTGCAATTTGGAATGTATTTATGATTGAATGCATTTGTAGTTTCTTTTAATGTACTAAAAAAAAAAATTCCCTAACTCGAAGTCTCCCTAACTCGAACTTTTTTCCTGGATAATGGTGATTCGAGTTAGGGAAGTTCGACTGTAATTTAAAAGGAATCATCCGAAACAATACAAGCTACAATTTTAAAGCTCATTTAAAATGCTCTACATTTTTTTAAAGTGTTTTTTAATAATAATGCCAAACTTTTAATTGAATGAAGCTATTCCAGATTGTATCCAAAACTTTATTTAATGCATATTATCACTGAATGTTTGTTCCTTCATTTGTTATACAAACTTGACCGACAAGCACTTTTATTCATACATTAAATTAATTGACTGGACTTGACACTCTTCAAATCTACTAAATGTACACTACAAATCGAAAATTTATTATATATATATTTAAGCTTGCGCTACGTAACTTGTTTATAGTTTATGGCGACTACTCACAACAAGTTTTAAATAAGAATTTGTTTAAACAATTACTGCATGTATTTCTGGATTAAAAATAGTTTTAGATTAACATTGAATCACAGGGCTTTGTGGGTTATCGCAATTAATGGACGCTTAGTAAAAGCTCTCTAAACCCAAAAAAATATACAGTTGGTCAAGTAATTGTTTTGACAAAATACAAAATTAACACATTTGTTTTTTATTTGTTGAACTCAATTAAAATAGGGAAAGAAAATAAATAGAATAAAATAGAAAAGTTATTTTTTTGTCCAAACAATTATTGAAACAACTGTGTATGTTATTAAATTTTACGATTCGCAAACGTTGATAAGGATCGTTAATAAATATGGCAGCTAATTGAGCACCGTAAAAATACTTTACTTATTTTCCGATAAAACAAAAAACTGTTCCCAAAACTTAGTATGCATGCTAAGTATAAAAAGTCGTGCATTGAACTGCCTTGCATATACATACAAACATATGTACATATGTATATATTCAGTGAGAATTCATGTCTTCTTTCATGCGTGTAAAGTGCATGCTTAATAAGTCGAGTCATCGTGACGTGACTTTATCAACTCTACACACATTGAGGAGATTAACAATTCTGCTGTGTGATTACACAAGGAACTGGCACCACGAAACGTATATATCTTTGTATCTGCTGCAACTGTATCTATATGTGTGTGCATGCATGTAGACGAAGCAGGAAGAAAGCACACTTGAGGTGCTTGCTGTGGTTTTTTACAACTTTTCGTTTACTCACAAGGGCATTGACATTCTGATATCATATATCTGTGGTCTTAAACGACAAAAAGTCCAATAATCATGGCCTCTTAGGGCACTACAAGTATTTGTTGATTAATGGTCCCTTTCCATATGTTTTTCTACATTTTAATTTAGTTGAAATCAGGGTTAAAACAGAAACTAATATCAATTTTAGATCATTTCACAAAAAAAGTATTTAAAATGCTAAAGACAAGTAAATTTGAATACAAATATTAAAAAATTTTAAAAACTAAGATAAATTTATTGTGAACAAATTAGAAAAAAAAACATTTTTATTTTGAAAACCAGGGTTACACCTTAATAACATAGTTCAATTTTTTGCTTGACCGAACCGGACTTAACCATTATGCATGAATCGGTTACCAAACGGTTAATTTGGTTTAAATAATTTCGGTTTTTGGGTTTCGGTATAATAAAAACGTTTTGTTTCGGTTACGGTTTCAGTTACGGCTACCAATTTCAATCGGCTAATACCGGTTAACGGTTACGGTTACGGTTATGGTTAAGGCTTTAATCCCTGGTTGAAATATTAATCTCTATAATACAAAATCTCTCAAATCAGCAGAAACCATAAAACACATTTACATTCAAAGAATCTACATTATTTTTATTATTTTCACAATGTTAAAATTCTGAAAAATTACTTATTTTGTTTTAGTGGAAACGACTTGTAAAATAACTGATTTAATTGTGATTTTTGTGTACTTTTAATTTTATACAGGCAATTAATGGATGCACTTGGTCAGCTAATTACGCCGGCAAACCGGTTAAAACGTCGTTTAGTGAGAACTGCGCCGACTTTTGGGCTAAGTAGGTCAGTAATGCAATGTCAAAGATGAGGCAACGATAGTCAATTTTTTGTATCAGTCAATTTTTTATATAAGTTCCAAGTAGAAGTACATATTACGTAGATAAATTCCAACCCGACATGTCTGTGGGTGTTTTACTGATTACATTGTAAACGGATGCTCAATGGTCACACTAAATGACAAAATAAAATATAAACGCTCTGCCTCTGGCTTATCAGTTAATGTTTGCTGTCTAGCATCGCCGTGTTATCAACAACGTCTGACATTTGCCTGATAAACTCTCGCTGTCTGCATTTCATTCTTTTCTAATTCGAATTTCGTTTTTCCGATTGGCATTAGCAAAACCTAACAAGAGATTTCTTTGGCTCGCTCTCTCTCCTTCTCGCTCGCTCTCTTTCTCTCTGTCTGTATTTTTTTTATGCCTATTCTCTGTTTGGGTTTTTGCACAGACGTCTGCTGAACCAGTTTTCGCTTTGAGCGTTTGTTTGCTTTGGTTTTGTTGTTGTTTGAAGAGACGCTAAAACCCAAAATTTGTAAACGTATTTCAAATATTTTTTTTACGATTCACTAGCAGACAAATCAAGGTTATTCCAACAAACACTCACACACACATACATACACACTGTGCGTTTGTCTGATCAGAAGTTTCCACATTTAGTCACACTTTCAAAGTCCAAAATGTGCGGGTGAATTGCATATGTATTTTTAAGTTTACTTTTATTTATCACTTTATTATCTTTAAACAGTGGCTGACTCATAAAACAAGTTCAAAGGCTACACGTGTTTTATGCTTTTGTTTGTTGTTGCTTTTTAGCCTGTTCGCAAATGTTCTTCAATAAAAGAAAGGAAGAGGGAGAGAGAGGGAGCGAATACTGCAACATTTTTACACTTTAGCGATTTCAGCATGCGCTTTTGCTTTGACTTTTCACTCTCACGCTCTCTCTCTTCGTCGCTCTCTTATTTGCAAACAAAAGCGAAACCGTCGTGAAGAACAAAATAAAGAAATGAAAAAAATAACAACTTTTTTTAGCGGTTATTTTTGCACAGTAAACAAAAACGAATCTTATTTGTTTAAATTGAGTTGAATTTGACTGGGAATTGAGACTTTTTGTTTCTTAATTTAGGCACTTGACGTACAATTTACGAGTAGTTTAATGCTTGTGATTTGTCACCCACGACGCGCATGGAGCTGCTTCCAGTGAACGTTGGAGGCGGTTTGTGTTTTACCGTTCGCTTCGACGACAAATTCTCAACTGTTGCTGGGAAAATCGAAGCAGAAATAAACAAAGCGAAATTGCAGAGTATTTATGTATAATGAAATATGTACATACTAACATGCTCACAAGTCTAATCAGAGGGGCAGCGCCAGAGAGATAACGCAGAGAGCGCACGCAAATATCCAGTTTGATTGATACGTTGCAGTTCCAAAGAGCGTAAGCGAGAGAGCACTGCTTGCGATCTGTGTTTTGGGTTTGTGTCTATGCTGAAGCTTTTGTCACTGCTTGTTTTTTAAGCGAATGCATAAACCACCAAAATATCTTTTACAATTATTATTGCAATCTTTATTTATTGTCAAATTATTGCACACTTAATAACTAAAAAACAAAGAAAACTTGTAATAATTTAATTTAAATTACAATTACGCACAACAGTATAAACTATAATAATGTTAGAGCCACTCTTTAAAGCTTATTTATTTACAATTAAATGTTAGATAAAAAGTTTTTGTGATAGATTTTGGTATAGAGCGCAGTTTTAAGAAATTAAATGTATAGCTAATGTTAATGCAGCTGCTTTTCAACGTCTTGATCATCATCATGATCGTCTTGATCGTCATCATCATTGGCAGGCGAGAGACCCTCAATCAAATCATCCAAATCATCGTCTCCATCATCGTCCACATCATCGACAAATTTATCGATGCGTTTGATTAAATTATGTTCACTATCTGACGTTTCATCATCTTCCAGACTGTCGTCTTCCAGTTCGCCATCCTCTAGCAGCTCCCCCTCCTCCTCCTCCTCCTCCTCCTCCAGTTCCACTTGATCATCATCGTAGTCGTTGTCTTCGTTTTTAATACGCGACTCGGGCAATTGATCATAGTCAAAGATTTGCCGAGTGGCACGCGGCGGTTGTTCAGGTTCCGTGCTGGTTGCGATCTCTGAACCATATTTGACCTCATCCTCCTGCTCCTTCTCCTTGAACTCTGTCTCCTCTAGCAGACTCTCTATGCTGTTCACTTTGCTGGCAATTCGCGGTTCCGGCTGCTGTGGCAACAACTTTGTTGTTGTTGCTGTTGTCACTGGCTTTAAGATGGTCTTGGTTGACTCTGTTGTCGTTGTTGTGGAGACAATCTCGTGTGCATCTTGAAACATGTTATCCAGCAAACTGAGCAGATCTTGAACGCCACTGGGCGGCGGTGTTGCTGTTGTTGTTGTTGTTGTTGAACTGTTGCTGCTGTTGGAACTAATTGCAATGGGTTTCACAGTCGTTGTTGTTGCTGTCGCCTTGGTTGTTGTTGTGGTTGCTGGTGTTGTTGTTGTTGTTGTCGTCAGCGGCATTGTCTTGGTATGCAAATGCTTGACCTGATAGGTCTCCACCGTGCCGCGTTTCTCATTGGGATCCGCAATCCGCACCACCGGTTCCCGTTTCGATATAACCGGCACTATTTTCGGACTATGCGGATCCAATTCGTTTTGTCCATAGGTCTTCACCTTGGAGTGACCTTCAATGATCAGATACATGGGACCCAAAAGTGGCTTCGGTGGTTGCTTGTAATGTGAAAACAGTGCATCGGTGGTTAGTTCTGGAGCTGGTGCCACTGTGGGTCGCCGGGACAGATTGCTCGTCTGCGGTATCGTCAATCTGGAGCTGCTCAGCGTTGTCGTTGTCGTTGTCATTGTCACGGGTTGCGGTGTTGTTGCTGTTGTTGTTGTCGTTGTGCTGCTCATGGGTCGAAAACCGGCGTTAAAAGTGGGCGTCAATGTGGTGGGCGTGATGTAGATCTCGGGGATTGGTGGACTGCTTGTGCTCGTGGTGGGCGTTTCTATGGTGGGCGGGCCGGGCACAAAGGTCACGGGTGCATAGGTCAAGGGGGCATAGGTGGGATGGGGATGGGACGATTGCTGTGGTCTGGTGGTGCCCATCAAGTACTTGGTGGCCGGCATTGTGGGTTTCATTCGCTGCTTCATCGTCGTCGGCTTCACCAGCTCCTTTTGGAGCAGCTCGTGGAGCCAAGGTTTGCGTGGTGCCCCAAGCTTGTTGTTGCTGCTGTTGCTGCCTATGGAGTTGGGCCTGGAGAAGCTGTAGTGCTGCATGGACTCCTGATGATGTGCGTCGCCGTAGCTCATGCGTTGTGGCAAGCTGGACACGCTGGGCGAGTGGGAATACCACGAGGATGTTGCCGCGGAGGGGCTGCTGTAAAAGTGAGTGGAGCTCATGGGCTTGTTGAGAGAGGAAGCGGAGGAGGAGGAGGAGGAGGAGGGGGAAGAGCTGTAACTGTTGGCCATGTTCATGCTCATGTATGAGCTGCTGCTCGGTGAGTTCATCACACTGTGCCGATACTCCACATGGCCCCCCAGTCCCTTCATCATCATGGGTGGCGGCATCAGATGTGTGTGTGGCCTGTGCTGTTGCTGTTGTTGTTGTTGCAGCAACTGTTGTTGTTGTTGTGGTGCATAGTAGCTTCTCCTAATGGCCGCATACTTGGCTTGCTGTTGCTGTTGTTGTTGTTGCTGGACATACGGCGACGTCAGCTTCACCTGCGCCGTCCTCAGGCGATCCTCCCTCTGACTGGCCACGCCCAGCAACAGAATCTCGCTCTTCGTCTTGTTCCTCAGCACTTCGGGTGGCAGCTTGTGTCTCGCATCCTGATTGCTGCCATTGTTCTCCGCCCAGTAGCGAACGCGATCCAAGGCCGGAGGACTGTAGTCATAGGTGGGATCCTTTTGCAGCGGATCGCCGTGTCCCAGTGGCCGCCACTCGTTGTTGTTGTTGGGATCCAAGCGTGGTGCTGCAATGAATGAGAAGCTGGCATCAATTAACTGGTAACAACATGTGCAACTTTAATTGCCACACCATCAGGTTGCCCCCCAAGGCACAGATCGAGATGGAAGTGAAGATGGCTATGGTGGATGGTGGATGGTGGATGGAGACCTGCACTGAGAGTGGGGCAAATCATAACTCGTTAAAGTGTTAACAAATGTTTTTACAGCGTCACTTGGCCAAGAAACCCCGCCAAGCGAGGGTTAAACGATACTTAATCAATCTGTGTCTTAAGAACTCTTTGTTAACTTGTTTTATAAAGTTGTGTGTCTAGTTGAGGGTAGGAATTTTATTTAGTTTAATATTAGTGCAGTTATATTAAAACTTTTCTATTTATCTTTAAAATAAATTTGTATGCTTACATTTTTTTAATTTATAACAAAAGAGTTGAAGATCTGGACGCTAGATTTTTTAGATTTATTATTGTTTATTTTAATATTACAAACTTTTTAATAAAAGTTAAGTTAAGTAAGTTAAGTACTATTTCTGCTCAATAAATTCAACAAAGTCATTAAAATATTTCATATATAAAACAATTTTCATATTAAATGTTATATTAATACTATATTTACATTTTTTTTATATCCGAAATAATTTCTTGACTTTATTGACTTTAAATTAAAAAAAATTACTGTAAGTACTGAATTATAAGCACAGAAATTGTAAAACAGAATTTTTATTATAAGTACGGGAATAGGTTATATAATGGTACAGTTTTCTTCTTTTAGGCTAAACTAGATCCATTAAGAAAAATTTAAAATTTACAATTATGTAAAGGTTTCTGAAGAAAAGTGAATAAATTTATCTACCGAATGTCTTTTTAACGCAGCTTTAGTGTGAAAAATTCTCTATAATGTTATGAATTCTCTTTTCTCTGAGACTTAAGAAATAAGATGTAAAAAACTATCGGCTTAATTTTATGAAAGATCCAACCCTTCTTAAAATCCTCCCTTTTCCTCTTTCTTTCTAGAAAGTCCTAACCCTACTAATTTCTAATACTTGTAATTTCATTTACTATTACTACTAATACTTTTTGATCTGATTGGGTTTTTTCCCAATCCTTGCCATAAATGTTGGATCATTTCAAAATTTTTTATAACTCCCAGAATATTACATTTTTAATTTTGTATCTTTTCAGTTAAAATTTAAATATAACTATAAATATATTTTATTTAATCTTTATGTTAAGCAACTTATACTTTAATTTTTACTTTTTTGGTCAACTGCTCTTAGTTGACATTAAATAAATAAATAAATAAGAGAAGCTTTTCAATATTTAATAAAAATTGTATAACTCCTGCAACTTTCTATCTGTGGTAAAGAAACTATTGAAATCTACAATAGTTTTTTGTTTATTTCTAAATAATAGGCATGCTCTATGCGCAATTCTTTTCTAAAGTGAAATGCAAGACTGAATAGCCTTCAAGTTCTTTTCAAGCTGACCTCGCACCTGTCTTTAGTCAAGGAACATAATTGATTTTTATGTCGCTGCCCGTGGCAAGTGCAATCAACCGTCGACCGTCGAATGGAGCAGACGGATGCCAAGTGTGGGATTCGTGAATAATGCGAGATCATTGTGGGAGTCTGAGGCTGAATGCAGGCTGAAGTCATAGTTCAAGCCACAGACCGCAGGCTGTGCGCCCACCTGAAAGCCAATTGGCAATCTCAGCTGGAGGATCATGGCCAAGACACTTGGCCAATGGCAAACAACAAACACACAAACAACATGCCTTGATTGACTGATCAATGGGGCGGCAACGAAATGCGATTGGTATTGGCGGACATGGAGTTAACTTGGCCAAGTTATTTAGCTAAAAACCAGACAAATCGCTTTCCATTTGAATGGAGCATAGATCAACGTGAGGACATGCACCAGGAACTGAAAACAACCAAACACAGATGATCAATGGCAATTTGCCAACTCTGTTTTCTTCTATCCCGTCCAGAGGGTTGAACGCATTGATAAATGGCCAAAAGATTAAATGCACTTCCATTGCATTTATCCTGTTGCCTTGCATAATTGATCCGACATGTCCCAAGTGGTTTTCACTTTCATTTGTCTGCACCACATTAAAATACCGCGCATGATTGCGTTAAAATTGTTTGCATCTCCTAATGTTGGCCATTAAAATAGTTTCCCCCCCGTCTGCCTAACAAAAAAAACCATATATATATATTTATAATAACACGCAGAGCAAACAGGTGGACAGATGATTGCGTCTCGTCTCGGATCTTTGTGGTCTCCCGTGTCAATTATGTTGGCATTTGGTGGTTAAAACAAAATCAAAGTGCAAATCTTTCATATTTGCGGCATTTCATGCAGTTCATTGGCAGCTCCCCAAGGTCCCCCTCCGCTCCCCTCCCCCCGCTCTGCTCTTTCTCTCACCTGTTGTTGCATTGGGCGTCACAATTGCCAAGACATTCACTTCATCCTGACGATTGGCCGTCTTTGTTGTCGTCGTCGTCGTCGTCTGCGATGTCTGCGATGTTTGTGGCCAGACCTCAAACACCTCATCAGCCAAACAATTGCCGGGGCCTGCCACATGCAACAAGCAGAGCCAGCAACAAAATATTGTTACCAAATTATTGGTTTTGTGCCGTTCGCTAATCATCATGAAACACGGTGCGGGTTAGCTGCAAATGTAAATGCAAATTACGTTTTAGTTCGATTACGATTTAACGTGTGATTACAAACAAAAGACTTAGGCAACAAACTGGATTTGCACTCGACTAAACAAGTATTAAATTGCATTATAGTATATTATTAGCAGATCTACGACAAATAAAGCATTATTTCTCAATTCAATTTGTTTCCCTTATAATTTATTTGTGATGTGTGATTTGAGTTTAATATCGAAAACTGAATCGAATTATAGCGATATATCGAGCTTTTCCAAAAGCATATTTTAAGTAAAGTCACGCGACGAGTACATTTTGAGCTGTAAAGTTGCTGGTTTGAAAATCACAAACTTAAAATTTCCATAACATTGCCAAAACTGATCCGATTTACAAGCGGAATGTCACGATGATCAGGGCTTGACTTTTAAATTCAATCTACATTCAAATTTTATTATATTCGCTGAAACAATATTTCCGCTTAAAATATTGATTTTTTAGCAAAAAATATTGATTTTTTAGCTTTAACAATTATAATTTTTTTATTATTTATTATATCACGATTTAAAGCTGTCGGCAAGAAGTAAATTAATATAGACAATTGAACTAAAACTATAATTTGAAAAAAAAAATAAATTAAATGAATGTAAACTTTAAGTTATAGACTGAAAAGAAAAAAAATCGAGTTAAGAATTTTAAGGGTATGCAAAAATTATAATTGATCCAACATTTGTTTTTGAAAACCCAGAAAAACCCAAACAGATGTAATCAACTTGTTATGATATAATCAGTCATCATAAGTATAAAACAACGTATTCAATTTATTACTATGACGTTTAATTTTTTTTTTTAATTATGACAAAATTGTTGTATGATTGCTGCCGTGCACTTGAAATTAGTGAGAAGTTCCATATAGAGAAGTTCATCTGTGCAACGCATACCTTACTAAATAAAAACAGTTTCAGTTGCAATTTAAATCTTCCACGAATAAAGTGAGAGGAACACACAAAGAAAGAAAGAAAGACAGAATTAAAACACAGGAGTTCAGCATGAGGAGGGGAGAGAGGGAGAGAGAGAGAGAGAGGAGATGGTGATACTCGCTGTACCTTTAACTGACAACTTAATTAAAAGCAACCTCGTAATGCCTGAGACTCTTTTGGGTCTCTTGGCACTTTTCAGCCAATTTTGGGTGGTCGAGTTTTTCAAAGCACTCGACGACAGCACCACTGTGTGATGTGGTGTGCTGTGGTGTGGTGTGCTGTGCTGTGGCTTGGTGTCTCTTTTCTGGGACATGTCCTTAGGGTTCCCGTACGGCCATCAACGGAATGGAACTGTAGCGAATCGTTGCGTTGTCATCAGTTGCCCAATGAAAGTGAAATTTGTGCACAATGTTTCAAGACAACAGCAACAAAATTTGCATTTATTTTTTTAGTGGCTCCACAGGTGGTTGTTGTTGCTGCTGTTGTTGCTGTTGCACGGCGGCAACTTGGCGGCAATCGTAAAAATTAACTTGATTACTACACGCATAAATAAAGCCATTAAATGGCAAAAATCTCTGTACGGCCGGCAATTAAAATCAAATAAAATTCACCGACAGCTTCGTCAAGAAGCCAACGCAGATGGCTAATTATTTAGGGGGCGTGGCATGAAAATACACAGATATACCAAAAAACATAAAAGTAGAGATAGGAGAAGACAAAGAGGGTATAAAAAGATATCAGGCAATAGATTGATAACAATACAATTCTATACAGTGTTAATGAGTATTACTTTAGTTTTCTTAGATTCTGACTGTTGAAATTGTCCCTATCCCTCTCTCTTTTATTTTGTCACTTTATTTAATTTATCCCATCTGTTGTAGGCCTTTTAATGTCTCTGCAATTATCACACGTTCGTCGTGTAAGTTATTCAATCTGATATGGTTACAATTTATTTTGCATAATTCGTTTAATTACACGTCATTTTTGTGTTATTTAATTTCGTATTTTATTATGTTTACATGAATGAGCTGCCAATTTAAACGAGCCACGTTAAACGAGTTTATTTTACAGCCAACAAACAGTGCAGGAAGTGCCTCTCTATAGTTTGTTATGCACTAATGCTAAGTGTTATTATTGTATTTTTTGATGATCTAACTCATAGGTTAAAAGTTGAATAATGTTAGGCTTTTATTTTGCAATCGCTTCAAAGAATCTTTGTTAACAACAAAACTTTATGTTGCCAGAAATGTAAAATGTTTTAATTAACAGACATAAAATCTACTGCTTGCATTTAACATAATGTAATGCGAGATTTACATATGAAACTTCAGCTACATCGTTAACATTGCTCCCTTTTTGAAGTTGTTCTTTAAATTGTAGCTTAAGCACTTATAGTTTTAAAGACAAAATGTCTTATATTGAATAAGGAAATTAAAAAAGAAAACTTATCAAAAGTGTAAGTTAATTGCAATTAATAATTTGGGCTTAGCACCTTTTTAAACTTTATAATTATCCCTGCTAAGTTAATTCTAATGTTAATGCTTACAATGTTAATGTTAACAGCAGCATTCTGAGCAGCTGTCAACTAACAGTCAACATAACTTGAGCCTTAGCTGAACTATGTTATGCTTAATGAATATTGATTGTGTTCATTATAAAGAAAGTAAACGAAGAGAGGGAGAGAGAGAGAGAGAGAGAGCTCATATCGCTTAGCTTTTGTCAGTCGTCTGTCGTCGGTCATTTGACATTAATATTTACGTCGAGTGTTGAGTATTGATTATGGCAAGTTAACATGCATGTGACGATGTGTGGGGTATTTTTTCGTTGACTGTCTTCTGTTTTATACGGGCTGTATTTTTATTGAATGTACTTTCGATACTTAAAGCTATCAGCAACTTAATCTTGAGTTGCTTAAAAGCGCAACAACGTCGCTTTTGGCCCAACCCAACCCAAATGCAAAGCAAAGCAATTGAATCAAGTTGAATCGCGAGTTGAGTTCCATGCAAAGCATTAAGTGAACGCTTAAGTCAATGAGGCGGCTGTGAATGCCGTGTGTATTCGTACATAGTAAAAAAGTCAATAACAAACAGACCAATAAACATACAAACAAGCGAAGCAACAACTGTAGCAACAACAACAACAACACTAAGTGACAAGCAAAGACAAAGTCAAAAGCAAAAGATTCATTCAAGTGTGCGACACTTTTTATGCGTGAAATAAAAAGCGACCACAACAACTGGTCAACAGCAACAACAACAATAATAACAAACTGGGATGCATACCAACATGGCAGCGTATTAGCAAAGACAAATACTAATTGCAGCCAAAGCAGCAGCAACATTTGCAGCAACAGCAGCAACTTGCAGCTTGTGTTTGTTGTTTTTGCTGCCGGCAGTTAATTTCATTTAAAGAATGTCATCTTCACTTTAAGTGAAAGATAAATACACACACAACAACAACAACAACAACAACACACACACACACACACACACACACATATATATATATTGCTGGCAAAATCGACAGATGCAAGTGTTTGGCATTGTCTCCTTTTCCTTCAGTTTCAACTTCAGCTTCAACTTCAACTTCAAATCGAACAGTTGGCGCTTGGCGCTGTCAACGCCGCGTATGAGTGATGTGTGTATTTTATTGTTGTCTCTGTTATTGTTGTTGTTTTTATTGCTGCTGCAGCTGCGCTGTTTGTTTATGAGGAGCGTCTTAATTCTTTGCGCAAATACATAGAGTTGCACATTCGATTTCGCTGAGAGCGCAAAATCCAAAGCGAAAACAGTAAAACACACAAGCAATCGACACTTGTTGATGTTTTGATTACAATCGATTAAATTGTTCAGCGATAAGCTTGACGGAATACCTTTACTTAATTATTAATTATTTTTTATCACTTAAAAAACACATTTGCTATAAACCTAGTCTTAAATTAATTTAAATAATAATTGATTATAGTTCCCAAAAAAAATATACGGTTGAACTTCCATAACTCGAACGTCTTTAACTCGAATTCTCTCTAACTCGAACTAAATTGAGTGGCAATAGCGTATACTAAACTTAACAAAAAGAATTCTATAAGTCGAAGTCTCCATAACATGAACTTTTTTCTTAGATAATGGTGATTCGAGTTAGGGAAGTTCGACTGTGTTTTTTAAATATTTTATAGTTTTCTATCACAGCCTTTTTATATGAATAGATACATTATCATTCGCCTTACTTTAATTTAACTAATTTCTACCTATATTCGATATTTTTCTATCTCGAATCTATTTTATGCATTTTAAATACAAAATCGTTTAAATCCTTGAAAATTTAACTGCATCATTAGCATTTAAATTGTCCTTGATTATCATATATTATTTTACGAATCTCTTTTACTATTTTCCAATTATTAAGCGATCTTTTATTATAAAATAATTGCACTTTTTTTTTAAATCCCTTATCAAAATTGCTTGATACATTTTTTAATATTTACTTCCACTTGAAATTGTTGTTTAATCTTGCATCATCTTAAATTTTCAGTACCTACCAAAAAAAAACGCGGGCACTAATTGAAGTTGATAGTTGATCTGTTGGCAATATCCTTTCTATTTGTTAGTCACTTGATCGTTTAACTAATTCGCAGTCATTTCTTTATTTGCTTTTTGTTTTTTTTTTATATTTGTTGCAATTGTCACAGATCAATAATGAAACACTGGCCTTATCCCAAATCCCATTCGCATTCCCATTCCCGTTGCCAAATTCAATTCGTGTTGCATGGGACAGTCAAACATTTCATTTCATTTCATTTTATTTCAATACAATTCGATTCATTCAGTAAATTTCACTTTTAAACGACGACGCCCGACGACGAGTCACACTTTGGGCCCGGGACCGAAAAGTCATTCGCACCGTTTTGTCGATGTCGAGGAGCAGGAAACTCGATTGTTGTTATCGTTGTTGGCTTTGTGGTTGTCGGTTGTCGTTGGTCGGTTGTTGGTCGGTTGTTGGTCGGTTGTTGGTTATTGGTTGCTGCTGTTGCGTTGCATCCGTTTCAAAACGCGTCCGTTTGTTAACTGATTTCGCGTTGTGTTGGCCAAAACTCAAATTCGAAACTGTTCAAGAAGCGACGCTGCCAACGTCGCGCCGGCAGCAACGGCTGCTCTGCCAGTACAACGAACCAGACAACTGGCCAGACTGTGGCTCAGACACCAAACCCGCCCCTCCACTTCTCTCCTCTTCCCCTCTCGCCACTCAAAGTGCCAGACGAGTCAACGCGACGTTTACTTTGCAATTGGCAGCTGCACTTGTCGCTGCTGGCGTCGACGACGACGTCGACTTCTCTGCTGCCACTTGCAGCTTGCTGACCAAAGCGAATCAATAAACATGCGTCGACGTCGACGTCGCAGTTAGCCGGCAAAGTTGTCGTCTTTTCGCTTTTGTTGCTGCTAACTTTTGGCTTTAGCTTTGGCTTTGACTCTGACTTTGGCTTTGGTTGTGGCTTTGGCTTTGGCATTGCTTTTGGTTAGTTGTTTCTCTTCTTCGACTTCTGCTTTTTACGCAAACAGACTCACTTTTCACTGCAACATGTTGCCGACTAACTGACTACTTGGCTCACTGACTGACTAACTGATTGACTGGCGACTGTTACCATGAAGTTGTCTCCCGTTTGGATTATCAAATACAGAAAACCGGAGACAATAATTCGCTGAAAATCAAAGACTTACGCGTTGTGATATCTATCCATACACATAGATAGATAGAATGGCTATCTATACATCTGTTTACATACATTACTAAAAAAAAAAAGGACTACATTTATAAGTTCTTAGATTTTTAAAATATTAAGCACTCAATTCATAGATTAAGTACTTTCTGCTTCTTTATAAATTATCTTCAAATTATGTATTCACTTTGGAACTGACAACTATCTGAAGAGATTTTAAAACTGTAAGACAATTGTTTGAAAATTCAGTTATAAAAATATATATTTTTATATATATTTCAAGACTACTTTATCTTAATTTCTGACTACCTAATAGTTGAAAATAGTATTCTATTCCTTATTTAACTTTCGAAAACAAGTTTTGTTTATGTTCTCACTCTGAAACTGAAAACTATCTGAAGAGACTTTAAAACTGTAAGACAAATGTTCAAAAATTCAGTGTTAAAAAATATATTCTTTTATATTTAGCTGCTTTTTATTAATTTCTCACCACTCAATAGTAGAAAAAGTATTCTAAAACTATTATTTAACTTTTGTAAACAAGCTTTTTTTTAAGAAAATTATATTTAAAATTTTGTTACTTGAATTCTTAATAAAATTGTGTTAATAAAAATTTAAGACATAATTTTAAGATCAGAATTCTGTGGCTAAATTAAATATTAAATATAAAAATACTTTGAACATGCGAGTTTTGTATCAAAGATTTCTCGTTCTTCTTCTACATCCTAATAAGAAATTGATTTATTTATGTTGTTGTTGTTGTAGTTGTTGTTGTTGCTGTCTGGGCGGTCAACGCTTGATTAACTTTCGCTTTTGTTGCACACACAACAACAATTGGCATGTTTTGTCTGTTGCATAAAAAAAGCGATCTTTGGCGTTTAACTGCGAAAACATTTCTTTGGCGCTGAAATTGAAAAATATGTTAAAAGCTTAAGGCAGGCAACAACAACAACAACAATAGCAACAACAATAGCAACAAATGTCAGTGGCAAATACTGTGACAGTCGAGTCATGATGCCAATGCCAGGGTTGCGACTATTGTTGATTTACTCTACTGTTGTTGTTATTGCTGTTTGTTGCTGTTGTTGTTGTTATTGCAAAGAGTTTTGTAGACAGCGAGACATGCATAAAGCTTGTAAAGCCATTAAAAACGCTTACAATGACAACAGCAGCAACAACAACAACAACGATAACAACAACAAGCGAAACAATCATTCAATATTGTTGTTAGTTCCCCCTTTTTTTTTGCTCTTTGCGCGGCTCATTAGCTTGATGTGTTAATTAAAGCGAATGTTGCAAAAATTTCAACAACAAAAACAAAACAAACAAAAAATTGCAATTCGCCCAAAAAAACAAAAGACTTAGGCAACGAACTTGCCACAATGACTTTCACAGAAGAATGCAAGCTGTCAAGCTAAATATGACATTGACTGACTGACTGATACGCCCACACACCCGCCCCCTCACTCTCTCTCTCTCTCTCTCTCTCTCTCTCTCTCTTTGGTCATCTCATGGTTTGCCCCCCTTTGCTGTCGGCTTTTGCTTTGTTGTACATATGACAAATAAATTTATGCGGCCAAGTTGGTCACTTGGTTAAGTTTTGTTGCACGCCCCAGCTGCAATGGGGCAACCAGGGATCGTAATAATTATTTTGTTAAAAATATAAATTTCAAAAAAAAATTATTGTAGATTTTCATCATAATAAAAAAAATAAATAAATAAAATAAATAAAAATGTTGAAATAGTTTTAATTATTATTTTAATTAAAAATGATAAAAAGCCTCAAAGTTATAATCATAAGAAATTTAATAGTAAAAATGAAAAAAATATTAAAGTTATTAGTTATTAAAAAATTTGAGTTTTTACTTTAATTACAAATTATAAAAAGCATGAAATGTAATATTAAAAAAACCGAAAAAAGAAAAAAAAAATCGTTGTTTGGTAAAATATTAAAAGTGCATAAATAAATTGTATTTGTATGTTTTAATTAACTTAACAATTTAGAAACGGAAATATAACAACCTTTATGTTGAATATAAATAATAAATAATAATAAATAACAATACAATTTTAATATAATTATTAAATATATAATTATAAATTCTATACTATAAAATAAAATATTTGATATTTCCCTATTTATTTGAATGATTTTTTAAACTCATATCTGGTATCCCTGGTTGCAGTTGTGCCGCTGCTGTTGTTGTGGCCCCCCCTCTAATTAGCGCTTGCGTGTTGCACGTTGCACGTTGCATGTTGCATGTTGGCTGCCCGTCCTGCGCGCCGTATAAATTGTATCAATAAATTTATTGATTTCAACTGTTGCCGTTGACTTGTTAAATATTTTGCCAAACGATTTATGTTGTCAGCATGCAAATTTGTATTTTGTTGTTGCTGTTGTTTTTGTTGCTTTTTCGTATGTGCTGTGCAGCTTTAATGAACATGTCGACTTGTGGAAAGAGTCATCACACACGCACACCACACAAATTCGCTGGCCGCTTTTGGGTTGCCGCCAAAGCACCCCTCATGCCCCCCTTTCCCCTTCCCCTATCGTGGCACGTTTAATGACACTAGAAATTAGACAAAAAACCTTTCACTCCAGCACCATAATTTCACCCGCAAAAACTTCCGGGCGAACAAAATGTTGCTTCATAGAACACTTGGACTTTCATTCGATTGACTTGCATTTGGGTTAGGGACAGTTTGGAGCTGTGCTGTGAGCTGTGAGCTGGTGTGGATGCCACAGTGCCACAGGTGCCACCTTCTACCTGCCGTGCATGTTTAAGCAGGCGAAAACCGATAAACCACAATAAACAATAAACAAAGTGAAATGTTGTTGTCGCCCGGTGCATGGCTAATTAGATAAACAAATTTTTGGTGTTGTTGTTGTTGCTGTTGTTGTTGTCGCACTGTGACTACATTGTTGCACGCATTCGAAATTCGAATTATTGAAAAGTGAAAAAAAAAACAGAAATAAATAACAACAACATAAGCAATTACAACAAAACTGCGTACAGTTTCTAAAAGAAAGTGAAAATCCAGCGCTGACAGAACGCAGGCAGTGTAAGCGTAAAGCGTTAAGAGTTGAGCGTAAAGTGCGCCGCCTAATGGCCGTCAACATCGTCTTAGCGCCTTAGTTGGCCAGGACCAGACGGAGGCCAACGCGATGAGCTGGGCGCGTGACACGATCCACTCACGACTCCAAACTCAGTCCAAAGTTGACTGAAAGCAAATATGCTCAATTCAAGCAGCTTCAAAGTTGCTTGAAAGCTCATGAAAGCTGCTTAATGTGAGCAAGCTAAAGCTCGAAAAGTGACAAGAACTAAACCTTACTCTTGAGATGTGATCAATTTAAATATTAGAAACTGCTTAAAATAAACTTTTTTTAATCAGTTATTGTTATGCTGTAATGAAACTTCAAAAATAGCTTTTCGTACAGCTTCAACAAATTATGTAAATTACAATTAAAGTCAGACAACTTAACACTCCACTGCATGAACATAGATCCAATAAGGAAAACACATCATTTTATGCATATATGTCTTTATTAGGCATATTATAATATATATTTGGACAAATTTTTTTTTTTGGGTATATAGTTTAGGAAAAAATAAATGAAGAACCATAAATTTGTTCGCCGATTTTTGCAAGAATTAGTATATATAATGCCTACCTTACAATCAAATTATATTTTTTTATGACAGAAAACCTTATTTTCTTTTGTAAAAAATTATTATTCAACAAAAGAAATGTTTCTTTTGGAAGATATAAATTTAATTCGAAATTCAGCAAAATTCACTTTCAAATTCACGCACAAATTCACGCGAGACGCTTGAACAAAGCCAATAGAAAATAGTGCAAAGAGAATGACCAATAACAATCGACTTCGCTTAAGTACCGTTTTAACTAAAAGAAATTTCATTAAAAATTTAAAGCCATATATGGCACTGTATGCGGTAGAGGGTTAAGGGGGTATTGCTGGTTGGAAGGCTGTTATTGGACCATTTTAAAAAAAATCTTTTTTGAAAACGGAAATAGTTATTTAAATTCTGCTTTTTTTTATTGTATTAAGAACATTTTGATTTATGAATCCTTTGTACGAGGGCTGTTCAAAAAGTTGTCGGCCTTCAAAGTTGGACGTCGAAATAAAAGGTATGCTGTCTGCGGCACGGATTACTCCACTTCGGATCATCAGAAATGGAAAAAGTAAACGGCGTTAGATTCAGTACAGATGTAATTTGGGCCCCTACCTCAATCATAATTTTGTGATTTTTTTTTACAAAATGGCGGCCATTGAAAAATGAAAAATCGATTATGGGCAATTCTTTTCTGTAGTTTAGTGTAAAAAAAATTAGTAACTTAATACGGTTGACCAAAATTGATGTAAAAATTTAAGTAAAATTTAAGTAATACATATAAAAAATTTAATTTTCTATTAAATATAATTACATTAAAATTTAACTGAAATGATAAAAAATTAAAAATTAAATTAAATCTAAAAGCGTATTCCAAAGAATTCTTATGATTACAAAAATGTAATAAGTGCATTAAAAGCTTTTCTTAGCTTAATAATTGCTTTTATAGGATAAACATTAAAGAGACAAAAGAATTAAGCTAATTAATAGCTAAGCCTTTAAAGCTTCCTTAGACCAAAATCTTGACATAATATGTAAGTTTAATAAAATTCCAATATGCATTATGTCTGAAACATTTCGCATTGCGTCTGGAGCTGAACACGCGCTCATCTCTGGCAGCCAAGAGCCACTGATCCACAGAGACGGAGACGGAGTCAGAGCCACAGTCATTCACAAGTTTTGATGCTAAACAAATATGACTAATTATGGAGGAACTGAGTCTCTGGCGCTGCCACTAAACAGTGCCTCATAATGCGATCGTCGTCTTCGTTTCGACGTAAATGGGCAGAGACAGAGACGGAGACAGCGACGAGACAGCGACTGAGACAAAGACGGAGACTGCGGCTGCGACGGAGACTGCGACGAAGACTTTGACTACGACTTTGCCTTGGACTTCGACTTCGCCTAGTCGAACAACAGCAACCAGTTGGCTATAAAAACACCAACAGCAACACCCGCAATTTCGCCAATTCGTGGAAAAAAAGCAAAACAAATAAAATAGAAATACAAATAAAAATAAAAATAAAATAAGCCAAGCAATTGCCATGGCAATTGTATGAATGAAATGCGTTTTACGCGACTTTGTCGACGTCGTTGTCGTCGTCGTCGTCATTGTAGTTTTCACTGTATTTGGCGCTGGCAATTGCTCCGCTAATCTTTCAGCCTCCCCCTTATCTCATCTCCCCTCAACAGGTTTGCGGGCAACGGCACAGTTGACGGGGCGTGGCGGCAGCCTCAACACGCCACGCCCACAACAACTGTGGCCCGGCAATCTCTCTGATTTTGGCCATATGAATGTCTATGAATCAAAGGCGACGAAGTCACGGAACACGGTTCGTTGGGGCATTGCGCCCGTTACCCTCATGGCCGAGGATTTTGCCACAGCCTTGAGTGTCCTGCCGTCCAATCATCACTGCATCACATCCTGTGTGGACGCCTATCGATCGCAGGGTCTGGTCTTTGCCGACAGACACCAGGTGCCCAATGTCTTTACGAGCTTCGAGGAGCTCGCACAGTGTCCGCAAGTGGGTGAGTAACAACTGGTTAGAGTAGGAGCTGCAAAACTATCATATATAATTTATTTTAATTTTTTATTTACTTGCGGAGTAAAAGGCTTAACTATTTATTTATCTTTTTTTATTTATTGCCAATAATATTGCCAATAATAAAAATAAATATATGTATAAATATTCGACTGGAATAGAAGATAAAGAAAATAGGGCCTGTTCCGAATTCCGAAATTCGACAATAATTGTCGTTTCAAAACGTGTGCTTTAGAGTCGTCGGATTTGAAAATAAATGCTATTTAAAGCATTAAAATAAATACCTAAAATTATACCTGAAAATTATAGTAATGTTGAACATTTTTAGAATCGATTACCATCACTATTTCTAGTTTAAAGAGTTGCAGTGTATTTTAAAAGAGTTTTTTAAAAGCATCTATAAAATATTTTATAAAAAACAAAACCGAGCTTTTCTAAATTTCACTTTAATTTTTGTTACCGGTACCAACCCTCGCAATTTAAAGCTGCTAGAGTTGCTTTAATCGAATAACAAAAGTTGAACAACGAAGCTTTAGTCTTAGTTACCTTCTATCTGCTATATTGAAACTGAAATACATAAAATGAATTTTCGAATCGCTTAAAAACAAGCTCATTTCGATCGGAATCGGGAACAGCAAATAGTAAAACGTTCGTTTTCGTTTCGGTTTTACTTTTTGAAAACGTTCGAAATTAGGAACAGGCCTGAATAAATTTAAAAACGGTTTAAATAGTAGTGGTAAAAAAATTTTAATGTAAAACAAGACGAAATGTAACAAAACACAACTGAGAAAGGCTATAGTCGATACCCGTTACTCATTAAAAAAAATTTTTATTGCATTCTTTTAGGCACTTACATTGCCTAAAAACTTTAATCAGCCATTACCACCTTTCTATTTGTCCGATCTTGTTGCGATTTAGTAGAATGATAGGTTATAATAGTAGTTAACGTTAATTAGTAAAAAAAAAATCTTCGCGATTTACGGAGGCGGAAAGGGGCGTGGAAAAAATTTGAAATAAAACTTGATCTGCATGAGGTTTATAGAAGTCTGTGTGCCAAATTTGGTTGCTCTAGCTTATATGTATAGTCTCTGAGATCCAGGCGCCCACACAGACTGACGGACAGACGAGCCATGTCCGTGATGCTGATCAAGAATATATACACTTTATGGGGTCGGAGATGCTTCCTTCTCCCTGTTACATACATTTCTACGAATACCCTTTTACTTATTAAAAATAAATAGTAATCTATCTGACAGATGAATTTAGTGTCCAAAATTAAAGCAAAAATTAAGAAATAAAAACAATTTTATAAACAGTTTATCTGGATTTAAAATGAATAAAAATGAAAACATAATAATTTTAATAATTTTCTTCATTGTCTATATTATATTATAATTTATAAGTATGCAAGATTGAATTGTATTATTTAAACTAATAATAAATAAATCGAAATGTTAACCCAAAACGTTAATCTAATGTGCAATCTCGAACTTGCAGATGCCGTTTACATCTGTCCCTCTAATCCGATGCACTGTGAACTGTGCCACCTGATGCTCAACCATGACAAACATGTGCTGTGCGAACAGCCGCTGTGCATGACTGAGGATCAGGTGGTGGAACTGGTGGCCAAGGCCAAGGCACGCGGCCTGTTTCTGATGGAGGGCATCTGGTCGCGTTGTCTGCCCGCCTATGATAAGCTGCGACGGGAGCTGAAGAGCTCCCAGCTGGGCAAGATCCAACATGTGGAGTGTACCTTGGGTTGGCAGATGTCCAAGGAGCTGACCAAGACTGTGGCCTATGCAGGCGTGACCAGGGACCTGGCACCCTATGCCATACAGCTGGCCCTGTGGGTCTACAAAGAAGTGCCACAATCGATGCGGGTAACCGGAAATCTCAATCACGAGGGTGTTGATGTTGCGGCCAAGATTGAATTGTTGTTTAGGGGCAATCACAGTGCTCGATTGATTCTCAGCACCCAGGAGCAGCTCAGTAACATGGTCATGATACACGGCTCTAAGGGAAATGCTACGGTGAGAGTTTCATTTTATGGGATTACATTTTTTATATGTATTGTATATTTTTAAAAATCAGGGATTAAAACCGTACCGAATATCGGTTTCGGTTCGCATTTAGGTTTTCGGTTATCGGTTACGCAAAATCTTTGAATAAAGGTTTCGTAAAGGTGAACGATTTTGAAATACCGGTATGGTTTCGGTTCACGAAAAAAACTTTTTTTTCAAAAATATAATTATCTTAATAATATAATAATAATAATTAAAAAGGCATTACTTTCTTAATGCTTCATTCACACATTTATTTCACATATTCTTCAGTTTGATGTAGTTTAGTTACATTTTAACAATTTTAATGTTTAATTTAACAAATTAAAAATTAATTCTTATAAATGAAACGGTTATTTCGGTTTACAGAGCTTAAAGGTTTCGGTCAAATGAAAATAATTTTTTATTGGTTACGGTTTCAGTTGCGGTTTTAAATTTCAATCGGGTTTTACCGGTTAAAAGTTACGGTTTCGGTTAGGGTTTCAATTCCTGTGAAAAACATTAGAAATATATTTTATTTGATCAAATTTATTCTTGCAGCTAAGCAACTTGTGGTGTCCCGAATTATTGGTTTTGAATGATGTGGACTACAAGTTTGCCTTGCCGCAGGCCAAACGGGCCACCATCTACCACAATCGTGTTGGCCTCTGCTACGAGGCGGAGGAAGTGCGTCAATGCATTCTGACCGGATATACGGAAAGTAAACTTTTTAATCACAACGAGAGCCGTTTAATGGCCAATTTGACGAACCAAATACATGAAATGCTGCACGAGACAATTCAGAACCAGCAGGAAATTAAACAAAAACAGGCCATATAAATACTTGTTCTGAAACTTAAATTGCAAAATAAAATAAATTTCTAACAAATTCACAATAGTCGAGAGTGAGCTTTTAGCTATAGCAAAGCGGATGCAACAACCTACGCGTAGCACAGACTGAAACCAAGAGCAGAGCTTTTTTCAACAGCCGTCAATTACTCAAGCGTAGTACGCTGTTCAACTTCACCTGGCCTATCTTAAAAAGCTTGTTAAACAATCTATTGCGTTGTTTTCAAGAAGTCATGTGGAGCACATCGAACTTACTGACGGTAAAGCCCAAAACTGGTGTATGACTAATGCGTTTGAAAATTACCAAAGCAGTAGCTATTGAGGCGGGCTGATAACCGCGGACAGTGCTTATCACCGGCAAGGTTGCTCTATAAACAAATGCATTTATGTAAACAAATGGGCAAACAATTATAGTAAGAGCTTTTCTTCACATTATACATAGAACAAGAGGGAACTGGGTCGACGGACAGGAGAATGAAATCGAACACATAGGCGGGCCTTCATTTATAGATACACATGTATGTATGAATGCATATGTATGTACGTTTGTTTGTTTATGTGCGTCTAATCTGGTCTATGCTGTTGTTTTCGTATTTTGTAACATTCGATTGTTAACGGAAAATTTCTGGCAATGAGCCGGGCAGTGACATGGAAATGCAACATGTGTTAGTTAGTTACCTGCTGGTTGGATGCATTTTAAAATGCACAGCCAGGGTTGCAACGTGGCCTTATGTAAGAACAAGCACATAAACTTGCTTATTACAAAAACGTTTGTATTATGAAAGCAATATTAAAATAATTCAAATTGTCGAGGCAAAAATATGTTTGACGTTGTCATTGCGCTTTTTGTTTTATTTTATTTATTTTTTTGTTTTTTGTTTACCGCGCATTTTGTAAACACAACAAAAATTAAATTGCGCAGCAAGAATTGCTAAAAGTTTCAAGTTGACTCTCCAAAGAACTTCGAGCGAGAGATGGAAAACGAGGGAGAGAGAGTGAGTAGCAAGCGGCAACCCAATGGCGAATGGGGCATCGAAAATTCTAGAGCGCAAAGCAATCAATGCGTAGACTTAAACCAAGCATGCGAAATGAAAACAATTTTTATTAAATCTTAGTTGGCATTACGTTTTGGGCATCACTTTTAAATCATTGGTTTGAAATAAGATTCGGAACCGACCACAGCTAAAAAATAGAAATTGTTATCTGGGTATTGTAAACCAAAACTGAAAACAAAAATCCAATACGAGAAATAAAGCATTTAAAGTCAGGTAATTAATATAATTTTACTTTTAAAATAAATGCAACAAATCAAATTGCCCACAGGGTCTAGGTTTGGGAGAGACACAGCGTGACAGAGAGTGCCGGTCGACCGCGACTCTCGCAGATAACAACAACAGTGCGAGAAAAAGCTCTAGCTGGGTATAAAAGCAAGTGTCGAACAGCGACAGAAAGTTCAATTTCCATTCGGCTTTTGCTGCGAGGACGTCGAGGACCAGTGGAAGTGTCGCATCACAAAAACAAAAAACTGCAAGACAAGGAGAATCACCAACAATAAAAGACAAGAAACTCTTAATTGCAACACCCATTAGGAAATTTTCAAAAATACAACAAAAAACAACCGCCAACATGTCTGAGGCACACTTTGATGAATACGAGCACTACAACTATGACCATGGAAAACACATCTTTTCGGGCCACAGCGGCAAGCAACGTTCCAAGAAGGAGGCCAGCGAGCACACCAACCACTTCGACCCGTCGGGCCACTCGAGAAAGATTTTGACCAAGCTCATGAACACTAACAACAACAAGAAGACTGTGAAAAACTGATGCCAAAGGCACGACGCTAATGCGGAGAAACAAATACAGAGAAAAAGTTGAGCATAAAAGTGCGAAAAAGAAAAAAGGCGAATGTTGAATTTAAAGTTACAAAAAGAAACGGAAAACACTGAAGTATAAATTGAAAATCAGAACAGACGAAGAAGAGGAGGTCGCTGCGGCGGCAGCTGGCACTGTCAGCTCACGCTGGAAAACTGAAGAAAAAAATATATAAAGCACTGGAATTACTTACTAAATAGTTCTAGCTTATACAAATTTCCTAAAATTAATACATTTACAGACTTATAATTTTAATATTAAGCTTAGTGCTATTCAAATTATGAAGTTTGCTTTAGGTATAACTTATAAAGTAATAAAAAGAAAACAGAAACTAACGCAACGGCATTTCAATACAAACATTTGCAGCACTTGCATTGGAATTGGAACCCACTCACTCACACACTGATGCAAAAGCTTTATGCGACGTATTCGTGTTACGTACTCTCGCCTCACCTCCCTCGCCCACACACTACATGTACCTGCATATGTATGGTGCGACTGAGTGCATATTTATAGCCTTTTAGTTGAACTCATTTGCACTCAGCTCAGCGCCTTGCGATCCGTCAACCACGTTTTCCTTTGTTTTCGTTATCTACAAACTTCAATGTAAATATATGTACATATACATGTGTACGTGCTTACAATGTAAACTTTACATACAATCGTGTGATCGATGCGGAAATCGTTCCCTGACCTTCCATTAACAGTTCAAACTATTCATGTGCTCGTTTATTAACATTTAATTATCTTCCGTAAATAATCCTCCAAAAATGTAGTTTGATTATTTCCTTTTTGTTCATTCAGAGAGTAATGGTGCCTTTACACTAGTTGACAAGCTTGTCAATTTCATCTCAGTGGGCTGTGCTTTTTACCAAGTCAACACACTTTTGCTTAGAGTTGACCACCGTTTACACTAGAGTTGATTAAGTTTCCATCAAAATTTTCAGCCTACTGAGATGAAATTGACCAGCTTGTCAACTAGTGTAAATGCCCTTTAATTAATTTTCAAAAAGCACGATTGATGTTTCTATTTATGATCAAAAGTCGATATTTATCAACTGATCAGAGACAAAAAAATAATCGAAGTATTTATCGTGCGTATTGCTAGACTGTCATACTGTAGCAAAGTTTAACCGTCATCGGTCATTCCAAGTGCTAACAAAATTTGTGATCCCCTTCAAACGAGCTGGGCTACGCCCTTGATTTCAAGCTATGACATCGCGAACGAAAAATCCGATGTTTTGGCACCATATCTAAAATTAGAGTGCTAAAACTTTAACTGAATTTTTATAAGAAATAAGATAAGTAAAATATTTATATAAAATAAATTAATTTGTATTTAGAAATAAGATTGCATGTCTTGCATAGCAGTGAGCTTTTTGTATCGCTCAGCCAGCTGTCACATGTGCAGAGGCAGTCGTTCAGCAGCTCAACGGTTGCACAACAGTTCCGTTCGGTGTGTTCTATTTGCTGCTAAGCAGGCTAGTTGTAATCTAAAACATTAATTTCTATTTACTTTTCACTAAAAAGCATTCAAGTAACAGTTCATATTTGCAAAATTCATTGCAGTGTTTAAATTAGAAGACAAAAACGTGAGTAAATACCATTGTGTACGTTATGCTAAAGAAAATCGATAAGTGGGAAGGGAATCGGTGGTGGTGAAGGAGGAGGAGGTGAGAAATCGCAGCCCGGCATTTAGAGTTTTTGGTGTTTTTTTTTTTTAGCGGGCGTGCGGTTTCGTTTTGATAAGGTTGCGAACTATTACACAATTGTATTGTACACGACTCTTTTATTGCAGATTTTACTTATACACGCTGCACACACACATTGGAAAAGCCCGGGAAATGGCAGCAACGTTCCTTAACATGAGTTCGGTGAAGCTTAACAAATGGCAGGTGGCCCTCATTTTGGGCACGCCCCTGGCAATTGGACTAGGTGTCTATGTGTTCCGAGCGAAGAGCGGCACGCGAGATGAGGCGACACAAGACAAGATAGACAGACGGCAGAAGAGCAACAAGTCTAGCAACAAGGATGCGGACAAGGACAAGACGCGCTCCAAAGGTAAAATGGAGAAGCAAACATTGTCCATTGATGGCACCGCACCAGATTCGGAGCTGGAGCGCAGCAAAAAGTCAGCGGAGCTGGGCGAGAGCGAGAAGCTGACGCCGCTGACGGAGGCCAACAACTACAAGACGGAGGGCAACAATTGCTATCGCAATGGCAAATACGATGAGGCAATCAGTTTCTACGACAAGGCCATTGACAAATGCCCCAGGGAGCATCGCACTGACATGGCCATCTTCTATCAGAATCGCGCCGCCTCCTACGAGATGCTCAAGAAGTGGCACAAGGTCAAGGAGGACTGCACTCTGTCCCTGGAGAACAATCCGCGATATGCCAAGGCTTATTATAGACGCGCCCGCGCCCACGAGGCCACCAAGGATATGTCCGACTGCCTGGACGATGTGACGGCCACCTGTATACTGGAAATGTTCCAGAACAACAACACCATCATGTTTGCGGATCGTGTGCTGAAGGAGACGGGTCGCCTGGATGCCGAGAAGGGAATGCGCGAGCATGTGCCCGTCGTGCCCTCGGCTGCGTTTGTCAACACCTATATGCGTTCCTTCATTGCCGATCCTCTCCAGACTATGAATGTCCCGCCATCGGCTGTGGCCGATACGCCGCCACGTGGTTTCCTGCGTGCTCGCCGTGCATTCGATGAGCAGAAGTTCGATGACATCATTGCCGCCTGCACCGAGGAAATTGAATCCTCCGAATCGGAGTCACAATACAAAGTGGAGGCGCTGCTGATGCGCGGCACATTCCATCTGCTGTGCGGATCCTTTGCCGACAGCAAGAACGACTTTGATGCCATTCTGGCCAATGGTAAGAGTCTCTCAGGGAGCCTTTATTATCACTGCTAATCTTGAATCCTTGTAGATGATGCGGACTCAACGCTGCGTGTTTATGCGTTCATCAAACGCGCCGCACTCTTCATACAGACGGACGAGCGCGAGAAGGGATTGGCTGACTTCTTGGAGGCGGAGAAACTGAAGCCCGACAATGCCGACGTGTATCATCAGCGGGCACAGATCTTGCTGCTGCTGGAGCAGATCGAGGAGGCGTTGATAGAGTTCGACAAGGCGGTGCGTCTGGCGCCAAATCATGCGATTGCCTATGTCCAGAAATGTTATGCCGAGTATCGTTTGTCGCTGATGACCAGCGATCAGAGTCGCCTGGAGCGTGTTATTCGTGACTTTGAGCAGGCCATCGAGAAGTTCCCCGATTGCGTTGAATGCTACAGTCTGATGGCCCAGGTTCTGGCCGATCAGCAGCAGTTTCCACAGGCACAGCTGTTTTACGAGAAGGCCATGAAATTGGCGCCAACAAATCCATCGTTGCTGGTGCATCAGGCGATCATGATGCTGCAATGGCGCGGTGACATCGATGCCGCCGTCCAGCTGCTCAATCGCGCCATCGAGGTGGATCCCAAATGTGAGCTGGCCTACGAGACGCTCGGCACCGTGGAGGTGCAGCGGGCGCAACTGCAGCGTGCCGTGGATCTGTTTGAGAAGGCGCTGCTCTATGCCAAGAGTCAGGCGGAGCTGGTGCATGTCTACTCCTTGCGTAATGCGGCGCTGGCTCAAATCAATGTCACTCGCAAGCTTGGCATCGACATGAATACCATTTCAGCGATGGCACAGTCCGGTTTCGTAACCCAGCCGGGCATGTAGACATCCCCCAACCCGCCAAAGGGTCCAAGGCATTTAAGAAACCGATCCCAGTGCTAATTAAGTTACAACTACAAATAACCTCCAAAAAACCCACATCAAACCTTGTTATACATACTATAAAGATACGGAAAATCTTTGTTTTAGTTATTGTGCTCCTAGTTTTAGCAATGAAAAAGTCTTGTCTTGATGACAATGCCACTTTAATTATTATACTATTACTAATAGTTAATGTTAGCCTAGCTTTAAAAATGAGAAAAAAACAACAATATAAACATTTGTAATTAACCTGCTTCGGCTTGCCGCACTGGCATTCGATTGTAGGACTGCACATCTCCGGAAATGTAGCCGGCGCAGATTAACCATAAGGCCGCCCGTATGCTGCCCACAATGGCGTACTCCGACTCCAGTTGCTGCAGCAGAGGCAACAGCAGGCCGGGCAACGAGCCCAATCCGTTGGAGATGCCCATCAGAGTGCCGGCGAAATTGGGACTCATGTCCAGGGGCAGGACTTTGATGCCCGCGTAGTAGGCACCAAATGCCAGCACGCTCCAGGCTCGCGAGCCATCCTGCTTGTCATAGACCAGGCACATGGAGATGCTCACAAAGACCAGCCAGGACATCAGTTGGCGCGTCTGAGTGCGACTCATGATTCCCCTGGCAATGAGATAATCACACAGTTGGCCGGATGTGAGGGAAGCCAACCAGCTCCAGAGATGCGGCGCTGTTACCTTCAGACTCGACTCCAGCTCCTTCCACAGTGTGCTGCCCTTGGTCTGCAGTTCCTGCAGCAACTTCTGCAGCTCCTGCGCCATCTCCTGTTCATTCCAGTCGTGCTGCATGTTGGCCGCAATCAGCGCCCAGATCGGAGCATTCATTAGCATATTGCTCCAAGGAGCTGCTTCATCGGCAGCTTCATCTGCCTCCCCGGCAGTCAACAGAGTTGCGCTCACCTGGCTCTTGATGTAATCCCTTTCCGAGTTTTGTATATACGGCGACGCATCCGGTTTGCTGTAGCAGACCAGGACCTAAGGAGGAAACGATTAATGTATAAAGATACTTACATATGTGTAATCAATTGATAGAGCTTGGGCTTAAAGCTTTAAGGAGCTTTCAAAGCTGTATAGAGGACCAATACTTTTCACAGAGATTATAGAAAAAAGGAACAACATATGTAGAGCTTATATGGATTAAGATTTGTGGAAGAAAACAAGAAGGTACAGATCAACACAAATTCAATTGCTAGAGCTTTGACTTAAGACTTGAATGTGCTTTCTAAGCTGTGTGGCAAAACAACAGCTTTTAGAGAAATGAAGAAAATGTATTTGGGGATCTTTTAGTATAGACTTCCCTTAAAGCTTTAAGGAGCTTTCAAAGCTGAATATCGGATCAGCACTTTTGAAGAGATGAAAGAAAAGGGAGAAAGTTTATATACATAGATCAAGATTTTTGTGGAAGAAAGCAAGAAGGTACAGATCAACCTATTTCAATTACTAGAGCTTTGACTGAAGACTTTAATGAGCTTTTAAGCTGTGTAAGAAAACCAACACCTTTCGGATAAACGGAGAAAATGAGGGTAAATGGTATAGATTTAATAAAAGCTTTAATGAGATTTCAAAGCTTTAATGAGCTTTCAAAGCTGCGTAATGAGCTTTCCCAGCCTTCCATACTTACAAAGCCCACAAACCAGAGCATCGCACCGCCGCCCACCACATAGAACGCCACAGCCCAATCCTCGTCCTGGAGGGCCATTCCATTAACCAGATGCACAAATGTGATGCCGATCTCGCCTCCACTCAGCACACAGCCGCAGAGCAATCCACGCTCGCTCTCGGGCACCCATTGGGCCAACAAGGCGCTGACAGCGGGGAATGTGGGTCCTTCGCAGAAGCCGATGAGCAGACGGAGGACCATCAAGGCGCCCGGACCTCCGTTGCGCACAATTGTGGGTGTCAGCAGGGTGAGTATGGCCGAAAACAATATGGAAGCACCCAGGATCCATTTGCCGCCGTAGCGTTCGGCCAGACGACCACCCGGAATGTGGGTGAGCATGTAGCCAGCGTAGAAGGAAACGGTGACCAGGACCTGCACCTGCTTTGTCCACACATCGGAGCTGTTTGAGGTTGTGATGACAGACGCTTGGAGCAGCTTTTGCTCCATCTGCCGCTTATTTATCTTCATCACATCTCCGCCTGCTTTTTGTCTCGTTTGTCGTGGCAAAGTTGCCTCTATTTTCCGACTGCTCCTCGGTGTCCCTTTTCCTTTCAATGGAGTTTGTATGGGTTTTACTTTGGCTAGCGCCTTGGACTCGCGCACAATGCGATTCAGTGAAAAGTCCAAACAGTGGCGAATTGTGCAGGCATTGATGATGGCCAGCAAACTGAAGTAGCAGAGTACCCAACGCTGTCTCACCTGCAGATCTGTTCCGATTATCATCCTTATCTCGCTTATAAACATACATATATCAATCTTTCATCCTGTGTTCTGATACTTACAGTCAAAGATCTCTCGCAATTTTTTCTGAATTCGCAACATCTTTATGATTGATAATTTATTTTTAGAAAAAGTCTGAATAACTTTTGAATCTTGGGAAATCAACAACTTTCAGGTTTTGATTTCTAATATATGTGACGGGCTCTGCACTGATTCAAATGTCAAGGGGCAGATTTTTTATATTCAGGCCTGTTCCGAATGCCATAAATCGAGTTGATTGGTGTTCCGAATTCCGAAAATCGACAATAATTGTCGTTTTCAAAACTCTGCTGTAGAGTCGTCGGATTTGAAAATAAATGCCCTTTAAAGCATTAAAATAAATACCTAAAATTATAAACTAAAATGTTGAACACTTTTAGAATCAAGTTTAAACAGCTTATGTGTTTTTTAAAAAAATCTACAGTCCCCGGCATAAGTATTTTGGCACCATTTAAAGTTATTTCTACTCATAGTTTGAGCTTCATTCATGCAAAGTTTGGCATCAATGGAAAGGTCATTCGAATACCTTTTGAATGACATACAATTTTTCTTAACCCATTATGTACCCATTGAAATTTTCGAAATTTTGTGTAAACGTCTACTTTTCAACTTTTTTCTTTGATTTTTTAAAAACAATGTTTTGATGCAGAAAGTTTCTCTAAACTATTTAAATAGTGTCTGCAAAATTTTTTTTTTAAATATCTCTTCGCTGGTATTTTTAATAATTTTTTGAAAATGGCGAAAAAGCGCACTTTTTCCTCATTTTCACACAAAAAGTGCCTTTTTCGCCATTTTGCTGCTATATACATATATCATCTGCTATATTCAACATGAAATACTTAAAATGAATTTTTGAAACGTTTTCGAAACCGAGTTCAAAAAGTAAAAACAAGCCCATTTTGATCGGAATTGGGAACAGCAAATAGTAAAACGTTCGTTTTACTTTCGTTTTTATTACTTTTTGAAAACGTTCGAAATTCGGAACAGGCCTGATTATAAGACGTATCCAAAAAAAATTTCGTAGTTCAGACATTTTTTCGAAATATTTTTAACAGCTAAAATTTGGGCACTTTGAAAACGACAATGGCTCAGAAATGTCCGTCGGGTTTCTGGTCTATTTACCTTTTAACATCAGACTTTTCCAAGTCCATTCGACACGTCAAAATGAACACAGAATTTCAATTAGTTTATGCACTTTATTTGGACTAACATTATAAAAACAATTATGTTTTAACAGTAGTGTTTTAAAAAAACACATGCATTACACATTGATCAACAATTATAAAATTCTCATAAAATACAATAATTCAATTGAATTTAAAATTTATACATTTTGCAATACAAATTAGGTACGAATTAATCATTTTCTACAATTTGTGGTTTTTCTTTTTTGCTTTTAATTAATCAGACTAGCCTACGATTGAATTTCGTTTCGATTAAATACTAAATAATAATTAAGAGAGTACATTGCTGCAGATTGGGAAGGGGGCGTGGCTGGGGGTAGGGAGGGAGGGAGGATGGAAAAACATAGACAATATACAAAAGTAAATTCGCTTAGCTTTGGATGGGAGTTTATGGATAATCTGCAGCTGGAAGCTTATAGATTACTCTATACATATATATATATAAATTTATATCTGTATACTTAGATGGCGCACTGGGGGCGAACGGGGTGGTAGCGGCATACTATAAAACTAGCAATTGCAATTGATGATCGCAAGGATTAATTACATTACATTACATATACATATGTTACATTAACAAATGTCTTCGTGAGCTTCGTTAACAAAAATTCTGTATAGCAAATTCAACAGGTGCACATATACAATAGATACATACATACATATTAATAATGATATAGTACTACGCAGAGTGTACGATACGATAGTTTACGATATAGTATAAACTAGATCTGAACATTTATGGCACTTTGGATTGTTGCATCTCTAGGAGCTGTGCTCGGCCGCTTTCAGCTTCAGCTCCGGCTTGCGCTCCTGGACCTCGAAGTCAACGGTTCGTGGCTCGATGGGGGCATCGTTGAAGTGTTGCACCTCGCCGGATGCCCAGAGGCAGTAGATGATGGCCGTAACGAAGAGTACGCCAAAGGCCACCCAGAAGACAGTTCGCCACTCGAGTAACGAGGCATTTGGCGTCATGACGCCAACCAGATAGGGCGTAATCACGCCAGTGATGGCACCGATGCCGTTCGTGATGGCCATCAAGGTGCCAGCATAGTTGGGACTCATGTCCAGCGGACTGAGCTTCATGCCCGCATAGTAGGCGCCCATCAGACCCATGCAAATGGTGAAGAGCACCACGACGAGGACACGATCACAGCCGGCATAGGAAGCACCCACCATGAATATAGCTGGCCCGAAAGCCGCCAATCCTGTCATCAGTTTACGTGTGTTGGTCGTATTCATGATGCCACGACGAATCATCCAATCGGCGATAAATCCACTGCCGACGGACACAATCCACATCATGATGTAGGGCAGGGAGGAGTAGAGTCCATTGGCCTTGATCGAGAACTGCAGCACATCAGACATATACTTGGGCAGATCCGTTACCATGATATAGAAGCCCCAATCGTGACCAATTTGAGCCGAGACCAAGGCAAACATGGGCAGATTGGTGAGGATCGCCTTCCAGGGTGTTGGTGGTAGATTCTCGTTGCGACCGATCGTGCCGATCTCCTTGACCAGATATTCGCGTTCCGATGGCTTAATGAAGGGATGGCTGCTGGGATCGCTGAAGCACAGGAAGATCTGGAATCCAAAAGAAGTCAAGCATTTTAATGAGAAGCTTGCAAAGTACAGTTCTTGAGCTTTTATGTGCTTTTAAAGCACATTCAGGAACTTAAAAAGTAGTCATCGTAGACTTAAGAAGCTTTTAAAGCTCCTTGAGCAGAAATTTAATAACAAGCTCTCATATACTTGATGATTTCTAGAGCTTTTGATGGTGATTTAGCTTGAGTTTAATTAGAAGTTTCATTTATAATTTAATAAAGGTGCTTTTAAGCCTTAAGTCTACTTTTATTGATAAGCAGAAAGCTAATAAGTATCTTACATTCGCTAAATGAGCTTAAGAGCTTTAATGTGCTTGTGATTTATACTGAATACAAATCATATTTAAAGTTTTATTTATTACTCAATAAACCATTGATGTAATATGAGGTTGTAAAGCACATTAAGCTGGAATTTCATAAAAGACTTTTCACATATTTGAGGCTTAGTTTCATATACTAAATGAGCTTTAGAGTTTTCAAGTGCTTTTGAAACTCAATGTGCATAATACTTACAAAGATGACGAACCAAATAACGCCAAGACCTCCAAAGAAGTAGAAGACGAACGACCAGTCGTAGGATTCCAAGAAGACGCCAGATAGCAGATTGCCCATAATGGTGCCCACTTGACCGCCGCCGAGAACCAAGGCGCCCAGTTTGCCACGCTCGTTGGCCGGAACCCAAGCGGCGAGGAGTACACTCAAGGCGGGGAATGTGGTGCCTTCGCCGAGACCCATGAGGACACGGGTGACAATCAGCCAATCGGAGCCGCCCAATGTGATGGCCAGGGGAGTAAGCATGGTAAAGACAGCCGTCGACAGGATACCAAGACCCAGAGTCCATTTGCCGCCAAACTTTTCAGCCAGAAGACCGCCGGGCACGTGGGTGACAATGTAACCAATGTAGAAGGAGGAGAGAATCAATCCCTGCAGCTCCTCGGACCATTGGAAGTCGCCGCCGCTCGCCGCACCGCCCTCGTCCAAATCATCGGGTTCACAAATCGCATGATCGTTCTCAACATCATCCGAGATGTTCTTCTTGGCCACCAAGACGGTGATGGCCTGCGACAGACAGACGCGCATCGTGTAGGCATTGAGAATGGCCAAAAAGCCCATGATGGCCAATATCACACGCTGTGGTATGATAAAATCTGTATGCCAAGAGAAGAGAAGCGAAAGTTGTAGTTAAAGTTAAGGTGAACCAACAATTAACAATTCATAAAAATGCTAAAATACTAAATTACTAAATTGCTCAGATAATAAATAACTTCAAGTTCTGACGTCAATGTGAACGATTTGAATATTTCGCATTGTCTTTCAAATAATTAAATTGATTTCGTTTAACATGCGAATAAAAAGTTTGTCGAATTTCTGTTCAAAATTATTCAATTAGAGAGACATCAATTTATGTTGATAAATTACAGATTGAATTTGATTACGACACTTAAATATATTTATATCAATTTGATTATTTTTATGAAAACTTTCATGGCAATGACTTGAAGATTCCCTTTGTGAGTAAATCCCGCAATAATACAAAATACAACTTACTCAACAGCTGGGAAAAACTTACGAAACTGTAATCTACATAAAAAACTACATAGTAGAACAAAAGTGTAGAAATGTGTGCCACAGGTAAGGTTTATTTATATTCTTAATCGTCAGCAGTTGACTAACTGATTGATCTCATAGTCTATAGGAAGTAGAGTCAGCAAATTTGGTAAGTAGTTTCTATTACAACAAACTGTAAAGTTTGTCAATGTTAGTCACTTGCACTCGGGAAAACTTGTTTTAAACTTTAAGTACAATTAAAAAAAAAAACAAACCCCCTTATATATAAAATGCTTTATTCAACCTTAAACAACTTGGTTTTTGTTTAAAAGTGGAAATTAAATGAGCAATAAAAATTAAATTTAAACTAAGTAAAAATGTAAAAAAAAACAAGTTCTATACAATAGGTATTATTATAAGAGGTAACTAGTTAAGTTTGCAATTTTATAACTTTATAAAAACAATTAGTTTAGCATAGTGTCGGGCAGATATATAGAGCCAGTAGGTATTACTCAACTTGTTTATGAATTTATTGTAAAGATCGATAGCAGTCATTATAACTACACTTTTGGGAATTATAGCCTTAACTTTATGGTGGCATTTGGAATTGTTCTTTTCCGATTGCTGGAGAGCACTGTTTATGGCCCATACTCGTTCATATAATACTAATAGGTTAAATGGAATTATGTCTTGATAAGTTCAAGTGCCATAGATCTGCGATAAGTGCCTTATACGAGTCCATCAAGTATTTCAACAACAACTGATGATGATGGATCATAAAGCGCCAGTTGCCTGGCAATTAGAATTACTTTTTCCCCCCCTTTGTTTCTCTTTTATTTTTTTGTTTTTGCCACCTACAAAGTGTGGGCCCTAAAGCAACGACAACAAATTGATTTTGTTGATTTTTCAATTTAGAAATTTGGCCATTAAAGTACTTTTTTGGAATGTCAATAGCTGAAGGTTGAATTAATGTAAACAAGTTGATTTATTTTCAGTCAAGTTCAAATTAAGAATAAGGTTAACATTGGCCCAACTTTTCATATTTGAAGCCAGAAATCAAATTGTTAACTGTCTCGACAACCACAACAACAACAACACATTTATTAACACAATTCCCCAACGCATATTAATAGAGTTTATGTATCGTGTTTATTAAGTAATCGAAGAGTTAACAATTTGTTTATATCGCAGTCCAATTCATGACAATATTATTAGAGCAAAAAGTGTGTTTATAATATAACTGTAATATAAATGACAAGAATAATTGTTGATGTTCTGATTCTCACAACTATAATTATACACGCTTCACTCCCAATTCAAAATTCCAGTTCTATGATCTGTTAGTTTATTTTTTTTTCTTTTATTCAAATTATAATTGAAGATATTATATTAATTTACGAGTGAGAGGGAGATAGAAAACAATAAAGCTGAAATACGTCATTGTCGGACAAGTTTATGTGAACTATAAATTAACATTCATAAATACGAGTATAAATATATTTACGTAGTTCCAGTGAAGCTGACAATTTAATGATGTCTCAATATTTGTCATATTATTTAACAGATACTTCAACGGAAAGCCGACTAAAAATTTATAAGCAACACGATTCTCAAATACAGCAAAGCAACCACATCGATGATATCGATAAGACAGGCGCCAAAATCGGAACACCGTACAGTTTATACATACATATATGTAAATGGGGTGCTAATCATTCGAGTGTGGTCATAATTCACTCAAGTCGACAGCCCGATCATGATTAGACGACATATTATAAGTATATAAGTATAGATACAACCTATAGATAGCCATAGCCGAATCTAGACCATGTGCCAAGTATTTAGTCCCTGAATCCATTAGGATTTACGATAAGATATGGCAATTATAGCCACATTAACCGATTATTAAACATTTACGTATGTGCATTTGATTTCCGGGCAGAAACTTAGTTAACAACAGTCTTACCATGTGACAACAACCATTTATAAGATGATGTACATACATATATTTGTATATAACAATGCAAAATGACTTTAACTTTTAAACGAGTACATATATATTTTTAGCTATTTTAAGTGGATAAACTCTGTTTACGCGAATTAAAAGTTTATACGGCTACTTAAATGATTCATGATACTGAGATTTAAGATAAGCGTCGACTCGTTTAATTATATTATCACCTTATAAATTATTTAAGCGCTATATAGTACATATATTTATATAGATATATGCCTTGTAATCATCATATTTACATGCATTTTACACAACTTTTAAGCTAAGATAATGCTTAAGACTTGCAAAAATAATAATTGAAAACGAGGCTAAAGATATGCGTACACCGATCCATTTCGACTTCGGATTCGGTTAAGGCAAGAGTTGCGATTGTGGCGAGAGTTCAATGAGTCCAAGCATGCATATCAATGACTGACTGGATGTACTCAAAAAACAAACTTATATGGACATCGGCTCAGCAGAATCCAAGAATACGACCTCCACTAGCTTAATGATAAGCCTCAAAAGCGACTGCTGACAAATGACGAAGTGTCAAGAGACTCATTGAGTCCACACACATATTTAAGTACCTAACTCACGTTTAAAGAAAAAACTTAAAAAAAAAAACAAAAAACTTTAAAGAATAATATTTTTGTCAATAATAACATTTGCATATGACAAATAAAAATGCGTAGAAAACAAATAAACATTCTCGTACAATAAATTCCTGTTCGCAAAGTTACAACATTTTCCTTTTCTCTTTTTTTTGGGTTGATACTCATATTTATTTATAATTTCTGTATTCTTACAAAATAAATAGAGACAGGGGAAGAGATAGAGAAGCGGGAAGAAATATTATGAAACCAATGAAATAAAAAAAGAATTCTTTTATTACATTGACCTTGCCCAAAAACAATGGAAAGGAAATGGTCGTCGTTGGCTCTATAAGGAGGTCAAGCTACCGCTAGCCTCAAAAACAAAATAATTATTTTACTGCCGGCGTTTTCTATGATTGTCGAAATTTCAATGATTTTTATTCATGCATCAAAAAAGAAACAAAATGTTCTTATAGGCTGTATTAGTTTCTAACATATTATGATCTATGAAAGAGTTTGTGTATATAATATCATCTATACTTTCAAAAAAATGCAGAAAACAAAAAGATTATTTCGTATATATACTTTCTCTGGTGTCTCGTTCAATGCGTTACACATTTTTCTTCAATATTTCAATACTTGTTCGACCAAATTTTGGAATGAGGCTCTCAAACTATTTATATATTTAGTTTTAGCTTTTGATATACATTTGAAATGATATCGTTTTTGTCGCAGACATTTATATGTCTGACAAATTGTTTTTGTAGTTTGCACGTGTTGGATTCTTTGTTTTCGAGTTCAAATGATATTCTAAATTTACATATATCCAGACGATTAGCATGTTTTATTTTACTGTCACAATTTGAAAAGAAAACTAAACACGCTTTGATTTTTTATTTGACATTCAATAAATTTCAAAATAAAAAGAAAGATAAGTTAAGCTACTTGTCTGAAAATTTAAATATAGTTCTTAAAATTATTCAATTGAAATAGGTACGGGTATTGTTTTCAATACCAAAAGGGCCGTGAAATCGATAAGCCGCCATTCAAAATGTTAGTCACCCTACGAATACGATTAGGCACAGGGAATCAAGAATTCGGAGAGCCTAGATTGGTATTTACGTATTTTTGAGTTGTTTGGGCTGCAAACCGTTCGTCACCGCGTATCGGCTTTCTTAATTCTCATGCAAATTATTCTTGGAGACGTCGCGACGTCGTCATTTGTACATAGAAATAGGCACATTAAAGAGCGATAGATCGCAAAATTATTGACGATTATGTTGACGCGTGCCTGGCATAAGAATGCCCAACAAAAGTTAACCAAATAAATAATAATAATACAACAAAAAGATCAAACAATATTATATCCGTAACCAAAACATGTACGAAATACACAAAAAAAAAAAAAAGAAAAAAACTGAATCGGAAGTGCAAATGCAAAGAAATAAAATACGTTTTGTCATTGTTTATTATAACACACATACAAACATACTTATAATATATGCACACATGCATACATACATATGTACAGCTATGTACACTTTATACTTAAGTTTTGCATTCAAGTGTCGTTGTTGTTGTTGTTGTTGTTGTCGGTCAATGTCGGTTAAACAATAATTAAAGCATTTCAAGAATGTTAAAGCCAGAGTTCAACGAATTCGAAAACCCATTTGAATTGAATTACACACACACACACAGTCACACACATTATTAATATTGCACTTACACTTTGATAAGCTTATGCCCCATTGTGGTTGTTGTGTCATTTCGGCTCTGTTCTCCTGCAACGTTAACAAGTTGGCCAATTCCTTCGCCACGGCTGCAATTTACGCTTATCTCTGCGTACGGAAATAAATGGCAATTGCCACCCAATCCTTTTTATCGCTTGCACTTTTCAACACTTTTCACTTTGGCGCGTGCGCAACAGATCAGATGCAACGAAAGCGAAGTGAGGAGAGAAACGAACAGAGCGAGAGCGAGAAGAAGACAGAAAGGACAGTGAATAGAACCGCACGCAACGGCAGCTTTAATCGTACTGCGCACGAGACTGGAATATGCAATGGAAGTCAAAATCGAACACTGCCGTTCGAACACTGGAACACGCACTTCTTCTGGACTTTTGGCTTCGTATTTTCAGCTCTCTTTTATTTATTTTTTTTTTGTTTCAGCGATTTTCACACCACACCGATCTTCGCGCTTTTGTTCTGCCTTCCGCGCACGTCGACTGGTTAATTTCAAATGAGAAATTATTTCCACTGACTTTAGTTTATATGCGAGCAGATAAGCGCTGCTGCGACGTCTGCGTCAGCGTCGGCTGCTGCTGCTGCGACTGCGACTGATTTGCTGGTGTCGCTGGAGTTTACGCTGCTGGCGTCGCCGTTAGCGTCGTTTATTGATCGTTAAAAAGCCGCTGCTGCTGCTGCTGCTCCGTCAAGGAGTCACAAGTTTTGTGTATGTGCATATATAAAATATATATACAAGTATGTCTATAGTTTAACCACTCATAAATCGCGCTATCTGACAAAACTGCCCACTTGTATCGCCTTCGTTCCCGTTTTCCTCCCCAAGCTGAGAAAGCATTCCCGTTCCGACTTCGATTTCGTTTCCATTACTTTCGATATTTAACGGTTTTTGCTGCAAAATCATTAGACAATCGTACACGCGCACCAGATACTAGAGACGTACTTAAGTATCTATGAACTATCTACGGTTTCTATGCGCATCTAAATACAAACTTCTAACTGTGTAAACTATGTATGCATTTACATACATATACATACATAAATTTTTTTCCTTTAATCTTTAATTTTTTTTGTTATTTAAATTTTGGCTGCTTTTAAGGTGACAGTAAAAATATAAAGTAAAATAATAATAGTAATAATAGATAATCATAAAAAATAATAATCAATAAAATTTAATTTTTTTATTTCAGCTAAGAACTATAAAATTTTTTTTTAAGCTAATCTATGTTTGATGGAAGTAATAATAAATAAATAACAAATATAAAAAAAATGACACATAAATCATAGATAATAAAATAATAATAAAAGCTTAGCAATAAATGAACTAATTTGAATGTCTAACAAGTAGATAAGAATTTGTGAACTACCTGAAAGAATTTATGCCTTATCAGGAACTCAATTCAGGAACTGCTCCTATTTAATTTGGGGCTATAAATAATTTAAATCTCTCAAATTCTTGGATTTGTTTAAACTTTAAAGGTGCAGCATTGTTTGTAGTATTAACTACTGAGAACCGAATCTAATCTTTTTAGAAGCAAATAACTTATCAAATGCAATATTGCCCGATCGCTTAGTAGAGTGTTCTAAACGTGAAACAATTAAATTCAATAAAAACTTTTGTTAAAAACCGTTACCAGTTAGAGGTGGTTTATTGCGTTTTGCATAAGTGCAATGCAATTAGTGGGCTGTGAGGGGGCTCTACTTACTACAGAGTTGGTAAAGTTGTTTCTAGGCGGGTGCTAAAGTGAATAGTTTTTTTTTACTATGAGTCGAGCACGCTATTTTCGTTCATGCAAAAGTACACTCATATATGGTAGATATACTATATATAGTGTCAGTATATAAAGTCTTTATTTTGTTTTATTTTTATTTTTTTTGTACTAGATGAATTTAGTTTGCAGTTCTGTACCGTAATTCTCTTCATTTGCATGGTGCAAATTGTGGGTTAAATAATTGCGGTTTGATGCGGTTACGTACTGATAAATTTAAATATTTTATATAATTAGTATATACAATACATGTGGAACATTCAAGTAATACATAGTTTTTTTGATGAACGTAACCTGAGCTTTTTGCCATCGCGATCTTAATGAATGATCATTGCCAGCGGTTAATTTTTATAGTGGAAACGTGATACGTATTCCAGAGGCGAGATAAATATATTGCTCTAGAACGATTCATTTTAAACAATTTTAAACAAATTCACAAGATCTATCTCAGCTCATCGTGAGTACCAATAGTATATAATTATAACGACAACTTTGTAAAGGGAAATGTTACTCTTAACAAATTAACCGCGATTCTCTTCTATTTGGTTATAGATACATTTTTGCATTTCTTGTTGGATCATTATAATATTTATACCCGTTACTCAAAAAATAAGTAAGGGTATATTGTATTCGTTGCAATGTATGTAACAGGGAGAAGGAAGCATCTCCGACCATATAAAGTGTATATATTCTTGTTCAGCATCAACAGCCGAGTCGATATAGCCATTTTTTTTTACTAATAAACGTTAACTACTATTATTATCTATCATTCTACTAAATCGTGACAAGATCGGACAAATAGAAAGGTGGTAATGGCTGATTTAAGCTTCAAGCAATGTAAGTGCCTAAAAGCATGCAATAAAAAATATTTTAAATGTATTTAAATAAGACACGGATATCCAAAAGTCGGGAACTAGACTATAGCCTTTCCCGCTTGTATTAGATTATATTAAAACTTTTTTCAAAACTATTCTCATAATTCGGAACGGATCCGTTACCCCATTTTCATTGGTGCAGGGTATTATTAATCGCTTTGAGATTATCAAATCCCTATCAGCGAACGTCATCTGCTTACATGCAATCAATTTAGTAACAAAGTACTTGGCGACATTTTAATCATTTACTTATGTTCATTACATACATATATACATACATATATGTATATGTCTGTATTATGGGCATTCCAGGTTTATCAGCCTTTTTATTATTTTTTTGCCTTTTGCTTTTTGCTATTATCAATGGCACACTTTGTACAGTTTGCACAGAGTTACTGAACGATTGAACTCGACAAGTCAGATAATCAAGAGCAAACACTCAAGTCCATATATGTATGTATGTACCTTTTTAGTATATATACATACATATAAGTATTTCTAAGTATTCTATATAGTTCAAGAGTTTGTTTTTGAAACTCGAGTGTAAAAAGGAAATGGCATATTAATTGATAATAAAGGCCATTAATTCAACATATTTATTAATTTTAAATGCTATCAGCATTTGTATTTATGTATGCTACTCTTACCTCTCGTAACCCCGGAGCACACCATTCAATTATTAAATGCTGTCAGCTTTAATTAATGCGCACCCAAAACATATCAGATCTCATCGCATCTCAACAGATCTCGCTTTCTGCACTCACAATTGCCCACGCATGTGATACAATCCAATCTGAAATGATCGGATCAGACATTTCGGAGTATATGTACATATGTGATGATCTTCTGTCTTCATTGTTGTCGCTTCTTAATTGGCCCATAAGTCAGCGAACCATCATCCATATCTCGCTCCATGGTGTGGCCTGTAATTGAAATTGAAATTGAAATGTTTGTACAACATTTCAATAAAAAAAGATGCCAAATAATACCAAGAATTAGACGCTATTTTTAGAGTGTCGTAAATTAAATACTCTACCTAAATGACTTCAATACTGAAATGAAATTTAAGTGAAATTCAAGCGAAAGCGATTTCTGTGGCACCCCTGAATAGTTCAAGGGATCATTAAAGATCATTCTAAAAGTCTATAACCTCGTTTTAAAGGTCTATAACTAATTTTACCATGATTGATATGATATGATTGATATATGAAATGTTTTATTCTGACTTAATTTTTTTTTATATATAAACTAATATTTCGTTTACTTTAGTTAAGATAATAATATATAAAGATGAGTTTCTCCATTTTGAAAATATTGAAAAATAGTTTTCTTATAATCATTTGTTCATATAATTTCTTATAGTATTAACTTATTTATATAATCCAGAACATATGTGAACATTATTACACACTTAGTATGAAATTATAATGATCCGTTGTAAGTGTATAAAAAATGCAAGCAAACATTTGGTATTTTTCCATGTAAAGCCCAAAATCCGGCTCAAACTGACTCCAGAGTGTCCCTGACCGAAAATATATCCGGCTTGAGCTGGTCTACGAATACACACATACATATATACACATATATATATATAGACTGACCATACTCTTTTCATATATAACTTGCATTTGAGTATTTTGCGTTATTTATTCATACAAATTAATTGAAGCGAATGAAATGAAGATACATATTTCTATTTATGGTGCGCGACGCGGCTGGAGAGGAGAGTGTTGTCAATCAGTAGACTGTGCGGACTGTGACCTTTGAATTGATGGAACTGGAACTGGAACTGGAACTGAGCGCCACATCTTTGCGTGTGGGTTAATTAAAAGCCAACCACACGATGAAACTCCTCCTCCTGGCAATGTGGACGTCTCTGGACCCACCAAATGATGCATATCAGCAGAAGGACAGAATACAGCAAAGAACTGCAGAGGAAGCCAGAAGAAGATGTTCACTTGATTAGCTTATAAAGGGAAATTATGCCTCATTGAACTCTTAATTTCCGACATACATATTTTAAAATCACATGTCCAAGTGTCAAGAAAGTAAAGCACATCCATTTGCAAGAGAAACATGTTGGGGGAAGCTTGTCCAGCAGCTGGAACACATCTTGTTCCAAGTGTCACTTGCTGTGTGAATAATCTTGATCTTAATTAGGGGACATTGCCACAATGTGGTGACTGTTGCAAGGCCAACAGAGAATTCAATTCAGAGATACATTAAGTGTTTAACCTTGAGAATTACATTCTTATAGTTCTACAGCTCTCAAATAATAAGACAGATTAAATACAACACTGTTTAACTTCATTATTATTCGAATTAAATGATAATTACATTAGTTTCATACTTTTGAAACAATGGAAAAATAATATAAATAGATAAATAAAGTAATCAAATTTTCTAAAAAGACTTCAAATTTTAAATACAAACTATTTGTCTTAAAAAATTAAAAAAAATAAATAAATACAATTATCATAGAAGGCGCTTATAATTCCCAAACGGTTCTAATGCTAATACAACGCTCTTTAATTTCATTATGATTCGAATTAAATGATGATTTCATTTATTTCATACTTTTAAAACAAAGAAAAATTAATAAAAATAAAATATAAATAAATTAATAAAATTTTGTAAAAGCTTGCAAATATTAAACATAAATTATTTGTCTTAAAAAATGAAAAAAAAAAATAAATAAATACAATTATCATAGAAGGCGCTTATAATTCCCAAACGGTTCTAATGCTAATCGATTATAGCTGTGGCAGCTGGTCATAAAAATCCTATTAAATAATACTTGTTTTTCTCACACTATACTAAACCAATTTCCAATCAGCTCCAGCAATTAATTGGTGAAATGACTTGTTTGACGATGAAAACTCAGTTAGCTTAATGAGAGTCACTTGACAGCTTTCAAATGAAATCTCAAATCAGTCTCCACTTTTTGTTTGATAAATATGTATAACAAACATTAGATTTTCAGGGTGAACAACAAAAAAAACTGTAGACAATAGGAAAAATTCAATTTTATTCAAATATCTTAAATATTCGCTTAACTTTTTGTTTGCCATTAAATAATTAAAAAGTTAACAAATTTATATAAAATAAGCGCAGAAACGTGTCGTTCACATGTTAGTTTTTTCAACAATTTTGAGCACAGTTGTAAATCAAAAGTGCAAGCAACAAAATAGAAAACTAGTTAGTAAATGGTTAAATAATTAAGATTGCTATATAGTTGCTATAAATGTGAGGTTACTTATGGCATGTCGAGGGTCGCATTGCCTGGAAAATCCGCAACCACAAATTCTTGTTGCTTTTTTATTGTTATTATTATTTTAATTGTGTTGTTGTTGTTGTGGAATATCGTCACGAGACTTGAACTACTTTGGCTGGAGTGGCTGGGTCTCAATCTCTAGAGAATTGACTTGACTTGAGTTGAGTGATCTTAACGGGTGCCGGCAAAAATTGAAGGCTGCTGTCGATTGGAGTCGGCCAGCCTGTTTTGATCTTTACCCTACACATTTATCTTGGGTTTTTTTTTTTAGTTTTAGTAAGGTAATATTCCTTGACTGACATTATCTAACTTATGTACACGTTATAAACTGGGCAACTTGCTATCTTAAATATAGCTTTTACAACGGTACTAATAATAATATACACTCTAATCTTTATAGCGACCACAACAACCTTTATAGTCATTCTGCAACACTTTCAATGACTTTTGTACCAGAGTAGCAAGAATATTGCCTTAGTTCTTAAAACTCAATTTAACTACCCCACCGATTGATAAGATTTCAGATTTCGGAATGTTATAGGTTAACAAATTGTATCTAATCCAATAAATCTGACAACATGTGACTCAAATTATTGAAGTCGCACGCTTACAATCTATTGCCTTTTTCGGTTTTGAGCCAACTATGTGTCATTCCAGGTGATTATACCCAATATCTTAATTGCTTGAGCAGCTCATTAGAACCTCAATGGCAGTTGAGAGTGCCGCCGCCGCCTTTGATAATTATAAGTAATCATATATTGTGAATTTCCAAGCGTTTTCGAAACCTGTTCAATGCCCTAATTATAAATATGTTCTTGTATCGATATCCTTTCATTTACACTTATTAATAATACAAAGAAGTGATAAAAACAAATTAATAACAAGATAAAGAAAATTTCTTTGTAGCGCTGAAGATTTGATACTCTTAAAACAAATACCTTGAAAAACCAAAAGAATTTGTAACAAAAATTAAATTACAAAATTGATTTTTGATTAACATCTTCAAAAACAACAAAGTTTGTTTACACTAATCCAAAGTTTTTTGACGCCTAGAAACTATTTTGTATAAATTATTAATTTTAAAAATATCTTGAGGAAAAATGAAGTTTATCATATTAAGGTTGATTATTAATTCGGTACAATATCTCTGGTCTGCCACGCCTCCCTTAATGATAAAATTACAATACCCCTCGATCAGTGGGAGGCTTGCTTATATACTATATAAGTATTTACAAATTCCATATTTAATAATATCTTATATAAACAATTTACGACTCTATATGCACAGCTTGTTAAAAGTGAGAAATGCTGTAAGAACCTTTCGCATGCAAATGTGCAAAAGTGTTCCGCTGTCAATTGAATTAAATATTTAATTGTGACATTTTTAAATATTTACTCGTGTGTTTCCTAATAAACACAACCGGATTTCAGGGTACTCCGACATCGGAGAGACGGGCCTTTAATATGTTAAAGTCAGAGCCGTGAGACACATGTGCAAAGTGCATAACATTTATAAATAATATTTTTAGCTGGCAATTTACATATAAAGAACGGAAGTTGCACTTTTTTTTGACAACATTTATTTATCAGGTAGCGTATTTGGAAATGTTGTAAGCCTGGAAAACGTGTATTTTATTTATTTTAGCCTTTCTATGAGTATTGGCGGCTTTTTACTTGGCAGCTGACCTACTCTCTCTCCGTATACTGGTAATAGTCTTCAGTTTCAGGCGACTACAAAAAACTATTGCTTAAATAAAAACTCAACAGTCAACAAATTGTACACCTTGACCTTACAGGCAGGTGTAACAATATGTTGGTTGATTCTTCTCTTTTAGCTGCCGACATAACAAAGTAAATAATTACTATTACAATAACAATAACAACAACGATAGCATAGAATCCAAACCAGTCGGAGTTTACAGACCCCATTGATAAGATTAGACAAGACAAGATTGCAGCATAAGAAAAAACAAAGCGAAAATCTGTAGAAAATTTATTATACAATATCTTCGTTTTCATTTGTCGAGTATACGAGATACATATTTGAAATGATTCACATAAATGTTTAAAATATGCGCATATTTAATACAAAATACGTTTAATCGAGACGCAGATTAAATGAAACAGGTTCTAATTTCAATTCTCTGGGAATCTGTCATAAAACTGGACTTTTGGGTCATTTAAATATTGTACATACATAAGTATGTATTCTATCCGCCATTTGAAACCCATTGGCCTTTTGTTTTAATTTCTTTGGTTTATTCATCATTAAGTAATTGCTTTCGTAAACATTTTGCATTCAGAATTGTGCTGATAACGACGTCAATGAAAGTGAAAGCACGCCTATCGAGGCATTTCACAGATCAGTAAATGAACTCGTGTCCGTATCGCATTGCCCCATTATGTAGCAAGTGGTGCAAGTTAATAACAAGTCATATTTACTTTATGTTTTTTGAAATAATTTGTTTATTTTCAGCAGTCTTTTTTTGACAACAATTTGACATTGGCTTCTGCGACCAGTCAACAAGCGCTCGTCGAGTGTTTTCAACAGCATTTTTGTTATTGTTGTTTCTTCTTTTGCTAAGGTCGCCGCCGGCCTTTTGAACTCGACACACATAAATAGCACATTGTTTGGCTGTTGACCCGCCGCAAAGCGGTTTTCTAAAAGCCCGACAATTAAAAGTTTTACCTTTAACGGGTAGTTTACTTGTGAAAGTTGTGCAGAGTACACAATAATTATTATATTTTAAGCCATTTAAATTTAAGCTTTATTTGAGTTTCTTAAATTTGAAATGCTATCGCGGCGCGCTGCGCATGCTTATCGCTTGACATTTTATCGATAGCATGTATTTTTTCTAGTATTTTTTTTTAGCATATGTGCACAGCTGATAGTGTTGTGTAACAACTAATATGTCCCATGTAATTTCTCTAATAAAATTAATTATTTTAAAAAAAATTATTAAAAAATTTGTAAGTACAAATTCAAAAAACCAAGAAAAATTTTCTAAATTAATAAAGTTAATTTTAAAATTGGTTTGGGGAACGTCAGCCTTTGCGTTGTGAAGAAATTAACAAATTAGTAAAATATTCTAAAAAAAAATTATCAGGCCTGTTCCAGTTTCACTTTTTATTTTATAGCATTTAGTGAAATGCATTTATTCACTTTCCATTTAGGCTAAGTATTTAAAAATGCTCGTTTTTCACTTTATCGCACCTAAAATCATCAGCTTAAAGTGAAATAAATCCGTAGAACTTTTCCGAAATGATATTAGAACAGGTTAAAGAAATTCACTTCCGCAAAATTTTACCGAAAGTGAAAACCGGAACAGGCCTGTATAAAAATTTAAAAAAAATATTAGAAATCCTCCTGTGAAAGTGTCAAAGCTCTAGCTTCAATATTTATTGAGAAAAAAATAAAATGTTAATATTTAACTCTTTTTCTGAAAAGAGTTAGATTCGGTCAAATTTGAACCGTTGCCAAGGCTGCCACATTTTTTTTTTGGCTGCCATTTTATTTTTTACCGTTATATTTTTCCGACCCACGCCCGCCACACACACACACACACACCCACCCACTCAACGCGCGCAATTTATTAATTTTATATTTCAAATCAATCAAAATGTCACATTTTCCACTGCGTGCACTGCGCTCCAACACCACCACGACTTTTCCACGGCACTGTTCGAAATACGGGAAACTTCCTCAAGCAACATCAAAGTAGAGTGTACTTACATATATCGTATATAGTGCGTTGTCCATTAAAATTTTTCAACTTAAAATTTTAACTGGATTGCGAAGAAGGAACATCCTTAGAAGCTGGGTATGCTAGAGGAAATGAAAATTGCCCACAAGGCAGAGCTAGCTAAGGCTAGAAGAAAACTGCGACGAAGGAAGAAGAAAAAAAATCCACCTGGACCAACAACACCATCAACACCACCAGTCGTCATTAAATCGACTGAAGAAGTCCCCAAGCCGCCGTCGAGCAGTCATCTCTCCACCATGACCACACATATTCCAAGAAACCCACAAATTAAAACAACCAACACAGGAGCTTTTTTTTCGCGCTCGGATGGATTGTTGCGCAAATAATATATATGTATAAACATTAATTAATTAATATTAACACACAGTAAGTACCATTTATATAGTCGTCCCGTCAGCCTAAAATTATGTCTCTTTTGGTAAAAAGAATATAATTTTTATTTTTTGAACTTCGATGTGACCAAACCACCGATGGATGATGATTTCCGATAAATCCGATGAATCTAGCTTATACGGGCGCTGAACAACACACCTGACAACACTGGTTGTTTTGTTTTATAAATTTAGTTGAAGTTTAATGTTGCTGGCCTAGACATGGGTGATAGCGACGACGCGATATGGCTGGAAATCGGCATTAATCCGCAACATGTTGTCTGTGAGTCAGAGGAGGGCGTCTACAAGCTGATATGCGATAAGGCCTGGCTGCAGTCGCTGGAGCGCCATCGCAAACTTTCCCCCTTCACACACTGGCCGCAGCTGGACAGGCGTGCGCATCCCACTGGGCCACTGGAGCACCCCTGGACACGGATCTTGGTGCAAACGTACCGCAAGCAGCCGCAGCGCAAGGCATATCCGCTGCCCACACGAACTGCGAGTGGAGAAAACGGACAGTTGCCACTGAGCTACTCCCAGGCGGTTTCCAATGTGGCCACTATCAATTTTAAGCAGCTGTGGGAGGCGGCCTACAAACAGTATGCGGGTGCCCATGTCAAACAGTGTAGATCAAGTGGAGCAGCGCAGTCCAAGCAGCAGGCACAGATTGGAGCAGGCGGAGGAGCAGGCGGAGGCTTGCAGCCGCATGATGTGGTGCTCTGTGAGTTAATACAGCGCATTTACAACTGCCCCGTGCTGCACTGCCAACAGGAGGTCGATGGAGGGGCTAGCGATGACCTGGATTTGGCTGGCGATTGTCATGCTAATGTACTGCCCGCTCTGGTGGCGATTGAGACCAGCACACACTACTGCGTCTTTCACTATCCGCCGGCGTTGGAGTGCAGCCTGTATGATTGCATCACCTACAGTCCCGCAGTGCTGGGACGAGGCTACAACAAGACGCTATTCATCATCTATCAGCTGCTGCAGCTGTCGCGTCATTTACAGGCACAAGGCCTGTTCCTGGGCGATCTGCGACTGCAGCACGTGATGCTGCGAGAGAATCTCTGGCTACAGGTGCTGCCACGCCTGCAATGCAATCTTCTGCTGGGTGAGCCAATGGCAACGGTGGACATGTCGCCGTTGAGCTGCCCAGAACTACCTGAATCTCCCGAGCAGCTGGTCTCCAGCAGCACCATTGATCTCAAGCTGGCCTACGATCCGGCGCAATTCAACTTGCGGGAATACTGCGAAATGTGGTGCAACGGCCAGTTGTCCAACTTTGACTATCTCACCATATTGAACAATGCCTGCGGACGGAGTCTAACCGATGCCGCCCATCATCACATCATGCCCTGGGTGACGGACTTTGCCGGACGCAATGGCGTCAATTGGCGAGATTTGACCAAGAGCAAATACCGTCTGAACAAGGGCGACCTTCATCTGGATCTCATGTACACACATGCCACACAGCATGCAACGGGCGAGGCATCTGTGACATCTGTGGAACAGGTGCCGCATCATGTGTCCGATTTCCTCTCCGAGATCACGTACTTTGTGTACATGGCACGACGCACACCACAGTCCATCTTATGTGCGCATGTGCGTCCCATTTGGGTGCCCGCCGAGTATCCCGTGTCCATGCAACGCCTGCAGGAATGGACACCAGATGAATGTATACCCGAGTTCTATTCGGATCCCATGATATTCAAGAGCATTCACGAGGATTTACCCGATCTGGAGCTGCCCGCTTGGGCCACCTGCCCCGAGGATTTCATCTGTAAGCATCGAGAAGCTTTGGAGTCGCAGTACGTGAGTGAGCGACTGCATCATTGGATTGACTTGAACTTTGGGTGAGTTTCAATGCGGGATTGAAGTAATGAAACTACAAATTGCTTTTTTCAGCTACAAGTTAAGCGGCAAGCCGGCCATTAAGTCGAAGAATGTCTGCCTCAGCCTGGTGGATCAGCACTGTAATCTCAGTCAGCGTGGCATTGTACAACTGTTCAGCCAACCGCATCCGCCACGTCGCTATGCCTCGCCGTGGTTCAACAAGACGGCTCCACGACTTGCCCAGCTCTATGGGAACAACAGTGGCAACTGCAACAGCAGCTCCAGCTCCAGTTCGAGCAGCAGCAGGCGGCTGGCCAGGAGTACAGAAAACCTGAATATATCCAGCAAATCCAACACGGAGAACAGTTCACCACGCATGTCACTGCGTCCACATGATGAGCAATCAAATTCGAGCTCCAATTTCTACAACATGACCAACTTTATAGAGATGCCAGCGCAGTATAATCCTGCTCTGTTGTTGCAGCAGCTGGAAATGTTGGAAACCTTCTATGCCCGCACCTTTCCACAACAACGTGCCGCGGCCAATCCCGAAGAGAAAATGATAAGCAGCGATTTGTTATTCGAGCAGAATTCAGCGGAGCATTCGTTTACCAATCAACTGTTTGCCTTTGATGCGGCTATCCAAACAAAGACCAAGAACCTGTTGGTGCCCACGACACGTCGCCAGCAGACGCTGCATCAGTTGGTTGCCGAGCGACGGGATCGGGAGCTGCAAGTGCTGGGATGTCTCATTGTGGAGTTGTTTGCCATGCAACGACTGCGTCCGCTCCTCACCAGCAATGGGCCAAGTGCGAGCTTCGAGTGCCGTTTGGCTGCGTGTCGCACATTGGCGCAGTTCCATGTCCAGGAGCTGCCCAAGGCGGTCCGACATGTGGTGCGTCTGCTGCTGCAACTGGATAGCCAGATGCCTGTCCAGGGATTGCCGATGCCAACAAATGCTGCCCAATTGCTGGAGCCGATGTTTGCCAATTGCTTGCTTCCATTTCCCAGTCATTATATTGCGGTTTATGCCTTTGTCAGATCTCTGCACGCTTTCCAGTTGAACTTTGTGCTGCTCGAGCTGCACACGCATCTCAACTGCAACGGAGGCAGCGAGTGTGCCCGGTACACGGAGCTGGATCGCCAGCGTGTGCTCTTCGAGCGTAAGATTGCCGAGTGCAAAGTCATGTCGTGCTGTGCCCATGTCCGGAGATTGCTGGAACCGGTGGCCTTTGCCTACGAACAGTTTACGCCCGTGGAGTTGCTGCTGCCTCATATTATCGATCTGTTGAGGGACGAGAGAACTTCCATACTCACCGCCTGGAACCTCTTTGATCCCATTGCCCAGGCCTTGGGCATTGTCCAGACCCAACAGCATTTGCTGCAGCCGTTGCTCAAACTCTACGATGTGGAGAGCAATGCTCTGGCGGATGACGCCAACAGCAGCAGCGGCAGCAGCAACGGTGGCAACAACAACGCTGGACACTTGCGCTTCTCCTCGAGCAGCTCGTTCAAGTCACGGAAATCCGTGAAGCTCTATCATCACAGCTTCCTCTTGCGCTTGATTGTGAGATTCGGATTGCGCTGTTTCCTCCAACATTTTATTGCCCCCCTGATTGAGGCGGTTGGTGGCTACAAGGAGCCGGAACAGGGCAGTGGTTATCATTACCACAGCGGCGGCAGTCGACGCACAAGCAAGAATCTTAGCTTTGCCACCGAGGAGCCGCCACCTCAGTTGCCAGTGCAGCCGGAGTCGAAGCCGGACGTTGAGGAGCTCTTCACATTCGAGGAGGATCAAGAGAATAAATCCATTGATTCATTTGATATGCGTCCCTCGTCGACGGCCATTGCGGAGGAGGCACGTGAATCCGATGGCAGTTCTCCGGATAAATTGGTCATCAATGAGCTGATGTATGGCGCCAAGCTGTCGCCGGATAAGTTATCCCTGCAGAGTCAGGCAGAGACACCGCCTCCGACACTGCCTGCACCGCCGATCGGACCACGTTCACCCACCATTGAGATCCCAGCAAGTAGCATTCGACGCAGCTTTCAGTTGAGCGCCATCGACTGTGACATTGGATCCCGCAAGAGCGTCGACAGCTTCGAGCTGATCAGCCAAGTCGCCAGCGCGGTGGTCAATGAGTCAACGGAATCTGCCGCTCAGCCGGAGACAGAGGCGGAGGGCTGTGACTCGCTGCAGGCATCGGTGATATCACGCATCTCGGAGGCGAAAGCTTTGCAGAATAATCGCATCAGCGAGATGAGCGCCGAGAGTCTTGTTTGGTTGTCACATCGCTTGGGTCCCGTTCTCACTGCCCGCCACATCACCCGCAATCTGCTCAAGCTGCTCTCCCTCTGCTATGTCGGCCAGGAGAATCTCCTGCCGGAGGTGGACGCTGGCAACTCCATGGACCCCACAGCGGACGCCTCCAGTCTCAACTACTTTAGCATCGCCAATGCTCGGGTCGTCGGCGATAGGAGCGCGGCTCGTGTTCTCGAGTGTCTCATGTCCATTGCGGGTGAGTTTAACTTGATACTTATAATGATATCATGGGGTATATACTTTAATTACTAACAGGGATTCAAACCGAAACGAATATCGGTTTCAGCTACGGTTTCGGTTATGTTTGCATTTAGGTTTTCGGTTAAATTCTTTTGCAAATATATAATTATATTAATAATATAATAATAATAATTAAAAATTCATTAATTACATTCTTAATGTTTCATTCACACATTTATTTCACATATTCTTCAGTTTGATGTAGTTTAGTTACATGTTAACAATTTTAATATTTCATTTAACAAATTTATTTTATTTGCACTCATTCAGTGCTATAAAAATTCAATCATGAATATCACAAAGATTCAAAATTTAACATAAGAAAATTAAAATCAAAAATAAAAATTAAAAATATATATTTTTTTATGTATGAAAAACCGAAACTAACCCTTTTAAATAAAACGGTTACTAAACGGTTATTTCGGCTTAAAGGTTTCGGTAAAATTAAAATTTTTTTTTCGGTTACGCTTTCAGTTACGGTTTTAAATTCAGTTTTTTCCCGGTTAAAGGTTACGGTTTCGGTTAAGGTTTTAATCCCTGATTACAGAAATTATGTCATTTTAAGTCTATATAGGTAATTTTTATTTTTATTATTTTTCATAAATTCTTAAATAATGATATCAGTTAAATAAAACTGAAAATTTTTCGTGATATCATTACTAATAATGAGTTAAAAGTCGATTATTAGAACATTTACCATAAATTGTAATGCAGAATGAATTTAGAGGCCAAACCATGATCATCAAGATGTTATACTAACTAAAATGTATGCTAAAACTTTAGATTTTTGAATTTTGGGAAAAGACAATGAGTCCCCCTTAAGATTCGATATCATGAGACAAACAATTATTTGAACAACCTTAATAAAATTCCCCATTACAATACATTACAATAATAATAATAAAATTTAAATGCCAAACCATGATCAAAATGACATTTCGCTTAGAAATCGGATAAGTTTTGACAAAGCTATGAAAGTTTGAAGTTGTTCTGATTTTCGACTTAACAACTTTCCAATTGAAATCGTCCCTTTACCTCTTCCTCTCTAGAAATCACTGACCTTACTAACTCTAATACTTGTACTATTACTAATTATTACTACTAATATTTTTTGATCTGATTGGATTTTTCCAATCCTTGCAAAAAATGTTGGATCATCTTAAACATTTCGAATACCCCCAAATTTATAATTTTTTATCATTTCAGTTAAATTTAAATTTAATTCTAATTTATTAAATATTACTTAATTTTTTATATTACTTAACTTCTACTTACATTTTTACATTAATTTTGGTTAGCTAATAAACTTAGTTGACACTAAATAAATAAATTCAAAATTTGTGTAAATTTTGGCATGATTTTTTACAAAACAAAGTTAAAATTCCGCTAAAAATCGGGTCAGTTTAGGCCAAGTTATGTTAGTTACAGCACATTGTTGAATGTTCGACTTATCAGATAGATGTGAACATTTAAATAATCAACTGAAATATAAATGCTTAGCTTAATCTATTTCCTCTAACATTTCATATTTTCCAGCCCTCTATGGAGAAAACTTTTTACTGTTGCAGTATTTTCCGCACATAAGCGAACTGATTGCCCTGTGCTCCAAGAGGATGACGGGGAGTCTGGAGGGAGCGATCATTAGTTCGCTGCAGCTGGTGAAGTTCATGTTGCCCTGCCTGATGGACGCCAGCATCATGGAGCATCTGCAGCACATCATCTTGGATGCAATACTCTTGCCCATACTGCGACTGTTGAGTTCCACCAATCTATTGATGCCAAGTGGATATTTGGGTCGATCGTTGTTGGCAAGGAAATTCCTCGACGCTTGCTATGCGCTGAGTGTGCGTCTGGGATCGGACATGACGCGGGAGCATCTCTGCCAATCCCTGCTAGCGCCTTTCTTTTTGATCTTCAACAAGGCCTACGGATTACCCAATGATTTCAGCTCGAATCTGGCAAATCTCACACTGATCGGCGGGCCGGGTCAACAGCAGCGTGCGGTGGAGGAGCTGAAGGATGTGTTTGGACCAGAGCTAGCTCATACCTCCTACTTGGCATTTCTACGCTTCCTGGGGGAGTCCCTCATGCAGCGCACGCTGAGCAACTTGGAATTTGTGCTCACATTATGCCACGAGCATGAGCAGCCGGATGTTGGACACGACAAGGCGACGGGGCGAAGTCAATCCGCGATTGTCAGCCAAGTGGATGTGACGGATGCGGTGGCACCAAACAGTTTTGGCACCCAAATCGTTGGCAATCGCCTGCAGGTGGCCAGCAGCAGCATGGAGCTCCTCGACATGGTTGCCTACAAGTTGGATCACATGCCCAGCACGCGTCATCTCAAGGGCAACTGGTTGGCCTATTGGCGGCATGAGACGACACGCAGTGAGAAGGACAACCAAGCATTGAATCTCAAGCAAATCAGGCTTCAATCCTTTGTGGGGCACACGAACTCCGTGCGTGCAATTTATGCGCTGGAGAATGAGAACAGTTTTGTGTCCGCCTCCAAGGATAAGACGGTCAAGTTGTGGTCGCTGCGCAGCGAGGGCGATGGACGCAAGAGCACCACCTGTCAGTTCACATATACGGCCCACAAAAAGTCCATACATTCCCTGAGCTTCCTCGAGTCCTTGCGCTATGTCGTCTCCTGTGATGCGGGCGTGCATCTGTGGGATCCCTTCATTGGCAGACCGCTGGGCATTCTGGATGCTCCCAGACACAGTGCCGTCACCGTGGTCAAGTGTCTGCCCTCGCATTCCCCCTTGGTGGTTGCTGGCACCGCCGAATCAACGGTCAGGATTATCGACGCCCGCTCCATGCAGTATGTCAATGAATGGAGAGTCTGTCATGCCGCATTGCCGAATGCCACAGTACGTTGCCTGGCGGTGGCACCGTCGGGCAATTGGCTGGCAGCTGGCTTATCCTCCGGTGCCATTGTCCAGTTGGACACGCGCACCGGCATCGTGCTCAACTCCTGGCGACCCATGGAATGTGATCTGCTCCAACTGACGGCGCCCAGCGATCAGTCGCTCATCAGCTCTGCCCTCGATCACAGCCTCGCCGTGTGGCATGCTCTCGATGGCATCTTGCACTATCAGCTCAAGTAAGTTTCAAGTTGGAATTCAATTTAATCCATTTAATCATTGTGGTCTTTGGTCCATTTGCAGGCCTCCTCCGGAACCCGCACACTTTCTGCAAAGCCTTGGCTCCTCCCTCGTCTATGCGACAACTGGGAATCGCGTGGGCGTCTATGCGGATGTGGGCAACTCGCATGCTTTGAATACCATCACAAAACTGCGTCCGGAAACATTCCGTGGCGTTCTCACCTCCCTGGCAGTCTTGCCCCTCAATCGGGCCATTCTGGCCGGCAATGAGAGTGGAAACATTGCTCTGCTCTGCTAGCCAGGATTCGCCCAAGATACAATATTATATTAATTATATTCGGCATCAGGTTCATCTCGGATTGAGTTCTAATTGAATGGCACCAAATATTAATCGTAATGCAATTAAGAAAATTATCTAAATATACTCGATCGGAACAATAGGTTTTAGTTAAAGTCTAGATCAAATACTGGACGTATTCTATTCCACAAACAACAACATTATTAGTTACTAGAATTAGTTTAGTCTTAAGCAATATTGTTTTTAGTTTTTAGTTTTTATTTAAAGCAATGATAAAAGACATCAATACACTTTGGTATGTGTAATGTGTTTGTATAATACAAATAAAATATTTACATTATTCTAATTATTTTTGAATCTTATTATATTTGATTTGAATTGAATTTTATAAATACACTCTGGGAAATAAGAATATGTGGATACAGATTTTTTTTTGATACCGAGGAAAAACATTGAAAAAAAAATACACTTTTACATAAATTCTTAATCTTCCATGGGTATTTAATGGGTTAAAGAAATTTTTGTATCGTTCAAACGGAATTTAAATAATAGGATTATTTTTGGAAATCTGCATTAAATCTTTTTTGTTAAAAGTATATTTTTTTTGAATAACTTCATCCACATATACTTATTTCCCTGAGGTATCTTAAAGTAAATATTTAACTTATATCTATCCCATCTTATATTTGTGCTTCAATCTTAAGTAGATGTTTTAAATAAGTTTGATTATTAAGGTTCCAACATCTATCCGTCACTTTAATCAATTTGCAGAACATTAAGCCTTGCATAGCCAGGTTCAACCATACACTTCCCTTTAAGATAAGCCCATTTCCTGCTTAAAATCATGTCAAATGCGTCCCTTTATAATCGTGGCCTAAATCTGTAAGCCACTTTAGAGTTTCAGATAATAACGCAAGGAGCGCAAAATTGAAACATGATCTGGGCGCGCAGAATTTTAAAGAAACATGCCATTTTTATCTTTCTTTCGTTTTTTCTTTTAGCCTTTTGGGATGTTTTTATTGTAATTTTTTTGTTTCTTCTCGATTTCCTCTTCCACATCGCATTGAGTTCGGGCAATGAACTTGGGTTAATCAACGAGTTGTGATCTCAAAGGCAACTGCTCTCTGTATGTGTGTGTGTGTGGAGGATGTATACTAAGTATATGTATGTATGGGGAAGAGCATTGCATTTATTTTTGGGAGACGCGACGACATTTCGCGTGGTTTCTTTTTGTGGCAACTTTTTGCTGCTGCTGATGATGATGTTGTTGTTGTTGCTGCTGCTGCTGTTGATTTTTATTGTTGTCGCTATATGCAGTTTACGGCAGAGTCTGAGGCGACGTATGCGTAAGACAATGATTCTGGGCGCTTGTTACAATGAGGATTCACAGAGGACAATAGTGCGTCTAACTCTCATTGTATAAAAAAGCGAAGCAACAACTCCACCCAACGCGTGCATCTCTCCCAATGGATGACTCCCTCTCCTCCGCTCAGCTGCACTTGTCTCAGCTGGACATGTCTTGCGACTCACCTTGAATTTAAGGAGCCCGGTGTCAGCATCCGTGCGTAAATTGCATTTCACATTTGGGTGTTGCTCGCAAAACAACTGCGAACTCAACTGGAACCAGTTCGTTTTGTGTCTTGAGTTTTGTTGCATGTTGCAAGACGATTGGAGCTGATGGTTAACAGGCTGCAAGTGCATGTTGAAAGTGGTTCGGCAGAGTAGATAAATCGAAAGTGTGAGAGAGAGAGGAGAGAGAGTGAAAGATAATTTGACAGCACAGTTATGTATGTATGTATGTTCATACAAATGCAATTCACAAGTGCTCAACAAATATAAAAAAAAAATAACGAATCATTCTAAATTATCATTACAAAAATTTGCAACTTATATTCATTTGTGTTTAAATCGTGCTCCCAACAAAATAATATAACACACATCAAACCTCAAACAAACGTCATGATCACGCAATCCAAAACCAAACAAAAAACAAAAATCTCGTGCGACACAAAAGTATGTGGGGAATTCGAAATTTCCGAAGAATGGTTTTGCATGAAATTTCACTTACTTGCCCGAACAGGCTAACAGCGTGAAGCAGACGGCATTGTTATGCTTGGAATGCTTTGGCATTGGAGTGAACAGTGTATAAACATACATGTGTGTGTGTGTCTCTCTTTATATGTACAGGGTTGCCAGCGCGCATTCCAGGGCCAACATACCGTGTCGTGGTGGCGTCCAGCGATCGAATCTGGCAGCCCAACAACACTGCCACGAGACCACAAGAATGTGCAGGTTGAGGTTGAGGCTCATTCCAAACAAATATGTGGACACATGTTGAAAAGCTGCAAGCTGAAAATGCTTACATACAAAACAACGTGTGGCGCGCCGCTCTTAACATAGCTTGCAGCAGGTGCGAGTGGTAAGGCAACAGCAGCAGAGAAACAACAAACAGCAGTATTTGCGAGAGGCAGCACTCAAAATGACAATGTTACCAACATACAAGCGAAAATTAGCACTAGGCTCCCAGAAATTACCAAATGGTAGCCGCAATGTGCACAGCAGTGTGGCCCACTCATATTTATAAATTCATGACAGTTTATGCCATCAATTTTATAACTCACACCCGTTGCCGGGGGCGGCGAGTCAATAAATTCTCAGTGGCCGGCTACGTATTTTATAGTCGCGCATTGCAGATCTGACATAATAACTAAGAGGCGCGCAGAATGCGTAGCTGCGGGTCTGTTAACCCACATACGAGACGCTGTTACTCTCTCTCACTCTCCCTCTCTTTCTGTCTGTTGCTTTGATTTGGCTTCAAGTGGGGGGCTGTCGATGCGGAAGCCACCCGCCGGCGGTGAGTGTGCCTTTGTGGGCGTTGCTGCATTCTATAAAATCGAATTTTTAACGTTCAAATGCTAACAGAGCCACAGAATTGGAAGTAGCATGCACCTTCCATATCTGCCTATCGATTTTCGTCATGTTAATTTTTAGCGCGCTCGTCGCCTGCTACTTAACAGGCGCCCACCCCATGAATTGGCATTACATATTAGGATTGCCAAAATAATAGCAAGACGATTAATAGGCCACAACAAAGAAAAGCGAAAGATAGAGAGGGAGAGAAAGTAAAAGGGAACTATGTTTGCTGCTCAGTGCGAGTAACTTGCGCTGCCTGGGAAAGTGACGAGTGCAAGCGAGAGAGCAACAATAATGCACAACAGTTGTGCCCCTGTTGACAATGGACATGCGCAAACAAAATGTTAACTTTTACGATATTTGAAAGTTAAACGAGTTTTGTGACCAGAACAAGCATTTTGTGAGAGTGTGTAAACGCCTTGCTATTAGATTCCATGGGCAACAACCCCAGCAATGCAGATAATAATCACCACCTCAAATTGGCAACTGGCTCGACAGAAGTGTAAGCGAGACAACAGCTGTGTGCGTGTATTGCTTTTGTATAGGCAATTTGAAATCGTTTTAATTTCGAAAAAAAAACTTCGCCTGTAAAAGACGTTGCGACGTGCTGGCGAATGCTGTGCGCCTGTTCGCAAACGATTAAATTCAGTTTAATCATCCACTAAACAGCTACGAGATACCGTTTCGTTCGTTATTATTATTATTACATGCAACAAGTCGTCGTCGTCTGTCTCTTCACACACAATAAGGGAAACACCGACCCCGGACCGAAAACAGCCACAAACCACCGCTGAATCTCACCCAGCTTGTATGAAATGGAGAATTATTATTATTTTTTTTTTGGTATTCAATTGAGTGCGCAAATTGGATTATCCGACAACGAGGAGGAGCTCAGACTCAGCCAGCACCACATCAAACGATTGCAGCAGCCGCACAATAGAAACATCTCTAATCCCATACCATACACACACACAAACAGACAGACACACAGTCACAGTCAAACACTCACTACTCGCTCTATTGAGTCGTATATTTATCTCGCTCGCACCTGTTGCTTCGTTTCTAACATAATTTCTATTGAGTTTTCATTGAAAATCTAATCGTGCTGTGTGTGAAGAGCATGCTGCTAAATCTCATGCAGACCTAGTAAAAATGTTTGTTGTTTCTTAAAGAGCAAGAAGAAGCCCCGGCCACGAGACAAACTAACTCATCCCGTGTGGTGTGGTTGTACTGTGTGTGGTGTCTATTTGGCAACCCAATGTTGCTGGCGTGGTTGAGTGGTTCGTTCGTTCTCCCTCCATCGCTCCTCCTCTTGCCATTCTGCTTGGTTATAATCGCACAGTCTATACACAGATACACACGCATACAATCGCACACCAATCACTCGCTGCGCTTTCTCAGCCAATCACGCTTTTAACTCAGTGTAGAAATGTTGTAAACGGCTGCTAAAAATTCTGTTCGCCTGTTACCGTGTGGAACATTCGCTGAATTGAAACGCTGCTGTTGGCCACGCGGATTGGTTGGATGTGCGCAAGCAACAAAGAAGCGCAACTTTTTCAACTTCATCAGTCGTCTGGTCGCAGTACAGCCGTGTTGGATGCCCCGGTCTCGGCCTCAGGCAATGTTTCCCACTTTTTACCCAATGTGGCGCAGTCGCGCTGTTTTTGTCGAATGAGAAATGAGAATATTTGAATTGCCTTGTCGACACGCTCAACCTGAGACTGGTGCTGTGGTGGTTGCTCGGTTGGTTGGTTGGAACGCTGTCCATTCATTGGACATGCTTTAAACTGGTATGGACAATGTCCGATTTTGCTTTCAACCAAATAAATGCATCAAACAAATGAGAGCATTCGAATTTTTGGTTACACTGTAAGACTGTGCTTTTCTATTCTTTCATAAATCTGTCAGTCATCAACTTAGGATCTACATCCAGTATCAAACTATATTATTACTGGTTTATCTCCGATGTTGCTATCAACACAAAAATGCATTAAACCAATTTAAATATATAACTTTTCGTTGGAAATTTCGGATTTTTGTTAGATTCTTTCTTTATTTTTTTTTTTTATTAATTTAGTTTTAAATAGATTGCCTGTAACTTGAAATAAGGAATCTTATGTGTGCATAAGATTGTGGATCTCATTCCATATTGCTACCAAAAAAAAATATAAAAAATGAAGCAGAACTTTAAATGAATCCCTAGATTTTAAAATTACCGATCTCTAATTAATCTACTTACGTTTTTAATCAACTTTCTATATTTTATCTAAATAATTATAAAAGTTAATGAAGTACTTTCTGTATAAAATCCAGTTAAAGCCCCATATAAAAAATACAAAATATTATATTCTGTTTTGAATGCCATCTTTTTTTGGTTTTATATTTTTGGAACTTTTTTAGTTCATTGCTTGCATAATTTGATCGTTAGATCGAGTTCTTCTATTATAATATCTAAAATCATATATCCCAAGTCTGATCGTTCAGTTCTGAACGCTCATAGCCAATGTATCCCCACTAACGCTAGCCACACTTTCCTGACCACCCGTCGTACTAGATCCAGTGTGTTTTTCACGAATGCCCAGCCAGGGTAATCGACGTTCCAGTTCCAGGCGATATTTTGGATGACTCGTAGCATACACCCAAGGATCCAGGCAGGATACAGATTTACAAGCCAACATGGGCAACATGGAAACGAATGGAGTTATCAACTGCTGCTCCCCAAAGCAACCAATCAATGCGACCACCGAATACGGAGTCCAGGCCAATACGAATAGCATATAGATAATCAATGCTGCTTTGGCAATCCTTAGTTCCACACTCATAGAATCATTGCTGGCATTCGCCGAGAGGGATTTCACATTCATCTTCTTCGCCTGATTCGCCAACATTTGTTCGTGAGTCCGAACATGGGTGAATAACTTGTAATAGGAGACGATAATAATGGTCATCGGAATGGCATACGACCATGTGAATATGGTGCGGACAAACAAACGGTTCTCATCGGTATTGGTCAGGTAATCAAAAGTGCACGTGGTCAGGAATCCCTCTAAAAAAAAAAAAAAGGATATCGATAAAATTCTAGAAACGTATTACGGATCTATTAACTCACCCGGCTGGTAGCGACCCCAAATTTCAAACAGGGGCAGTACCGAGAAAGGTGTTGCCCACAGCCAGGTGAACATAATGCACATAATGATCTGTCCATAACTCAAGCGTCCATCGATTGGATTCGATATGGTTTTATATCTATCAAATGCTATAAATGCATTAGTCATGGATGCTCCCATGCCCGAGATGCCACCATTTAATGCGTAGATCTTGCAGCCCAAATCTCCACCAACGATGTAACCCACAGAAGCGTTAATCAGATAGTGTGGCATATTAGAGCACATGAACAGATCGAAGACGGCCAAATTCAGGATTAACAAATTAGATGGCGTACGCAGAGATTTGGAACTGAAAAAGCGATAGATTTATGGCTTGAATTTTGGGAATTGCAGCTCCCTAACTTACGTGGAGAATATCCAGATGACCAAGCCATTGCCAAAGATATTTAAAAGCATCAGAGCACAAAATGCAATGTAGATACCGGCGCGATAATAAATGGGAGGAGCACGAAATCCTCGCCAATGAGCGTGCACCATGTGCTGAAATTCCGGAGGATAATCCTCGCCCAAGGATATCACAGGGCCACTTGCATCTCCAAAGCTGTCGTTCAGAAAGCCGACATACGGTTGTGGCCCGGCCAATTCGTCGTGACTGTTGAGATACATTGCACTTGAATTCCTTTAGATTTTGACTTTTGACTAGCTCAACTGGAGGCACATGCTCTCCATTGACGCCTCGCCTTTTGGCTGACCTCTGACATGCTGGAAAACGGCATTTTTATAGTGTCCACATTGGGTTGGGGCCTGAAATTTAATTAAGGTGATTAGACGGTATTAAGAGGTGCTAATCCGCGTCTTAAGACATTCTTGTGCGACTCAAATTACGTTAAGACGCTTCTCGATGATGACATTCAAATTCAAATTCCAACGTCTCTGGCAACGCGGCAACAAAACGGTTCACGTTCACTCGCTCTCGGTCTCGCTCGCTCTCTCTCGTCTTAATCGTAAATTGTAGCAGAAAAATACGAACGAACTTTTGTGCGAAATATGACACTAAGTAACGGGCGCCCAGCAACCGATAGCAGGCTGCTTGTTTTGCCTCTCTCGGTGGCTGACTGCTCCGGCACGTGTCAAGTCGGCGACGACGTTTCCATTTCCGCGGGTCTTTTGCGTGCTTCGACCTGTTTCTTTCAAACGCAAAAATGCGCTCCGGCGCACAGCAACGGCTTGATGGTCTCCATGCGGGAACGAGATAACACTCAATACACTCGTCGAGTCAGCTATAGCCAGCTCGCTCTTGCACTCTCGTTGCATTTCAAGTGACACAGTCGCCAGCTGTTGAGTGCTGTGCGCCTGGTTGGTTCGGCGCTGTCATTTCACAATGACCCACCTTCACGACGAAGCGTTGACGACTGACAGGATTTTTGTGTGTTGGTTGTTTGTACAACAAACGTGTATTGCAGCAACAAAAAACAAGAACAGCAACATTTTCACTAGGCGGACAGAAAGCAACGTACACATAACAACGACACAGAACAAGAATAATATTGTACATATTGTTGTTATTTTTGTTTGTGTTTTGTTGTTTTGTTGTATACTTTATTGGCATGTTGTTGTTTTGTATGTATCCGTAACCAAGTGAAACCTTGTGCGCCCTCCATACACAAAAAGATACAAACGACATGTGAAAATATGAAATGCACAGACTTTAGAACTCTCCTACCGTTGAAATACCCGTGTTTTTTACTTTGAGAGTCCAAGAGTTATAAATGCTTTATATTTTCATCCTTTATACTAATCACAATTTAAATATCAAGTTATTTTTTCTATAATTTCGACTTCAATTTAATCGTTGTAGATATGCCTCGTCTGATTCGGAGTAGCGTGTTTGTCAGAACCCCAAGGCTAACGACGATTCGTACTCGTTCTCGTTCGGTTGACTTGAATTCGCCTTGACCGTAATTTGAGGCCGTTCTCATTGCCAAGTGAAGGACGCACCTTGAAACTCAAGGATTTTTCGCGAATTGCGAAATTTCGCAAACTTTGTCGTCTCTCAGTGGGTCAAAGCAAAAATTCGCGAATGTTTTTTTTGGCGGTTCAAGTGAATGACATAAGCAGCTGATATCTGTATAATTTTCGGGTGGCATTGAACTATTATTTCATGAAACAAGTTTGCTCTGCTCGCATTGGTGGGGAAAGAGTTTGCGTCGTACGCTCCACTCGATACGTGGCGGCCAATTTAAATGAACTCTGTGGTTGGTTGATGTTTCGGTTTTTTCGGGGGGGCGGCGGGAGGAAATGCGGAAGTGGGGCAAACAACGCATTTTGGCAGCCGCAGACACTTGCTCTCAATTTTGGGCGCCTCATAGCACAGGTTGTGATTTGAGCTTTTTTGGAAGCTAAGGTTAAGGTTACTCGCTAATTGCAGCACCGCCTAACGGTAACTAACCACAGTCAACACGTGCTGTTGGTGGTGGAGATTGCGGATCGTTGGTGGCGCACGACATAAGAATTATAGCATAGTATATATTAAAAATATGCATGTCCGTCCCGTACAAAGTGTGCGGTCAATCGAGCCCCAAAATCCAGTTTGGGGAACAGGCGCACACAACCAAGCAACAAGTCGTCCCGCGGCCCCAAAATGCCCAACGCATCGCACAACGACGTCAGCCAGCGTTAATCATATTGGGGACGTGAAGTGTGTATTATGTGATGATTATTGACGTTGATTACGGAATGGACAACAATTTACAAATTTATTGATGTGCTGTACTTTAGATTCTCAATTAACTAAACCTTTTAACTTTGTTTAACTGATGTCTTACTTTTGATATCATAGCTTAACATACTTACTAACTTATAAGTTATAACTAACTAATTGCTGTGGATAGAATTATCTGCATATCAAGAGATAATTAGTAGTAGAGAAAACTATTAACATACATACTAAACATTAAACTTATTCAACCACTTGGTGTCAATCAATTAATTATCTGTACTAAAATATAAATTAAAATACTAATTTATTTATGCTTTAAATTAATCTGATCTTATTTATGTACGTATGTCCAAGAATTGAAATTATGTATGTACACTTTAAGTACCCCACTTGTATTTGTGCTATGCGCCTGGTAGTTGTTTGCCCACTGTAAGCAGCAGGTTGCTTATATAAAAGAAAGCCAAGGCAATCATCAAATGCTGACCACTCGCTGACCATGGAACACTGAGCAGAAGCAGCAGCAACAACAAAAGAGAAGCACGCACACAAACTGGTTCTCTTGTTGTTTCTGTTGTTGGCAGCTTCTTCACAGGCACGCACATTCACATATGTATGTTTGTACATATGCCATACATATGTAACTGCTTGCATGTGTGTACATATTTAGTTTAGCATTTATCTTTTGGCGACACTGATCTCCAACTCTTGGTGCTGTTTGCCTGTTATTATGCATGTGGGAAAACGTTGAACGCCCACAATAATAGATATTTTTTTTCGTTAGCGAGTCAGCTTTGTTTGTTTGTTAGTTGTTGGGGCTGTTAGTTAATAGTTGTAGTTGTGGTTGTTGCCGGGGGCCTTTAATTTGGAAATCAGTACGCTGTTCACATTTGCTGCGAGCCTAGCCGACATTTGTGCAATAAGCAAAATGACGGGCACAAAACAAAATGTCCGGGGCAACCGACGACGCGTCGTCGATGGGTCGGTCTCGCTTCCGCTGCCGGGGGCCATGATTATAAAAAGGCGCCATTGCAATCAATTTCAACTTTCTAGCCACCCCACCTCCCAACTCCTCCCCTTCTTCTCTAGTCACAAAATGAGCACCACAGTGGGCACAACAACCACAATATATAGCCATCTTATCGTTCGTTCCGTCAATAGTTTTGTAGTCACAATTGTTGGCGCTTTTTCTGTTGGCCTGTGATGTGAGCAAACAAAATGACTACTCAAATTTGCGCAAAATGTTCGTGCGACTGCTGCAACTTGTGTGCCTGTATGTCCAGAGGGGGAGATGCGCAGTGTTTTGTTGTTTGCGTTAGAAATTCAAACAAACATGTTGCTGTTGCTTTTCTACCAAGTACACACACACACACCCATTTACTACTGTGTCAATTGTTTTTTTTTCTTTCATTTTGTGACGCTTGGCAAGTCACTGGGGGCATGTCCGGGCGCATTTGTGGGCGTATTCAGCAATTTGTGTTCAATGTTAATTGTCGGGCTTTGGCCAGGGAAATTTGCAATTTGCCAGTGCGCCATCTGTGGGCCATAGCCGAAGACTGGCATTTGACTGCCGCTGCAAAGTCAGGCCCCCAATTAATTACTCACAAACACACACACACCCTTACACATGCATATGTACATTTACAAAAGCTCTGGGCAAAGGGCGACAACCTGTATGAGTTGCCTTCAAGCATAGTGGCTACTCAGTTGATTACTTGCAATAATCAACTCTGCAAGTAATAATTATTTTCAACTACTGTAATTTAAAGCGCACTCACACAAACATACAACTCACTCAGCAAACAAACACAGTCGCGCTCTCACACGACCACGCATACACACACACAAACGACCAGTCACATGGCAATTGAACCAAACCCCTGCCACTGTAACAGCTGCCATCCCGCTCGCACACACGACTTGGCCGCACCTTCTCCACCAGTGTTAAATGTGCCGAGTTTTCGTTCAGCTATTTTTTCTGTGCACTTGGTAAAAAAGAGGGAATTCACTTTTGGCGGGGTCTCGTTTTTTCCTGCTTTGTCCAATCGGCCTTTTTGTGGGCGCTGTCTAAACTAGTCCAATTGTATCGACCGTTACCACGTCGCAACCCTCGGTCGACCAGTCGATGCCAGTTGTTGATAAGGCCGCTCTGATGATAACAGCAACAGTGCTGGGCCTGGAGAACTCTTCTTGCAAATTAATTTGTACGGTAGGCGTGGTTGCTAGGCCTCCGCCCACACGGACACGGCACGTGCTGATTTTGTAATTGCCATTGCGCATAAGCTGACTATGCAACAAGGCGGAATTTAACCTTTGCTTGCATAAAAAGCTAAACTCTTCTGCCGTATTCATTCGATACGGCAAAAAGCACAAAATGTTGCTGAGCAAAAAGCAGGCGTCAAATGGGGAAAAAATGTTTTGCGTCGCATGCAATATTCGTGATCAGCATACTAGTCAGCAGCTTCAAGACCGCCCGGCGCATGAAATCCAACGACGCGACGGCAAATTGAGCAAAGTTGGGGAAAGAATCGCCCCACATGTGCTGGCAGGTGTCTGTGCCCGACCCCATGTGCACAGACCGTGCCAGACTTTTCAGACACGTTCGGTTTTCGGTTCGGTTTTCACCAGGCGAACAGAAATGCTTAGGAAGGTGCGACGCAAAGCATAAAACGTACACAAATCAGCCGGTCGCGCGCTAACAGTTATGGCAGTGCTGCCAACTTATGTTTTTAAATTGAGTTAAGGTGGGTTCTCACTGCGTCACAAACGCTTCACAAACGCTACACAAAGCATTTCACAACGTCACAAGGCAATGTGAACACTAAATGCATAGTCACAAAATTGTGAAGTCACAAAAATGTGACAATCCAATGTAAACACCACTTTCACATTCTGTTAAAATTTTTTTGCGAAGGAGGCTGACACAATTTTGATAAAAACTATGTTAACTCCTTTTAAAGTTCAAGCAGCTCAATTGAGCCCAATCCCATTGTGAAAGCACATCGAGCAAGTTGGTTTTCTTTCACATTTGTGAAAACATAAACGTCAAAGCTAATATTTTATTGTTGTGTTTCGGGCCTTTAGCATTGTTTTTGATTTTTCTTGAAAGACATGGATTCACAAGATGAAACAGAGCTTGCTGCTTTGGCGGTCATTGGGCTGTGGCTTTTAGAGGACGACGATGATGAGCCCAAGGCAAAGCGCAGCTGCTGGATCGACGAAATGAATTTGACTCGTGGAAAAGAGGGAATGTATGCAAAACTAACGGGGGAGCTGCGAAGTCTTCCGTTCAAATTCAAAAATTATTTGCGTATGGTCGGATACTAATCAAGAAGAAGACAACAAATTTTCGCGAACCAATTTCACCAGGCCAGCGACTTGTGGTGACTTCGATATTTAGCCTCCGGATCAAGCATGACGAGCCTCTCATACGAGTTCAGAATGTCGAAGGCCGTAATATCAGCCATTATTCCAGAAACATGCGATGATTCATAAAATTTTTTCAAAGAAATTAAATCAATTAGGGTGTTCACTTGACCCTTGCAGCGTTGCAGATTGCAAGTTTGCAATACACACTGCGTGAACACCGCTTAACGTTGCAACGGGTTGCACATATTCACAGTAGGCTGTTTTTTGTTTACATACAGTTTGTTTAATTGTGCTTGCATTGGCTGGATTTATAAAGATAAAAATACCATTTCAAAGCTTTAGAAATATGCTCTGTGATGAAAGAGCAAAGCAACTCATTCGTGAAAAAAAGAAAATAGAAGGTGTCTAGAGCTTGTTTTTTAAATAAGTAGTTGCGCAAAAATGTTCATGCTCTTAACATTCGTGGATGTATAGTATATTGACTAGACAAAGCTAAATCGAAGATTGGTGAGATTATGGATGACTTTGTTGACGATGTCGCTCTATCAAACAAATTCAGTTTGACTTTTGATTTCAACGGCCATTAATCAGCTGTCATTAATTTCATTAGCACTAAAATACACCAAATATACTCAAATATACTGAGCATCGATATACGATTTCGACTTTTTTATCGAGCTTTCCACATCTTTATTTTGTGCAAACATGAAAGACTTTTCGTATACATAGGGGAGGGTCTAGCATTGTTGCAAGAAATTTTTCTGTGCAAGTTGTTGTTGTGACAAGGTGCACACTTGCAATCTGAAACGCTGCAAGGGTCAAGTGAACACCCTATTTATTATTGGAGGACAATTGCAAAGTGACATTTCTTTGTTTTTATTCATTTTGTGGAACTTGTTATTGTTCAATTGCGAACATTTTGTGAACATTTTGATTCCATGTGATTTTTTGCGATGCTCTTTACATTGACTGGTAGTGTTTACATTGAAGGCTTTCACAAGTCTTTTCACAAGGCCTTTCACAATTTTGTGAAACACAAATTTTGTGTTGCCAATGTAAACACTTTGACTTATTTCGCAAATCATCACAAAGCATAACAAAATGTGATATCACATTGCGAAGCAATGAGAACCCTGCTTTAAATTTGGAATTGAGTTATGATATGGCTGCCACATTTTTTTTCCATGGTTGCCACATAAATTTTTTTTTACCTTCAGGCAACTTTCTTAGGCAAAAGCAAAGCGATCGAGCGAGAGGTGAAGTGAATGAAGAGTGTAGCTAACAAACGAGAAGTATTCGTGTGTGCGCGACAGGTGAAAGTGGGGCTATCAGTTGTTGTTAACGGGACGCATATCGCGCGATTGTGATTAGTTAATAAAAAGCATATGTAATAGGCTAACCACAAGGTGAAAGTTCACAACTAGTTAGAAATGTCCGCAAAAACAGCAGCCAAATCGAACAAATCGCCTTCCGCGGCTTCCTCCAAAGAGTCGTCGGCTTTGGTCAAAGCTTATCTCTTTGGCTACAATGCTGTACAGGTGGGCGGCTGGAGCTACATCCTGTACCAGCTGGTCAACTACTATGTGCTGCAGGGTCCCGAGTTTCGTGCCCAGATCACGCTGTGGGATTACACGCGCATCGCTGTCATCATTTTCCAGAATGCCGCCTTTGTGGAGATTTTGAATGCGGTCTTTGGCCTGGTCAAATCGAATCCTGTGGTCACCACCTTCCAGGTGTTCAGCCGCATGATGGTCGTCGTTGGCGTTGTGATGGCCACGCCCACGGGCAAGGTGTCCCCCGGCCTGCCCATTGCATTGTTCGCCTGGGCGGTCACAGAAATCATTCGCTATGGTTTCTATGCCTTGAACATCATAAAGGTCGTGCCACAATTTGTGGTCTTCCTGCGCTACACGACGTTCATTGCCCTGTATCCGATTGGCGTGACGGGTGAACTCCTGTGCTTCTGGTGGGCACAGCGGTATGCCAAGGAGCACAGCATCTGGAGCGTTGTGATGCCCAACAAATGGAATGCCACCTTCTCCTACTTTGCCCTCCTCTGGATCGTCATGCTGGCCTACATTCCCATCTTTCCGCAGCTCTACATGCACATGTTTACGCTGCGTCGCAAGATTCTCGGAGGCGGCAGCAAAAAGAAGGCAAACTGAACTTTGACCCGCACCAACGGAATGCAAATAAAATTCCAGTTTGCATTTCGCACTTTGGAGTGGATACGTTTTCCATTATTCACCTTAATTTGACATTTACTTTTAGTTGGTTTCTGTGTACAAAATAAAATTAACCCAATCACTTAACATTTTATTCAATTTGCGTTGCGCTTGTATTTAAATTAATTATATTTTATACGTATATATGTATCTATTGTACTGCAACATTTTGATGACTCGGGGGCACTTAGTGCTGTGACCATTGTATAGACTTTATATCGATGCCCTCCTGTACCATCTCCCACAGCGGCGACATTTCACGCAATCGTTCCACATGCTTGATGCACTTGTTCACCGTATAGTCCACCTCCTCGAGTGTGGTGAAACGTCCAATGCCAAAGCGTATGGAGCTATGTGCCAGATCCTCATCAGCGCCAATGGCACGCAACACATACGACGGCTCCAGTGAGGCTGAGGTGCAGGCCGATCCACTGCTGAGGGCCACATCCTTCAGTGCCATCAACAGCGATTCACCCTCCACGTAGGCAAAGGATAAGTTGAGGCAACCATTATAGGTTTTATCTGGATCTCCATTGCGTATCACATTGGGCAGAGCAGTAGTTAACTTGTCCACCAATCGCTTGGACAGAAAATCGACCCACTTCTTATCGTAGTCCATCTCCTGCATCGAGAGCTCAGCAGCTGCGCCCAGACCCACAACCAAGGGAGCTGGAACTGTGCCGCTGCGCAAGCCACGCTCCTGTCCACCACCACTCTGGATGGGCTCGAGACGCACACGAGGACGGCGTCGCACATACAAAGCGCCAACGCCTTTAGGACCATAAATCTTATGCCCCGAGATGGACATTAGATCAATGTTCATGGCATTCACATCTAGAGGGATTTTGCCCACTGCCTGCGCCGCATCCGTGTGAAAGAATACTTTGCGGGACCGACACAGCTTGCCAATCTCATTGATGGGCTGTTGTACTCCAATCTCGTTATTGATCGTCATTATCGAGACGAGGGATGTGTCGGGTGTCATTGCCGCCTCAAGTTCCTCCATATTTATGATGCCATTGGTCTCAACAGGCAAATAGGTTACCCGGAATCCCTCGTTCTCCAGGGCACGACACGAGTCCAGCACACACTTGTGCTCCGTTTGTGTGGTAATCACATGCTTCTTGTTCGTTCCATAGAATCGTGCGACGCCCTTGACTGCAATATTATTTGACTCGGTGGCACCGGATGTAAAGACAATTTCTTTAGGATCAGCGCCAATTAGCTTCGCCACTTGATCGCGTGCCTTCTCCACAGCCTGCTCGGTTTCCCAGCCGTAGGCATGTGTCCGCGAATGTGGATTGCCATAGAAATTGGTCAGAAACGGCAACATTACGTCCAACACTCGTGGATCCATTGGTGTTGTGGCCTGTGCGTCCAAATAGATGGGGCGCCCTTCTGTCGGATCATTCTTGATGTTGAAACGCGTTTGGCGGTCACGAAAATCTAACACAACAATTCATGAAACATATGTAACAATCCCAATTCTATTTCATACCTTTTGATGTGGCCGCGAATTTTATTGGTGTTGTTTCATTGGCTGCGGCGGCGGCTGCTGTGGATTCCCGGTCGCATAACATACGCAAGTGCTTTGGCATTGGGCCGCAGCATGTGAGTTTGCAATCGGCCAATTACTTTCTGCATATTTGTACTGCACGTGTCTTAATGTTTTGCCGTAATATGTATTATTTACTTTTTGTGTTATTTCACAATCTAATCAGAAGCTTCTCGTTAGTACATCTTTTACAACACTAGTGTTGGGTTGCTCATGAGTGAGTGAACAAAAAAGAGTTGCTCCCTGAAGTGAGCAAGTGAACATGTTCCTTCCAACTTGCTCTTTTTTGCTCAGTTGCTCAGTCTTGTTCAGTTGCTCTGTTTTGCTCTTTTTTGTTCAGTTGTTCGCTTAAATGTTCTTATTCTTTAATTCCTTTGCGCTCTGAATTCTGTTACGGCACTTTGCGTATATTCGTTAGCTCATTTTGGAGAAAAGTAAGTATAAAGAAGTGTAGGGGAAATTAATACTTTCACTACTTTACTTTTTAATTTGGTTGTTTGTTATGAAAGGAATATATTATCATTATTTTATTTTTAATTTTGTAACTGTAGTTTTATGTACATGTAAAATATATTATACATAATAAAGTGATGAATCCGATTTAAATTGAAAGTATGAAATGTATAACGTATGAAATTTTTGATTTGTTGAGTGAGGGACTTAGAGAGCAGTGAGTGAGCCACTGAGTTACTGAACAAGTGAGTGACTGAGCAACTGAGCAAGTGAGCAACTGAACAAGTGAGCAATCTGAACAAGTGAGCAACTGAGCAACTGAACAACTGAGCGATCTGAGTGAGTTGACTCACCTAAAATAAAAGAGCAAGTGAACATGTTCACCTAAATGAGCAATGTTTACCCAACACTATACAACACTGATGTTGCTATCGATATATGCTGCAGACGATATCAGTGTTGGTAGACTAGTTCATTTTAATTGGCGCCAAAATTCATTTCTTTGAATGAAAGATATCGATAAAGCACATTTTATTGGAAAAATTAAAAGACTTGTTTTTGTGTGTGCAGTTTTGATTAATTGGACCAATTTAATACTTTCTCATTAGTTAAAAATTCCCTATATAATTACATGTTGTATATACATAAAAGCATAAAATATATATTGCAAAAATAGATATATGTTTACATATTTAAATGGTATGATGCTGTGGTGTAAAAACTTTCATCTTCTCGCAAACTTCTTTTATAGAAAGGTGTATATATAATATTTATGTTTATGCCTATTGCTTGTAATTAGAATAATTTTTTTTTACATTTGAACACTTAAAAATTGTCTGTTTTGTCAGCTAGCAACGAATTTTTGTTCACAATTTTAAACTTAAAAACTATATAGAATAACGAGTAATTTTTACGGTAAATCTGTTCAAAAGTGCGACTTTGTTCGTACGAAATGGTTAAAAAATAACATATAGACTAATACAATTTGGATAGTTTAACAGCAAAATAATAAGGTATCATTACAAAATAATTGAACTGGTTAAATAAATAAACGTCAACAAATCCGATAACCATTGTGTGCTAAACAACTGCCTGTCCGTTGTCAAAGCAACTGCTCTGTGACCAAAACAACACTTTGTTCTAATGCAATTGCCGCCAGCTCCTTGAGCCATTCGTCCAGCAATACGGCACACAAGGCCAGATCCCGTGAACGTTCCGTTCCGCTGGTATTGGCTATGATGCCCATCGACGCAACCGAGTCCAATGAAACAGGTTCCGAGTTAAAGCTGCCCGTTTGTGGACCTCCACTCTCGTTGCCATGCAGCGTGCTCGTTGAGTGTGTGCCGGACAATGTTTGTGAGGAGCCGCCCATGGAGCTGTTGTTGCTGTTGCTGGTTGCTCCTGCTCCAGCGGACTGTGCCTCGTGTCGCGGCGTTGTGCTCAGGCTCGTCTCACAGGTGTTACCCCTCGAATTATCCTGCGTTGCGCCACGTGCATTCGCCTCGGAGTTATTTCCACCAACCAAATTCGAGGCAGCGCCTGTAAAATGCAAACTTGAATTAGTTGTGCAACATAAGAATGAAGAGTTAATTGGGTTAAGCGGCAACAACTACGAGATATGGACAACAAATGTTATATTAGTGGGAGACAGGTTAGAGCAACATATGTACAAAGCAACAGGAGACGGCAGGACTATTCAACAATTTCAACAGCTAACAACTATGCATATTATAATTATAATTATTTAGTTTGGGTTTTATTATAATCAATAAATACATTACTTTTTATTTTTTATTATTATTTTGTTTTTTGTTACTTAAGCGTGAAATATTTACCGGTGAAGAATGCGTAAATTTGTGATAAGCCAGATGAAGCTAAGATTTTCGTAGTAGAAAATTTATATCATATCGATCAAAAAAATAAACAATAAAAAAGAGAGAGAGAGACAAATTCATTATAAGCAACGACAATCTGCAGACATTGTACAAAATCTAAATGTCATAAATTTTGTGTTGTGTAAACAGAAGGATTGCACTAGCTAATAAATTAAATAACTAATCAATCAACTAGTGCAATCAATCTTAAATAATCTATGAGTGTTTTTATGAGTGTTTTTGGTGCGTGAGTGTTTTATGGTTAAGATCCCGAAACCAAAACCGACTTTGTTCCAACATCCGCTGCTGCGTTTCGTTTCTTTATCTTGTGAATTTGTTTTGTTTTGTTTTGTTGTTTTGTAAAAAGAATAAATGTGCAATTGTTTTTGGTTAGACACAAGACATTGGCCTGACAACACGTACCGGGATTTGTTGTTGCTGGTGCCGTGGATGATGCGGATCTTCGGCTGAACATGCTCGTGAAGGACTTGCTAATGCTGCGTCGTTTGTTGTCGCTGCGTCTGAACGGATCGTAGGCGCTGCTGGGAGATGCTTGCACCGGTGTTGCCGCCGATAATGTGGCATATGTGGAACGCTGTTGTCCCTGTTGCTGTGCGGAATTGTTGGCCAGTTGTTGATGCTGCTGCTGCTGCTGCTGATGATGATGATTGTTGTGCTGCTGCTGATGCAACGGCGAATTGTCGTTCACTTTACGGGCATTAACCAAACGGAACTCACGATCAATCAGATATGAACGTGCCACATCGATTATCTCCAGCGAATTCTCAGCCACTGGCAGCTCGGCATCAATTTGCTGCTTGAGCATGCGCAGCACTTGATGAAACGAGGGCGTGTCCGAGGTGATGGCAATGTCCGAGCGCAGCAGCAGCGAGTGGATCAGCGGCAAGGGATACCAAGCGAGTCGCGTTATCAGCCCGGTCAAATGCAGATTGACATACAAGGAGTTGCTCGTAAAGGTTTGCAGTTTGCCCCAAATGGCATTGAGAAAGGGACCTGGAGAAAAATTAGAGAAGTTATATTATAAAATACATATTAGACAGCAGAAATAAAATAAAAACAAGTCGAGCTCCCAACTTTAAGATACCCGTTACTTATTTAAATAAAGTTAAAATATGTTTTATTGCATGCTTTTAGGCAATGTACAGTGGCTCACAGCTTAAAGTATGCACCCTTTTTTTTTTGCTATAACTGCTATGTAAGACAAGTTATCACAGTAAAAAAAATATATTTGGAAAGGTCGTCCAAATTCCGTTTGAACGACACAAAACTTTCCTTAACCCATTAAGTGCCCTTCGAAAATTTCGAGAGTCACTTTTCAAAACTTTTTTCCTCGATTTTTTACAAAAAATATTTGAATGCAAAAAAATTCTTGAAACAATTCCATAAGGAACTGCAAAAAAAAATGTTCAAAAATATTTTTGGTAGTATTTTTTATAATTTTTTGAAAATCCTAAAAATGACCATTTTAACCCATTTTTCCTCATTTTCATGCAAAAAGTGCCTTTTTCGCAGTTTTCAAACAATTTTAAAAAATACTAGTAGTAATACCTTGAAAACTGTGGTTGCTTTTCGCGATCTACGGAAGCAGAAAAGAGTGGCAAAAATTTGAAACAAACTTGATCTGCGTGGGGTTTCTAGAAGTCAAATTTGGTTGCTCTAGTCTCATTTATAGTCTGAGATCTAGGCCCTCCACGGACGGACAGACAGACATGGCTATATCGACTTGGCTGTTGATGCTGATAAAGAATATATATACTTTATAGGGTCGGAAATGCTTCCTTTTCCCTGTTACATACATTGCAACGAATACAATATACCCTTTTACTTATTTTTTAAGTAACGGGTATAACTACAGTCTCTTTTTTTAACTATTTGTGGTTAATCTTTAATTAAATCTTCAATAAAATAAAATTGAACTTTAATAATTATTATGCAATTTTAAAATCAACAAAAATATAAAATAAGTATTATTTTTTTTTCTTTACATATGCTCAAATTATCATTTAAAACAACAAAAACAACTCACCTAAGCTTACGGTGCCCTGCGCAAACAAATCCTCCGAGAAATCCAAGTCGGTGAGCAACAGTTCGTTGCGTGTGCTGTGCGAGATGCGCCAGGAATCGCGTCGTCCACTGCTGATGCTGCTGTTGTGCTCCAGATCCGTGTCGCTGGCCACTGTTGTTGTGGTCACATCGTTGGCATCGACATCCTCATCGGCAGGTCGCCACTTGAACGACTCATAACCGCTGGATTCGCCAATGGATTGCAGGCTGTCCATTTGCTTCTCGCCAAGCTCGCTAACGACAGGCACCACAATCGGAGTTGCTGTGCCGAATTCGCTGAAGAACTGCTTGGCCAGCTCCAGAGCATGCGCCGTGGCACGTGCCTGACCTTGACGTGGCCACTTCTGGTAGCGATAGTTGTTCGCCCACTTGACGCAGTCGCGTTGGCATTGTGCGATCCTTGAGTGGGCCTCAAAGAGATACGCCTGGATGTTGGCGTACAAACTATCGCCCGCATAGTGGCCATAATAGTTCCAGTTGGCGCCGATTGTCTTGCTCATGACCGGCGAGGGGAGACTGGGCAGCATTAATGTTGCTGTTGGTTCCGCCAGCTCCACGCTCTTGGGACGCGCCAGATCACGGGCTCGCTTCATCACGTCCGGCGTGAGCTCCAAAAAGAACTCTGTGGTGTTCAGATATGGATCGATTTTATTGATCTTGTGGCGATGTGAGATGGGCACATGTTTGCCCGGCAACATGTATTTCAGCAGCAGCTCCAGCATCAGATCCTCACAGTGCAGACCCAGCAGAGTATCGAATAGAGCCATTGTGACCATGCACAGATTGGCATCCGGTGAATGGAGACGCTCCACGAGCGCATCCAAGATGCGTTCACCATCAAACTTCTCCGTGTCCAGCAGAAACTTGACAAAGGCACGCATCAAGCCGGGTTCCGTGATGGAGCGCAGGATCAGATCCAGATAGGACATGGCCGAGATTTGTGAGTCGATGTTCGTCTGAAAATGTTTGCCCTTCAGTGTCTGTGAATTGAACGCGCAAAAAGTTGTTTCGAGATTTCGAGGCGAGGTGGTTTTTGGTTAGCTTTGGGGTCAGCCCATAAAGAAAAATAGGATAACACACATATATACATACTACGTTTATGCCGTGTACATAACGCGATCAAGATTTTAAAGCAGTTATCGAAAATAAAAGTTACAAAATTTGTTTGGATTATTGGGAAACTTTTAAATTTGTTTTTTCTGAATCGGATATCCTTTAACAGGATAAATTGTTATTTTCATAATATTACAAAGTATTTTTTATAAATAAATTTAAAAATTAAAAACAATTATAACGCAATTTTTATTTTAAAATTGTATTATAAAAATTGTATTATTATAAATAAAAAGTAAACTTGATGCAACATTTTTTGGATCGTAGGGAAACTCTTAAATTTGTTTTTTTTCTGAATCGGTTATCCTTTAACAGGATAAAATGTTTTTTAATTATACTCCAAAATATTTTGAATAAAGAAATTTAAAAATTAAAAAAAATTGCAACGCAATTTTTATTTTAAAATTGTATTATTTATTATTAAAAATCATAATAAGTCCTATGTTTAATTTTTCTTTACATTTCATAAAATGCCTAAAGAAATGTGCGTTATATTATGAATTTTAAATCATAAAATCAAATTTTGTAAAAATTATTTCTTTTCAAGAATTTACATTTAAATTATTCCAAATTCACTTAATTTAATTGTGCGACTTTTTGTATTTATCTGCCTGAAGATTTTTTCGTTTAAGCGGCTTATCATAATAACGCGTTGCGCATAAACGTAGTAATTGAAATAAGTAGAAGCAACACACACACACAGACACAAGAGCACCAGGGACAAGTGACAACTTTTGCAACCAACACCACAGAAATGCATCGAAGACAAGTTTTTACGTGAGAGCATGAAGAGAGAGAGACACGAAGACTCACCTGGAGGATGGCCGGTCCCAGCACCGGCACAATGAATCCCTGGTACATGAAATCCAGCAACTGCTGCTTGATCATCTCATGTGCCACCTGCACGACCGCATTGCAGAACTCCAGGGCATTCATAAACAACGTAAGCTCTGGGATTTCAGTGACATCGTCGGGCGTGATGCGATGCCAATCGATGGAGCTGATCTCGATGCTGTTGGGCAGGCGGGAATAGAGGCCACCGAGGCCGGTGACGAGCAGTGGACAAATGGACGAGTATTGTGCAATGTAGTGGCCAATGTTGGAGTTCTTCTGCGACAGCGCCATGCAGAGCAGAAGAGCATCACGTGCCTGGTGGCCAAGGCTGCCCTCCCGATGCACATACGGTATGAGCAATGAGAAGATGATGAAGCTAAATAAAGGAAAAAAGTATGAATAATGATTGCTTTATAGTCTGATGACATTTGCTTAAGCTGTCACTGAGAGAACATGAACAGAATTCATCACTTACTTGGTGGTGGTGCCACTTTTGGGCTCCGGCAAGCTGCCGTTTTGTATTTGCTCCTGCACCTGTGTCTGTGCCGAGAAGAAGAACAAATCGAGCAGATGGACATTCTGCATGAGCACCACACACAGTTGATTGAGCAGGATCACCAGACGTTTTTCCAGATCGGGCGGAAAGATCTCGCCCTGACTGGAGGCCAGAATCTTAAGGAGCGGCCGCAAAAACGGCTCGTGACACAGCAGCTGGTGACGCGAATGACTGACAAGCAGCTCATATAGCTTCAGCTGCTCCAGACGCACTGCGTTCGCATAGCGACCCGTTGTGCTCGCCCATTCGTAGAGCTTGTCCAGAAGATTCTCGCTTAGCAGATATTCCAAACACGGCGCTGCCGGCGGTGCAGCATCGGTTGTTGGCAGTGAAACTTTGTTGCAATGATGCAACTCCACCAGCAATAAGGTTACCATATAATCCAGATGTGATACCACGCCCAGCACATCATCGTGGGTGGGCGGACCCGATGCATGTTGGATGATCTCATGCGCCTGCTGCCAGTGCTTACAGAAGCTATCGTAGCAGGCGCGCGGATCACAGTCTGTGGCAGCGTCTATCGGCCGTTGGCGAAGTGTTGTTGTTGTAGCGCCAGAGTTGCCGCTGCCAGAGCTGCCACTGTTCCGTGTGAGACTCTGACGCAATGGACTCGTACGTAGCCAACTCATTACGATTTCGAGTGAATTCCGTTAGCGTTAGATAGAGAGCTTTGGCGGAGGCGTTTTGTAGTTTGGCATGTACATATGTATGTATATATAGCTTATTATTCTTATCTTGCAATTGTTGTGCTTTGTGCTGAGCGTGTTGTGTGAGTATTTCTCGTTTCCAGTTTCCGTTTACGAATACATATATGTATTTCAAAACTGAAACATACAAAAGCGACCCATAGATAAGCTTTACCAATTGCATCTTTTTCAAACAGCAACAACAACAATAGCGTTAGAGAGAGAGAGAGAGAGGTAGAGAGAGAATGCATGCTCTCAGTATATCACATAATACATATTTGGTCGGGCGAGCGAGCAAGTGGCGTTTTTTTTATAGTCACTGAAGCGCTGCAAAATTGCTGTGGCTGTTGTTGTTGTTGCTGGCACTTTACACACTGAGTTTGCTGCTTACCTGATTAATTTTCATAGGCGTCTTCGTCATCGTCTTGGTGTCTGCATTATTGAATGGATTCTTGAACCAGGTGTTCCCTTTTAGCGCGCGCCTAGTGCCAGGTACCCATTGACAGCATTCGCTGCTGCAGCGCTTTTCAACAATCTTCTTTTTTTTTGGCACTGGGAAAATTACAGCGAAATGACGACGACAACAGCACCGTCCTTGTGCGCACACTTGGCAGGTGGAAAAAACGCAATTGTGCTATATTTCGCGGCAACAACATGCACATAATCCAGTTTACACTTTATAGCCTCATATTGGCTTATTTTGGGCTCGATTTACGCGCAAATTATTGCATTTAAAAAAATATTTACAACAAATAATAGAAAGTAATGAATGAATTAGTAGTCGACCGATAGATTGTGGCGGTCAACCGATAACGATAATGATAACACCTGCTAAAACGTTTTACAGCACCAATTTTCCTGATAACGATAGCTTTTACTCGCATCCATCGATTATTGCGATAAATTAATTGAAAATTCAGATGTTTTTCGCAAATTATATTTATATTTATTTATTATATTTAGCAAAACCTAGCAATAAAGAAAACGAAAGAAAGTACAAAAAAATGTAATGAGGTTAATTTTAAAGAAGGTTTTAATATTAAATAAAATGTTAAAAATCGACAAAAATATTACAAAAGTTCGTGTGAAATTTTCAAAACTCTAGCTTTAAAATTAAGCAAAAACCCAAAATAAATACATTTTATAAAAAAGAGTTTTAAATACGGAATTGAGTTTTTTCTGTGGCTTGATGGTTGCCACCGTGTTTTGGAAGCCAAGGTTGCCACACGGTTGCTTACTGTCAGGGCGCGATTTTCAAATTCTATTGCGCCGTGACGCATTGTCTGTGGTGCCCGGAGAGACACGTTTGCCATTAAGGACAACAGCAGTTATATTTGTAACTGCAGTTATATTCAACATAGTAATATTATGGAAAAAATACTTATTTAGAGAATGCGTCATTTTTGTCCGTTCCAGCGTCTCGCAGTTGTTCGTTTTCAACCTTCGCATTTTTAGCGCCTTCTTGACAAACTCATACTTTTTGGTTTGTGCTGCTATCGCAATTTATTATTTTAATAATTGTGGGCATACACTTTTTTATTTAGCATACGCTCAAAAAAATTACAAAGTCAATATTACAAAAAGAACAACAGCACATAGTAGATATGCAGTCGAAATATAGTTAGTATACACAAACATTTTTAGTTTCATAAATTGTGTGTAAAGCTTCTCAAACAGTGATCCTTTGCGGATTGTTTTTTGATAACGCAAGACTTCTTAATTTGTTAAAACCATTAACCAAGTTCGAGTTGCACATATTAAAAATTGTTTGAATGATTTTGCTAACAAATAACATAGTTAAATAAATTGTCACTAGATATTTGTAATATGTAATAATAGATAGGGATGTAATAGACGATAACGAGCTATAACAAACAGTGTGTCCAAATAGTCAACTCACATCGGCAACAGCGACTGACTGACACTGTTATTACGTGAGTTTGGCCTCTCAATGGTCATGGATTGCTGCGGTACTTGGCTATCGGTGCTAATGCCCAGACCGGCATAGATTTCCCTCATCACAAACAGAATGGTGTCCTCGGAGGCCCTGTTAATAATAGAGGAGTGTATTACAGGTCGATTCTATATACGAGTGTCGAAAAATATTACTTAGAATACGAAAATTCGGAAACAAAATGAGGAATCCAAAACTAGGAATCGAATAATTAGGAACCCAAAATCACAAATCCGAAATTAGGAATACAGTTATTAGAAGTCCAAAATTAGGAAGACAAAAATTGGGAATGCAAAAATTGGAGAGACAAAAATTGGGAAAACAAAAATTAGAAAAAGCCGAATTCTAAAATATTTTATTAAAAATAGCGCGATTTTTAAAAAAATATTTTTGATTTCGGCTTTTTCGTGTTTATTAGCAAAAAGACATTTGTCGAACCATTTGTCTCAAAATCTACATGTTTATATTGTGTGCCACCTTATATAAAAAATCAACAATTTTTTCATCTTTGTGTTGGTCGTACATACCGCTCATTTACATGAAGAGTGACATATCTCAAAAAATGGCGTTTCGAGATAAGCGCATTTAAAGTTTTCAAGTGTCGCCTGTGGTTTTTGAAAAGCGGCCAAACTTGAAAATTTGAGAAAAAACAACTGAGCTTTATGAAACATAAAGAATCTTTTCTAGTCAACGATTGCATTGCAGCTGAGATATATCGTTCTTTTGAGTTAATAAAATCGAATCGTTGGAAATGAAAAAACGACATATACTCTTCTCACACTCTCGGTATTAAAGATAGGATTATGAAATTTGTACACAACATAGATTGTCACATTGCGAACATTTCTGCATCATTAACTCAAAAATCGTGTTATGTCATTCTTCATGTAAATGAGCGATATGTATTGAGTAGCGATTTAAGACGCTATTTCATATCATATTTTAATTGTTTTTTTTTTCGGGCCTATCTCCAATGACAGGAAAACGAAAGATACTTTTCCAAATTTTTGTTTTTTCCTTATTTTTGTACTCTATATTTTTTTCTTAGTTGAAATTCCTAATTTATGATTCCTAATTTTTTCTTCCCAGTTTTGGATTCCTAAAATTTTATTCTTGGTCTTTTTTTCTTCTTTTCTAAAATTCTTTAAAAAAGTTTCGGAATTCGTATGAGGTGCCATACAGAAATAATTAACAAAAACCTACCAGTAGCAGACGTGGCTGCTCAGAGCGAATATATACTCGTTGATGAACTCCAGTGGCGCCTCCTGCAGCACGTAGTCCACGCGCTTCGAATCGTTTAGTTTGCCCAGTGGAAAGTCTAATTCAATGAACTCGGGATCTGAGTTTGTTGTGGACTCGGAGTCGGTGCGATTGCGTGCATGCGACGATGTGGTGGCCACGGATGATTCGTCTTGGTCCTCAGCTTGCCTATGGAATTCCTGTGATGGGCTCTAAAGAATTTCTTAGTATGCATTAAATCAAATACAATCTTTTTTTTTAAGGTTTACCTTTGACTTTGACTTGGCCAGAGACTCTTCGGCTTCCTTCTTCACTTTAGTGACTGTGGACAGAAAGTGGACGCTGTCCAATGTGGTCTTGAATGTGTCCATGAATCGTTGCTTAATATCCGCGCCCACGCGTGTCATTGTCTCCCGCAGTTCGAGATGCATGCGCTTGCGTCCCTTGTGATGTGGTATCAGCACCGGCCGGATGCCCTTCATATCCGGATTGACCAGTGCCTCAATGCGATACGCAACCGGATCGAAAGGATGGAATATATTGTAGAAGCCGGGGCAAGTTGGTAGACGAAAGTCGAGTCCAAGCTTGTCAATGCCACGTATGGTCACAAACATGCCGATGGGTGAGCCCAGAGCAAAGAACTTCTTCGGATGGAAAATCAACTGGGTGTAGTTAATCACAGGCTGTCCAGTTCCAGCCGGTCCCAGACCCATCGCATAGCTGACCTGCTTGGGCAGCATTTCATCATTGTTGGGCAGCTGCACCTGTTTGGGCTCCGCGCTCTGGTTATTTTTCTGCGGCAGCTGATCGGGATTCTCCTGGGAAAAATAAATGTATTAATTTGTATTTGGTTAAATGTTTCATTTGATTACCTTATTTTCCTCTTCGCTTTCCTTGAGCGGCTCCTGATGGCACAGCAGATCGAAGAGTATCAAGGAGCCCAGACTGTGGCCGGCCAAGGAGACGCCGCCATTGAATTCGGGATGCCTCATGCGATATTTCAAATAGACCTCATTCAGTGCATCGGCGACTGTGTTCATGATCTTCTGACAATACTTGGGACTCGTGTAGAAGAGCACGTCCAGCAACGTGTCGTTTGTGAAGTGCCTTAATCGTGGTATGGACTCCAGGGTGATTGACTTGAGTTTCTCATCGATGCCGAGCTCCTCAGAGTGCAAATGCCCGTGCCATTCAATGGGCAGGACTTCGACGCGACCCACCAAGCCCATGTCCGTGGAATTCTTGTAGTGCGACTGCACCAACTGCTGCGCAATGATGCGGAAATCGTCAACTATTTAAAAGGAAATTGGAGTAAAAGTGAACTTTCCTTTGGTAGTTTAAAAATATGTATACTTACCAACTTCTTCGACATTGCGCATTTTCAGATCGCAGGCAGAGCCAATGCCATGGACCATGAACAGCAAGTGATCTACACGCTGGGATTCACCTTGCTGAATTTTGAAATCATTCAAGTCTCGCTTGACGACCAACGGACGCGACGAACTCTGAACGGTGCCGCCCCAGGTGTCCGCATGCGAGGGTGGCATAAAGTGGACAATAACGCTGGGACCATGCATCGTCACCTGCTCTCCATTGGCCAGCGGAATCTTCTTCAGCCATTCACCCGTTTCCGTTGCCCGCTTGTATTCCGCCTCCAATGCTGCGGCCGTCGCCTCGGCATAGGGCACATACTTGGAGTCCACGGCTTTGTAGAACCACGAACAGCGACGCACCTCGATGGCCTTGCCCTCCCAGAAAACGGGCGTCTTGGTGCGCTCCTTGATGTTGACATCATAGCGACCGCCCTCAACGGGCACAACGCATGTGGAATCGGATTCGTCTGTGATTTAGATAGTTATAAAAAGAAACTTTGAAACCCGAATCTTGACTCAAAATCAAATTAGAGGGAGAACTATGATTAAACAGACATTCCTACTCAAAATCGGTAAAGTTATGAAAACTTTCTAAAATAATATTTAGGAAAACAAACACTAATTTAAAAAAATGTAGTATTTTATGTGATTAAAAACAAATTAATAAAATTGGTATTTTTCACAAAGTTATGAGGGTACGAAATTATCAAAATTGGATATTATAGAAAAATATCAAAATTTACGCGACTATTTTGTATTTAGAAATACATATGTTATATTTTAAAATTATTTTTGGGAAAACTCGATATATCAGTATTATTTGGAGATTTTAAAATTTCGATATTAAACTGCCCAGCAAGCAATATGTGCGTTTTCTGACACTTTTCTGATACTTTTTTATGAGCATTCACCGTCATAATGTGCCCAAAAAAGAGTCCGGAATGAGCGTTTTTTTCTATGAAAACGGTCGCACTTAATGTGGAAGATTTCTGAGTCTAATCTGACTCTTTTCTGACACAGATATAAGTGCTTTCACCCTCTCAATGAAGCATATAAAAACCTCAGAAAAGACACATAAAAGTTACTTTTCTAGGCACTTTGAAGTGCCTCCTGAAAGGTTCTTTTCAAATGCATATTAAGGTTCAAATAAGAAACTAAGACGAAATTAATTTTAATATTTTTATATTATATTTATATTTTACTTAAGAATTAACAAAATGAGAATAAAGTAGAAACTTAAACATAAATATCTTCATTAAGAATGAAGGCTGGACTTCAAATTTACATTTTTAAATTAAAACTTATATAAACTTGTAAATATATACACATAATTAAATACTATTTTGCAAACACGTCTCTGTCTTTTACTTTTTATTGCACAACTGAATGAATGCGTGAATTGACTGTAATCTTGCATATTGCATGATTCTGCATCCCGTTATGTTCAGCACCGTTATTTTCGATTACCTGCCTACATCCACTCCGAAAATACTCAGACAATAGTGCTTTTTATGAGCCCATGCTTAGAAAGCACTGAATGTGCTCCGAAAACCCTCAAAATTATGTGTTTACTCCAAAAACGCTCTTAAACTCGGCTCTTTTCGGACACATAATTTCGAGCCCTCTGAATTTGGCTTGCTGGGTGGATTCACAGCTTGGACTTACATCACTAATTCTAACTACTAAGTTAAAGCTATTCCTACTCTGTTTTTCTGTGTTAATTCTTGTTTTTGGGTACTTACCGCTGGTCAGGCTGGTCTCCAACATCGCCGAGTCGTAATGACTGAACGGAGTCCACACAAATTTGCCATCGATGCTGCGCTTGTAGAACCAATGAAGCAACGCGGGCGTGTAAGCCTGGCAAGAAAATAAACAAAGAAGAAAACTATGAGATAACTGCCACTTAATTCGGATATTGCTTAATTTTATTTTTGGATTTTCAAAAATTAGTGCATACTTTTGGCCGTTTGCGGTGCCCAAACAATTAAAAACCGCCATAACTAGCGTTATATTTATCCGAAATGATTGACAATTACAAAAGATCATGTTCACCACCAAAAAGAGTGTTATAGTTTTAAAAGTGAATCCGCTGAATCTGAGCAACTGATCAAGAAAGAATGTACTTTAAAGGGTCTGACACGCCTTCTTCTCCTTGTTAACATATGGGCTCATCCGAAAATTTTAAACCAAGTTGTTTTTGTTATACTAGAATACATTTTCAGGATTCAAATTACACAATCAAAAAGGTTTTACGCTGGTTTGGTTGCTCATGGCCGAGCCTAATCAATTAATTCCTCTTTTTGCCTCTTAATTTCAATAATTCTTGTAAAAAAAGGGTATTTTTAATGGCATAAAAAGTGGTCAAAACGGTCGTCTGCGAGTTTAGCGCTTAGCTCATCTTAAACTTTGTCCCATTTTATTTTATTTAAGATAAAAACTGTATCGAAAAGGTATTTAATATATTTTAATAATTTGACAAAAAACTATGTAAAAAGTGTAACGTCCGGCACAAACAAAAACTAAGATTTTTAATTAATGAGACTTTATTTTTGACGCTGGATTAATATGGTAATATATTTCACTTAATTTTTTGCATTTGGATATTTTTTGTTTATTATGCAAAATTCGCTAAAATATGTGCAAATGCACGTTAACCTCAAATCGACTTCCATTCTTTGTAACGACCGCAACGGAACTTTCAGCAAGCCTAATTTGTATCCAAAAACAGCGAGGCTTTTATCTTAAAATAGTTTTAATAGTACTCCCAACCCGCAACTCAGGATTAGCCCATATATTGCAACGAATGATTGATGATCGAGTGATTGACAAGGAATTGTTTGCTTACCACGGCATTGGCTGGCGGCGCAATGGAAGTTCCCTTCTCGTTGGCCATTCTCAACTGCTGCAGGATCTCGTCGGGCAATTCGCCCTGATACAGTTGCTGTAGATCCTCCAGCTGGCGTTCGGGCTGCACTTGTTCTTGTTGTGGTTGCTGCACCACAGCAGCTTTTGTTGCCGTCGAGAACTCGGAGCAGGCGGAGGACGGCGGCTCAACCAGATTGGAGACGGATGTCTGAGAGCGCTCCTCAAAGTGTTTGGTGGGCAGACCGCTGTGGACAATGTCGTATTTGAGTTCTCCCGGTGCCGCTGGTTGATCCTGCAGTGGCGGATTATTGAAAAAGTTCTGGATGCGTTGATCCTCCTGTCCCTGTGCCCCACCAGCAAAGTGATCAAAGAAATTCACGGAGTTGGCGCCAGTCAGCTGAATTTGCGGTTGTGGTTGTGGTTGAGTGGTTGGCGGTGGTGCGATCTCTTCCTGTCCTCCAAAATAGCCAGAAAATGAATTTACACTTGAATTTTGATAGACGTTTTCGTTGGAATTTTGAATTTGCTGGGAGTCGCTGATTAATTGTTCAAAGCCAAGTGCGTGAGAGGATTGGGCAATGGAATCAGCTGGAGCTGATGCTGGTGCTGGTGCTGCTGCAATGGACAACTGTGGCGGTAACTCTGGAAACTGACCAACAGTTGGCTGCTCCTCCTTTGGTGGTGCAGCAAAGAAATTAAAATCACTGCCGTTGCCCGCTGGCGTAAAGAAGCTCTGCAATGGAGATGGAGCAGCTGCCGGATGGGCAACTGTTTCGCTGCTTCTGCGGAATGGATTTGCCTGCGATGTGGTGTCCAACTGCCTAGCTGTTGGTGGTGGCGGTGGTGCTGCTGCCGTTTGAACTGTTACTTTCTCAGTCTCCGGCAGCACAGGTTCGATTGTCTGATCCTCAAACAGCTTATTGGCCTCTGGTGCCACAAATCCAATGGGCGGTGGCACTAAATCTTGGGGCAGTGCTGTCGTTATAGTCTGTGCAAAGGGATTGAAGAATGTGGTTGTTGTTTGAGTGGTCAGAGCAACGCTCGTGGCTTCAATTGGTGGAGGAGCAAACAAATTCGGTTTTTCCTCTTGGATTTCCTGTGGGGTTTCAGTGGTTGCGGGTGGTGCAAAGAGACTGTCGACGTTTAGGATTTGTGGCTGATTTGTTGTATCTGATGTTGCTAGTGGCGCGAATAAATCAATTCCCTGGCTGCTCTCAGCGGGTGGATAAAGTGGAACTCCGTCAGCCGACGGCACGGGCACAAATAAGGGATTGTCCTGATTGAAATCAGTCTGCGATGTTTCACCCTCGAATTTGGATGATTCTTGAGCAGCTGAAGACGGCAATTCCTTGTCTTCAGTTTGCGCAGCAGGAGTGATCTTCTCCTCCAGCTGTTCCGGCTTGAAAAGTGAACTTGACGCTGCTGGGCTGTTGAAAAAGGCAACTGCCTGCACAGAAGTTGTTGCTGCTCCAGTTGCAAACAAGGAAGAATCCTGGACGCTCTGTTCTGCCTGTGGCGTCAAGAATACGGTAACGGGAGGATACGAGCCTTCGGTTGGGGCTTCAGTTGTGGAGCAGGCAAAGAGCTTAACACCCTGAATAGATGCACTTGTTGGTGGTGGTTCCTCTACTTTAGGAGGAACTACCTCAGCATTGGCCTGTGGAAGTGCTTGTGATGTCTCCGCTGTTGAGTTGGCAAAGAGGGGAACTCCCTGAATAGATGCACTTGTTGGTGGTGCAGCACAGAGTGGAGCTTCCGGAGCTGACTTTACTTCAACAGGAGCCGGCTTAGGGATCGAGCTGGGAAAGAGAGACGACACTCCCTGAGTGGATGCACTTGTTGGTGGTGCAAAGAGTGGCACTTCCTGACTTGGCTCTACTTTAGGAGGTTCTGATGCCTCCGCTGTGGTGCTCGGAAAGAGCGGAACTCCCTGAGCTGCAACTGGCGCAAAGAGTAAAGCGTTAACAGGAGGCACCACCACTGAACTAGACTGTGGTGTGAAGAGCGAATTTGCAGTCCCTGCAACCACTGCAGTCCCCTGACTTGGTGGACGTGCTGGAGCTGAAGGTGCAAATAGAGCGACGCCTGTGCTCGAGGCGCCTTCAAAGGGATTGAAGATGGCCGCTGCTGCAGTCGCTGTGGGCGTGGCTGTGTAGCCCGTTTGTTGGCCAAATGCGGCGGTTGGTGGTGCAGTTTCCTGGGCGGTCAACGGACTCTTGTAGAGACGCGTGCCCTTCTGCAGGCGATAGGATGTTAAGCCAGCAGCGGGTGGTGGCACAGCTGTGGCGGCCACTGGCGGTGGTGCAAATGCTGTGGGGCCCTCAACTATAGCTGATGGTGGAGCTGTCGATTGAGCAAAGTTTGATTGTGGAGCAACTGTTGGTGGTTGGGCAACGACTGGTGGTGCAGCTACTGCTGGTGGTGCTGCTGCTGTCGATGGTGGTGCAAACAGTGGTTGGGCAACGGCTGGTGGTGCAGCTACTGCTGGTGGTTGGGCAACGGCTGGTGGTGCAGCTACTGCTGGTGGTGCAGCTACAGCTGGTGGTGCTGCTGCTGTCGATGGTGGAGCAAACAGTGGTTGACCAACGGCTGGTGGTGCAGCTACTGTCTGTGGTGGTGCAGCTAGAGTTGTTGGTGGAACAAACAGTGATTGGGCAACGGTTGGTGGTGCAGCTGTCAGTGGTGGAGCAAATGGCGATGTTAAAGCTGCTGACGATGTTGGTGGTGCAACACCTGCTGGCGTGAAGAAACCACCAACTGCCTCAGGAGTCGAAGTTACAGCCAGGGGATTAAAGAAACCGCCAACGGCAGGTGGAGCAACTGCTTCAGGGGCAGCAGCAGGCGCGAGAGGATTAAAGAAACCACCGACTGTGGGCACAAAGTAATCCGTAGCAACGGGAGGAGCACCAACTGGAGCTGGCGCAAAGTAATTGCTTGTTGCTCCTCCAGAGGAGGTGCTAATGTCAAAGTAACCAGGATTGGGAGCTGGAGCTGGTGGTTCGTTGGTGGCTCGGCCAGTGGCTGATTGCACCAGGCCCGAGATGTTCTGCAGCACTCCAGTGGGCACCAAGTTGGTCAGCGAGAAGAGACCACCGCCCGATTTGCGCTCCTCCTGCACAGGTGGTGCTGGCACAGGCACAGGTGGCTCAAATGCCGCAACCGCTGGATATGGTGGTGTTTGAAATGCAGCAACCACCGGCTGGACTGACTGCTGTTGCTGCTGCTGCTGCTGCTGCTCGGAGAGACCTGGTATGGGAGCGTAGAGTTTCTTTCTGGCGCTAATGCGATACGTATTTTGACCCACTGATGTGGGCGGCAGGGCGGGGCCAGCGCCTAGATGGGGCAGCTCAGTGGGTGCATAGAGTTTTGGTGGCTCTGGCGCAGCTTCACCCACCAGAGTTGGTGGTGCAGCGTAGAAGGGCGCAACCGGGGGCGGCACTTGACCAACCTGCTGTATGTAAGTTGGCTGTATGTCCAATTGGGGCTGCGATTGCTGCTGATCCTCAGATCCGTAGATGCGTTTCGAGAAGGTCGAGAAAACGTTGGATGCCACCGAGGGCAGCGCTCCAAAGGAAGATGCCGCCTGGCTCAGCAACGAATCTGTATTGGTTGTTGGTGGCTCCAGCAAGGGATTGGCATTGGCATCTCCCACGTTTAGATAGGGATTAATCGAGGCGTTCGCTGCTGCAGTCGCCGAGTCGTCGCTGCTGCTGGCGTTCAAATTGATCTCGTCTAGCGATTCGCTATCATCAATGCTCGAGGACTGTCCCACAGTCACCAGCGTCTTGGGCTCTGCAATCAAAACAAATCGAAGAAAACTTGATTAGTTGTGCTTCAGGAAGTACAGTATTCTGTACAAAATGCAAATTGAAACACGCACAATGCAAACACTTCAAACTGGTTGACACCAAGACTGCAAACCATCAAAATTTTCTTATAAAAAGTAAATAAAATAATTGTCAGCCTTAAAAAGCATTTAATTAGGATAAAAACATGAGGGAAGGGCTATAGTCAAGCTCCCGACTATAGGATACCCGTTACTTATTTAACTAAAAATTTTAAATATTTTTTATTGCATGCTTTTAGGCGCTTACATTGCTTAAAAACTTTAATCAGCCATTACCACTTTTCTATTTGTACGATCTTGTTACGATTTAATAGGATGATAGGTAATGATAGTATCCTTATATCTTGATAACTGTGCGTGTGGTGGCTTTTCGCGATTTACGGAGGCGGAAAGGGGCGTGTCGAAAATTTGAAACAAACATGATCTGCGTGGGGTTTATAAAAGTCTGTGTGCCAAATTTGATTGCTCTAGCTTTTATAGTCTCTGAGGTCACAGACGGACATGGCTATATCGGCTGTTGATGCTGATCAAGAATATATATACTTTATTGGGTCGGAAATGCTTCCTTCTCCCTGTTACATACATTTCAACGAACCTTTTTACCTATTCTTTAAGTAACGGATATAAAAAATGTAATTATAAGCCTCCATTTGCTTACTCAGCCCGTTATGTTTTTAAAATTTGGCGTCACAATGTCGCCTTCTTCGTCGTCGACTAGAAAATAACAAACGCGTCATGGTGTTTCGTCAAATAATAAGAAATAATTTCAATTCAGCAGCAACTACAAGTTGTAGATGATCTTCAAGAGAATTATCCCATCCCTGATTGAAAGAAAGGCGTTCGAATCGAGTAAGATGCATTCCAAGTCAAGTAGACACTGATTTTCTCTCAGTGCATGGTCCGAGTCTCATAAAAAGCCAAAAATTGGCATTAGCTGGGCTGAGAAATGTCATGACATTTGAATGTTCAAATGCAACAACGAGAAGATGTTGCCAGCCAATGTTGTTGTGGCAAGCAACGTCAACGTTGTCTTTGGCCAGAAGAAGAAAGTGCAGCAGCAGCTTTGGCTGTGACTGCGACTGTTGGCCACGTTAACGCAAACGTGCCATTATTGACTCGAGCAAAGAATTCACCTCGATCTTGAAACGTGATTCGTTGTGTGAGGGAACATGGGAATGGCCTTTGAGGTTTTTTTTTCTTTAAACACCATGTTGAAGCTGGTGTAACCTGTGTTCGAGTACTCCAAGCAATGCAATTTGTACTCGTAAATATTTATGCTCGAGTTTGGCATATTTGCGAGCATTCGCCACCTGCGCCAAATGCGATAACAACAATTTATATCTTATATGTAGATAGAGTTAGCCTTAGAACGCTTAGAATAAGTGCTTGCATGACATAAAGATAAGATTTCGCGATAGAGCAGGTAAATATCATACTCCATTCTGGCGCAACGACCCAGTTATCCAAATAGTCACGATTCAAGCTGCATATCGGAGTTTACTTTGAATCGTCATTGCGGGGAATTTTGATAACGTGCAAGAACTTTGAGCATTGCGAATAATTGATAAATGAAGCTAAAGCCTTGTTAAACTTAAAATATTAAATCATAGTGTAGTTCAGTTGAACTTGATGTGATAAACTTGAAACAAGTATTTATAGGATAATATAAGTAAGCTTATATTTGCATATTGTTCAAAGACAATTAACAATAAGCTAAAGTCGACAGTTCATTGGAAAAACATGACATTAATCAGAAAAACTATTCAAATCAATATTTATTATTCTAATACAAAAATAGATGACTTAATGATACTAACAACTTTCATTTAAAATCAAATAATAAAAAAGTTCTTGAATGTACACAGGAAAAAAAATCCAGAATATTTAGCCCGAATTCAATCCGAAACGATGACAGAAGTGGGGTAATTTCGGATTTTCTAAAACCAAGTATGAAATACTTGATTTTTTCAATCCCGAATTCAATCCTGAAATTGTGTAATTCAGGCTAAAAAATTTGTATTCATTAAAATGTTTTTCGTTACATTTACAATTTTTTTTTTTTAGAAAATTTTTTTTTATTAACTTTTTTTTTAACATTTTTTTCTTATTTTTTATTTTTAATTTATTTTTTTTTAAATTTTTTTTTTACTTTTCTTTTTTAGTGGAGTGGGGGAATAGAACCCAGAGATTTTTTCAAATCGGAAGTTCTAATTATGTGACAGGTCGGCGACTCTAACCACTGAGCCACCGGACCGGTTGAAATGAGAGAGGCCGAGAGAGAATTTTGCTCCGCGCTCAGCAAATGTGTATTTTCCCATTTTAATCCCGATACAGGCTTGATTATTCAGCTTAATCCTGAATACATACTTACAAAGTGCGAGCTTAAATTAAGTATTTTAAACTTGATTTTAGAATGGCATTTTTTTTTCTGTGTACAAATATTATATTTTTATTAAGTGTATTTATCGATAAAATAATAAATTTACTTAGTTTTGTTTAACCATTTATTAGATTTCTAAAAAGATTCAGAGAAGCTGCAACTTTTGATAGCAGTACAAATATTTAAAATAATTTACTTTACACATTTATGGAAGATAAATAATACGTTACATTTTTTGCCAGACAAACGACGAGTAAAGCAAAACAATAAATTTGCAAAGACAATATTTTGCTATTTCTTTTTCTTAACTTTTTTTTTAGCACTTTTTAGAGATGCGGTAACTGTGAGCAAGTGTATTATGTAAATTATGTCATGAACCATAAAGCATTTTAACATTGCTAAGCACTTGACATTGTCGACATTTCTCTCTCGTTGTTTTTTTTTTTTTGCTTTTCTGTTGTTTTTTGTTTTGTTTTCTTGCTGCGGTGGCGTCTCGCAAAGCGTTGACATATTTCTCGAGTCAGCAATTGTTTGGCTAATGTAACACCATAAAGTCGAGCAAAGTAAACAGATAGAACAAATACAATTTCAATAACAAATAAATGGCCTAAAACAAAGATTAGTTACAGTCGATTCGTATTTTGTACTTAGCTCGCGTTGTCATTAAATGGCAAACGAAAATTTCCAGTTTCGTCTTGAAACGTTTTACGTTTTTTTTTGTTAGTTAAATATTTAAAAAAGGCCGCAATGACAGTGACGCATTTTTTGACAAATTGCTAAAGTAAATAATAGGCGATTGTCTAGTCACATAAGAAAAGTAGAACAACGTATTTCAAATATGGCTCGAGCGACACATGAACCAAAATAAAAAAAAGAAAAACACAAAAAAACCAGTACGAAAATGAAGAGGAATTCGCTTTGGCATGACATCATAACGATCATAAACGAATCGAGGCAGCATAAGCACTTAAGAAAAATAAAAAAAAATATATATAAATTATCAAGAAAAGAAGAAAAAACTCGTCGTCTGTCCGAGAAGTGCCTGCACATAATGGCACTCAAATAAAACAATTAAGGCCCACATAAGCACGTCAAGAGAGACGATGAAATCATTTGCAGGATACACACCAAACAACACTCACACACAGCAAACAGCACACACAACTGTCTATAAAGATGCTCCAAAAGATTGCCAACAATTTGGGGCTTTAAGGCTCGTGCAGGTCGCATGCCAAAAATGAGGGGCCCCAATATGAAGAACAACAACAAAATACCTAAAAACAATTTAAACAGCAGCTTGGCATTTTTGGCATTGAACCCTCCGGCAACAAAAATGCCCAAAAAAAGAGAACATAAAACCAAAAATAAAAAAAGAAATAAGAAGAGCGAAATGAAATCAAAATAAATCTCAATAAAAATGCGTGCTCGGAACTGCTTGGAGACGCTGCTCGAGACGGTTTGTCTGCCAGCGGCAAAACGATGATATAAATAAAATGCACGATTTTTCTATAGCCACTTCACACAACAACAACAACGACAACAACAACAACGACAACAACAGCAAAAACAACGGCATAAAGAAAATGGGCAATGGTATTTTGATTACTTGTAATTTTATAATGTTGTCGAATCATTTATACACTTTAACACTGCACTTTATACTTTAATATTTATGCCAATAATTAAAGAATTTGTTTTAGATTTTAGTAATTGTTTTGTTAAAGCAAGGCTTTTTTACACCCAAAGCTATTACCAGAACTCATTATCCATTATATTCATTTATAGATTTATCAGTCTAAGATCAATTGAAGACTATTTTCTATCATTTAAAGCAGGGGTGCCCATCGTCTATGCACACGACGCACATTTGTTTTTGTTTCGCACATAGGATATGGGAAGCAAGTGAGAATACACATTGGTAAGCTTCTGGCGCACATTGAAAAGTTTAAAGCTATCAATATTTTTCAAAACATAATAGTAAACATTATTTATGCAAATCTCAGGCATATAAAATCTATTATGCCAAATAAAACTTTAACATATTTTTCATTCCATAGAAAAACATGGACTATCTATCAAGGGTGCCACAGAAATCTCTTTCGCTTGAGTTTCATATAAATTTGTATGAAATTTAAGTGATATTACACTTTCTGCTTATAATAGGAAAATAATTTTATTTAGTTATAAAGCTTTAGCATTAATAACAATTTCATATTTTAGTTGACAAAAAAAAACATACAGGGGTGCCACAGAAAGCGCTTTCGCTTGAATTTCACTTGAATTTGTATGAAATTTAAGTGCAATTAAAGCGAAAGCGATTTCTGTGGCACCCCTGATAGTAAAAATACTAGTACTTTAGCTATGTGCAGAATTTTAACAATTTAGATTTTGCGAGAAAAAAATGTACGTAGCTCATACAGCTTAAAGTAATTTTCACTAAAAATGTAATTAAATTTTCACTAGCACATTCAACATTACATTTAATGAACGACAAACACGTTTAACAAGTGACAATGCCCGAAATAAAGTGTCAAAGGGCATGAGAAAACAAAAGACTTAGACAACGAACTCAGGTAGCAGCGAGTTTAAGTGAAATTCTTGATTTGAGGGCTTCATTGCCCAGGTCCTCTCCAGGCCCTGTCATCGGGGTAATTCCAGCAAATGTCAGCCAATGCTAATTATGTCAGTTTTGGCAGTGTCCACTCCCAGTTTTCAGTACAACGCCCAACATACATATGTATTTGTGGCCTTGTGACGCATTTGAGGCAGGCATTTCCATTGGTAATTCCCATTTAGATTCTGATGAACGACAACGAGTATTCGTGTAATCTTATCAATAATATGAGTACTATGTCAGTGGGGGTGCGCCATGTTTGCACCATAAAAAACGCATTGTCTAAACGTCCGTTTGCAACCAATTGCTAAATATTTAAACAATTCATAAGCCAAACTCAACGCCCAAGTTCAATCGGCCTAAAGTACAAAAGGGCGTGTAATTGGGAAACTTTGTTTTAGTAGTTCGCTTCTCTCAACTCCGCGTAGAAGTGTCAAGTGAAGTGCGTACGCCTACAACAGGATATTAACGGATATATACAGCCATATAATCGTGACTTGCACGAACTTGCACCAATTTCAAGTGGGAATACACAGTTTATTGGCCGCACAAAAAAAGAAAAGAGTCGCAACAAGTTGGAAATTTTATTTATTGATTAGCACTTGGATTCAAACGGCATCGGACCCTCTGAAAGTGAGTGTGAGTGTGTGTACGAGCATTCAAATACAGTCATCAGGGCAAACAGATTTATACTCTCGAAATACACGAGTCGATTGCCAAATATTTAATTTCAATATGCGCATATACTCTCATTTTGTTTAAAGAAAAAAACGAATTGTGCAAATCAAAGAAATACAATAACAATAGCAGCAGCAACAAAATTAATTGCATAATTATAACGAAAGCGAACGAAATGCATGAAAATTGCGTGATCTGCATAAATTCTCAACGCAAAATGTGCAATAAATAAGTATATTGAAAGTTTAAAATTAGCATAAAGTAAGAAAATAACCAAAGCAATAAAATGAATAATAGAGCGTGAAATAGCAGTGTATTAAGTTCAGCTTAAATATGTTATGAAGTCGAAGAACGACAACTGTATTTGGATTGCCGAATATTTTAATGTTATTTTATAAAACTCTAACTTCGATCTCAATAGCTGAATAGGCATGAAAGTTTGTAGTATATGAAAAACTTATCAGTCTATATAAATAATTATCTGATTTGCAGTCCTTAAAACTTGTTCCAAAACCCGTTAATCAAGTAAGTCCTTCAGCCGAAAGAGAAGTCTAAAATGAGTAGCCCAACATGACATAAATACATTCAAGAATATGATACAAAAAATGTACATTTTGCAATTATAAATTCAACGAACCACAATTCCAAAGCCATAGACCATTTGCTGAGGCCAATTTGAGGAAGCGCCGAGCAACGCACGTAGGTCATAACGCACACGATTTTATTTGGAAAAGACAATTTAGACAACAACAACAACAATAGCAACAATAACAATAAAATGTTGCCTAAAAAAAGCAGATGAGACCGAGACACATTAGCTTGTTGTTATTGTTGTTGTCATTAAGGCAGCAGCAAGTTCATTTTAAAAGCGCAAAAATGGCTTAACAAAAACAACAATAGCTTTAGTGACATTAAAACGAGAATGAACGACTAGGGAACACCCTATGCCTAACATTTATTAATAATTACATACATTCTAATCCTAAAAGTATCAGTTATCCGGCTATATCAACTTGACTCTTGCTAAAATTCAGTTTCTACCTGGCACAGACATTTCCAGAAAATGTTAAAACCTCACATTACTCTCTTCAAAATGTCTCGTGCTATACAAAAGCATAAATATAAATTTTCAAAATGTCTCGCCACGTTTTGCTAACGCTTTGGTTTTGAAAAGAAAACAAAAACAACAACAACAACATTGAATAAACCTTGAGACGCCGAGACAACAATTAACAAACCACAAATGCATTTTTAATTGCAGAGAAATGTTGAGAAATGAAAGAAAGAACATTCACTTAAATAGAAATCCATTAATCCGAAAACTTGAACAAACTTTTAATTGCCTTTGTCAAGCAGTTCCGCATAGGTTTTAAATTCATTTTATTCAGTTGGCTTTGTTTTTTTTCTTTTATTTATATTTTATATTAATAGGCTAATCGATGGCATCGGGCATGTTTATGAGTTTTATGAGGCAGACTGACCGGAGCAGAGCAGAGCAGAGCAACAATATTAAATTCGCAACACGATCCATTTTGGCGGTTTTAGGTAGACGAACTTCCTCCTATGTGGAGAGAGAAGTGACAGACCTCAGTTTGCCTTGCACATTATTTTGGCACATGAATTTTGATGACGCCAGTTGAGCATTATTTATATTGTTTTGTTTTTTGTTTTGCTCGCGCTAAATCGCAGCAACAAATTAAAAGGTCGTCGTGCAAAGAACTTAAAAAAGCAATAAAAACAAAGCAAATCGGGGCAATAAAATTGGTTTAGTAGTGTCAAAAATGAGTTGTAGTATAAGTAGTAGTATTAGCAAAATAAGTAGTAGTGGAAGAAGTATTAGTAGTAGCTAAGAAGTATAAAAATAGTAGTAGTTGAAATGTAAATACTAGTAGTAGAAGTAGAATAAATAGAAGCAACAAATACAGTGGCTCACAGCTTATTTCAACCAGCACAAAAAGCAACTTTAGTCAAAAAGTTCAATTACAACTAACTAAAATACAAACCAAATCAAAAGTATTTACAGAAAACTAAAGTTATATCAACTCAAAATTTGAAAATATTGAAAATTACTTGAAAATTTTTGAGTTTTTGTAAAATTCAACTTTTTCCACTTTTATTCTCGATTTCTAAAATGCAAAAAGTTTCTTTAAATAGTTCTATTCAATTCTAATAGTTGCTGCAAAAACTAATTTTCAAAAATCTCTTCGCTAGTATTTTTATGATTTTTTCGAAAATTGATAAAAATTACTTTTTTAGCTACTTTTTCCTCCTTTTCATACAAAATTTTCTGAGATCATTCCATACAAAAAATTAAAAAAAAAATACTAGCGAAGAGATTTTTGAAAATTTCACTATTAGAGTTTTTTTTTAACTTTTTGCATCAAAATATTTTTTTCAAAAAATCGAGGATAAAAGTTAAAAAAATTGATTTTTATAAAAACTGAAACATTTTAAAGTAATTTTCAATGTTTTCGAATTATGAGTTGATATAACTTTAGTTTCTGTAAATACTTTTGATTAGGTTTGTATTTTAGTTAGTTGTAATTGAAACTTTTAATTAATGTTGCTTTTTGTGCTGTTTAAATTAATATATGAGTAGAAGTATTAGTAATAATATTATTAGAAATTAAAACAAGTATACTGGAGTTATCAGGAGGCACACCTTGGGCAGTACAACACTTTCCACATTCAGATTATTTGAGATATCATATTAATTACCTAAAGTATGTCTGTTAATATCTGATCTATGAAACGCAACTGAGCTACATATTAGCACTTTCAAATCAGATATTCTTAAATGTTATCTTTTAAAAATACCAATATAATGTAGTAAATAGAAGCCTATACATGGCGCCTATTCAAATTTGGGGGCCAGCACGTTGTCAATTTATCAGCATCACGCTCTCAAGATTCCAACAAAACAGAGCGAACGAAACAGAGGCGCTGACGTCGACGTCAACAGCTGCTGCTTGCGTCTACGTCAACGTCAACGTCAATGTGAGTGTCGGCAGAGCTGAGCTGAGCAGAGCAGAGCTGCTGTGCGAACAGTTGAAGTTGAGTCAAGTTAAATATTGAGCTGAACTGAGTTGGTTTCGGTTGATGGTTGGTCGCGGTTTCTGTTTCTGCTTTCAGTTTCATTTGAGACGTTGTCGCGGCCGCAAGTGTTGAACATAGCTCAACAACAACAACACAACAACACACAACACAACACAAATAACACGCAACGTGTGTGCCGCTGCTAAATAAACAACAACACCAACAAAAAAAGTGTACATTTAAACGGGTTAATCAATACAATACAACAACAGCACGTTGGTAAAAAAAAAAAAAGACTGCACAAAGTGCAAGTGATTAAATTTTTGTTGTTAAATTGTTGTCGCTGTTGTTGTTGCTGTTTGCTTTGCATAATCGTCGATTCATAAACAATGCAAAGAAGTGCGCAAAAAGCATAAATAAAGTGCAATCTTTATACATATTTTAAATTCAATATACAATATAAAAAAAATAAACGTATATATATATTTTCTCATATTGTATATACTACAAAAAGTCCGGCCGCAAAAACAAGTTCGTTGCCTAAGTCATTTGTTTGCCAGACGAACGTCTGACCGTTCGTTCCACCAACTATCCATATCCATACTTTCGAAAACTTAATTATTTATAATACTCGCTATTTATTGCTAATATATGCAATCTATACAATAAACGTTCAGTTCGCCACGTCAACAAGAAGTCGCTTAAGAAGCTAACAAAACTGAGGCAAGTGCTACAAGAGAGAGAAAGAGAGAGAGAGAGAGAGAGTGAAGAAACAACAACAATAAATAAAACAAAGAATTTGTGTGCTCAAAATGCCAAAAGTCAGTCTGAAAACCAAACAATAAATAGCCAAAAATAAAAATTTAAATATACACAATATATGTATAAATCAAAGACGAAAATAATATAAACAAATTAAGCTCAAATCAAATAAATCTTTTACAAAATTGATGCCATTTCAATGTCAAGCAAAACAAAAAAAAGAAACAATAAGTCAACGGCGCGTGGGTTTAAACTGAAGGGTCTCTGAAACGTCTACAGAACACAACTGCCACAATTCGAGTGCATTTTTTATTGCAAATTGCAATTTGTGTTGTTTGCGTTTCAAATGAACGCAATTTTCAAGCACTGCTAAATTGAACGACTGACAGATGCCCTGGAAAATACTCTGAAAACTGTTCAATTGGTATTCTATGACTTGAAAGACTTTTCTTTGCAATTATTAAGTACAAAAGCAAAATAATTAAAATATTTTACAAATAAACTTTGAGGTTTTAAAGCACATCCCTAACTTCCACGTACACAGGGTATGCCTTAAAAAACTACAACAAAAGTGTACAAAACGCAATTTGAATTTATAATTTTTGCAATTATTTTTCATTAATTTGTCGTGCCGTAAAAAAAAAAAACAAACGCCAGGCAAGTGATATAAAAAATCATAGCGCATATCTCAAATGTTTACGCGCTATGTGAATTATATTTCGATCCCCCTGCAACGCTTCCCCCTTGGCCATAGTTTACCCACTCGTATAATTGCAAATGGCAGCGCGTTTCTAATTTGTTTATAGAATTTCAAATATCAGCTGCCGTTTGTTGATTGATGAACTAACGCAGCCTGTTATCCCCACACACTCATCCCCCATTTGTGTCTCTAATTTGATTTTTTGTTAATTAAAAATAAATTGCCTATAAAGAATAATAAACAAATTAACAAATTATTTACTGAGCTAACACGTTTTAGCTTCAGTTTGTTCAGTTTGTTGTGTGTACTCGCAGAATTAACAATCGCCCGTCAACTGAACATTTCAAAGCTATCGAAAAGTGATATATTGAGTTCTCTGATTGATGTCAGAGCTAAGATCATGATGTTCTTTTTGTTGATTAAGATGAGCACGTTTTTTATACAATTATGAGAAGATTTCAAGACCTCTACTGATGGCACATAAGCCATTTGAAAGTTATTCTATTGAGAGTTGTTTGAATCTTTTAAGAATTAGATAAATATAGAACTATGGCTCTAAATAACTTAGCAGCTATTTCGATAATCTTATCTATTATAAGACTATTAACTCTGACTAATTTCATTTATTTTATGTAAATTATACTATGAGTATCGAAGTTCAATCTGATTACACAATATATATAAATGACTAGGCAATAAAATTTTAATAATTTTTATTATTGACTTTCTTAATTGTCAGTTTAAGGGCTTGTCATAAATTAGTTAAGCAGTTAATTATAGGGATTTCCAAGGGTAATTTAGTTTTCTCCGTTTATAAAATAGCAGAATTGCAATATTTTCTTATATAAGAAGTGGATTATAACCGTTAAAGTAATTGCAGGAGATTATAATAATTATTTTGTGGCCATAAAATTGATTACAAGTGTCAAAATGAGTTGCATGACCGACAATTAGCAATTTTTTAAATATATATATGTAAATATATGTATATAAAGTCAGATAATCAACTGAATGACTTAAAAAGCGGAAACATGAACTTCAAACAGATTATGTTAGCTTTAATATCAATCAAGAACTACGTGCTAATGTTGAAGAATGCTTAAACACTTGCTGTACATTTATGAATGAATAAAGTGAATATCCGATAATATTGATAAATGGAAAATTCACACACGTACGTGTCAATTGAAAGCAGAAATGCATTTCACTTGGTTTCGTTCCGTTTTAGAGGAATCTCAATGGCACCATGGCCAGATTCTCAATTGAATCCAAGAATTTGATGTCATGGTAATTGCAATCTGAGATCTTCAAGCTGCTGTCGAACCGGCTACACGATACACGCATTGACCTTGCAACGCTTCAAAAGTGTACAAATCAATGTTTGAGTTCAGAAAATAAAAATTTATAAAAATAAAAAACAACGCTTCGTGCGCAGCTGCCAAAAAGAAACGAACGCAGAATATTTTAGCTTAATTTATTTCCATATGTTGCCTGTGTTAATGTTGTTGTATATGCGTAAATAACAACAACAACAACAACTACTACAAATAAACATTGGCTCAACGTTTCAGCTTTTTCAGTGGATTTATTTAATATACCTTTTAATTTTATAATTTTTTTGTTTTTGCATATCGTTAATTAATGGCAACTGTTGGGAGCAGGAATTGACCACGTTGTTGCACACACACATCACGAGACCAACAACAATATTAACAACAACTGATGAGCCAAGAAATCAATCATTCAAATTGATTTGTTGCTAATTTGTTATTCAAACAAGACGCTATCCAAACTCAAGTCAAACCAATAAACGCAAAATGCATTCATAAAATAATAATAAAATTAAATAAAAGAAATAAATCTTAGATTTATAAAGACATACATACAAATTCATATGTATGTATTAGTGTTGTCTTGACGCATTATCCAAGTGCTAATTGCATTTAGTTAATTAAATGTTAAAAGTTGAGCAAATTGAGCGAAACAACATTGGAAATGCGAAGGCAACAAAAAAAAACGTCAAGAGAGAATAGCAAGACAAGAGTGATCGACTAGTAGATACCATAGAAGGTTTTGATATGCACAGCTAAAGAAGCTTCTACCTCTCTCTATTCCAAACTATGATTTCATCTGAATTTTTGAAATTCGAAATACTTTAGGAGATGTATCCTTTTTTGTGAAGCAATTTCAATTTTAATGCATTTGAAGTGAAAACTTTAAACGCGTTTATCTCGAAACCACTTTTTTCGAAGCTGCGCCCGTAGTTCTGAACCGATTTTGATGAAACAAAGTGCAATCGACGCAGAATTGTCACCAATATGGTCCCTACCTCAATCATTATTTTAAAAATTTTTTACTACTTTTTTTTTATACTAAAATACAAAAGAAATTGCCCAAAATTGATTTTTCATTTTTCAATGGCTGCCATTTTGTAAAAAAAAATCGCAAAATTATGATTGAGGTAGGGACCTGAATTACATCTGTACTAAATCTAAGGCCGTTTACTTTTTCCATTTCTGATGATCCGAAGCGGAGTTATCCGTGCCGCAGACAGCATACCATTTTTTTCGACGTCCAACTTTGAAGGCCGACAACTTTTTAAACAGCCCTCGTACAAAGAAAAAAACACTTTTTTATTTTATTCGATATGTTCTTAAGACAATAAAAAAAAAACAGAATTTAAATAACTATTTCCGTTTTTAAATAGGATTTTTTTAAAAAAAAGGTCCCCCTTAATTAAATTACATTTTCTAGCTACAACTAACTAATTCTTTTTTTTAATTTTCCATGCTTTCATGGTATTAAAACATCAACTTGACAATTTTAATCAAGCGCAGACATGAGTTTTTCTTGGCTATTATTATAATAGCTGTGGCTCCAATATGGGGTCTAATAAAAACATGCACACACTCATGTGTCTTCATAAATAAGTTGTCAGTGTTGTTGCTGCATTTTGTGCGTCTCACGCTTTGGTCATTTGCTAATGTCAACGGCTCACAAGTTGCCGCCTGCTCTTCGTTTTCCTCAGCTGCAGCAGGTTTCGACAAATACGTAGTAAAAAAAAAACTTAAAAAAAAACTGCCGAAAACCTTGACCATATGTTTGAGTTGTTTGTTTTTATTTTTCTACAATCCATTTATACACGAGGGGATTTTCGAGTGCGTTAGCTACCGTTTGGCATTTATTATTATGTTTTATTTTATATTTTGCATGAAAAGTTTTCACCCCTTCAACAGTTGTCTTCAATTTTGAACATGTGTACATATATACTTTAAATGTATACCTTGTTTTGTTTTTGTATTTAACGCTCGTTTAACATTGAGTCATTTCTTTAAACATGACTTTTCTTAAATATCTGTCTGACAGTTCATCAAGTTTAAAGCGTGGTAAGCGCAATTTTTTCCACAAATTAAGCTTTCAATAGCAAAGCATAAGATTATAATGATGTTTAAGAGAATACCCTGTAAGCTAAATAGTTAGCTTAACTATGTCATACTTAAATGATTTAAAATGGCAACAGTGTCTGACATTCCTAATGCAAATCTTCCATCATCAATTGAAAGTTCCATGGAAGTTTCCCGTTTAAATATTTTGTTAATTATCAGATTCTTTTTTTCGACACGTGACAGAAATTCCCACAATTTATTATACAAACAATTTTAGCAGTCATTAACTTTTTTGTTATACCCTCGAAAAGGGTATTATACTTTGGACGTAAACGTTTCTTTTAAGACATTTCTTATTGTTAAAAAGATGGGCTTAATTATAATTTTCCATAATTGTTTCTCTATTTTCTACATATTCTGAGAATATTTTGATGAATAAACTATTTAATAACGCAATCATAGAAAGTTTGGCTCGATAAATGAGATAAACAATGATAAATCATACGAATTTTGAATCGTTATCAAACAATTTTAACTTAAGCAATTTATGGTTAACATTGATTTATTAACAAAACTGATATTCAAGGGTATTTATTCACCGTCTATCCACAAATATTTGTTCTTTCTTCTGTTTATTTTTTTGTGGTCCATTATCGATAATTATTGAAACTGCTTTTAATAGCAGAGAATAATCAAATAATTGTAAACACATTTCACTTTTGCGCATTGCGAAAGTGTCGAAACTACTTATGAAAATAACGGCAATTTGAACGTAATAATAGCAACAAAAAAAAAGAAATAAATAATAACTGCCATAATAATAATAATAGCTGATAATTGCGTCAACTTAAAGAGCGGCAATCAATCAAAACTCTCATTGGTTTGCTTTCAAAAAATGTTGTTTAATTTATTGTTTTTTATGTTTTTGTTGCTTGCAGATTCGTTGGAGGGAACGAGGAGCACGAGAAGAAGAACACTTGACCAAACAACACAAAAGTAAAACAGATTCCATTTCAATGATACTGCGGACGAGTCTTTGGCTGCTTGGACTGCTGCTGTTGACGCTGCTGCAGATCCAGGTGGAGGCCACGGACGAGGATTATGGTGAAAATGGGGACAATGCAAGTGGAGGCTACGAAGGAGGCGCTGATATCTATGAGCCAGCTCAACAGGCGGCGGATCTGGAAGCTGACAAGCAACAGCAACGCAACAGCGTCGAGGGCGACGACACATCCAACCAGTCCAATCAGACGGATAATGCGTTGCCCTCCATGGAAGAGCAGGATGCAACCACAATCAGAGTGCCAGAGGCGCCACTGCCCACAGCTCCGACGGCATTCACCGAGCAGGATGAGAACACAGCGGCTGAGGTGATGGAGGATGCGCCCACTCAGAAGCAGGAGAAGAAGCATTCACAGGAGTACTACTACGACGAGATGCACGACGAGGAACAGGCGGAAGTAGCCCAAGGAGATCAGCACCACCAGGAGGAATTGCCCACAGCGGCAACCACAACCGTACCCGAGTATGTGCGCAAAGCGAAAGCGGAAAGATATCCCAAGGCCCAAAGCAGCGACTATACCGAAGAGGATGTGATGGTGGAGCAGCAAACGCAGCCAGCGGAGCACGAACAGGAGATCATCTATCATGATGAGCCGGCACAGCCGCAGGCGCACGTACAACAGCTGCCCACGCACAACAATGCGAAGCCCTTCAAGGCCAACTCCGATGAGTATTACTACGATGATCAGGTCGACAGTCTCGAGCATGGCACTGGGAAGACCACAACGACAGCAACAACAACAAGAACAACAGAAGCGCCTTTTCCAGTGTTGCAGTCGCGTTTTGGCGGCTTTGGAAATTGGCCCACATTGACACCCAACTTGTTGGCCACCAGTGCTCCAGCAACAACTACAAGCACAACAACAACAACATCAACGACAACGACAACAACAACAACAACAACAACGCCAGCGCCACGTAAGCAATCGAAGCATATACACTTGGCCAAGCCAGAGTTGTTGCCTGCGGATCAACTCCGCAACTACATCAAGGATGTTTACATCCGCATGCCCTTGGCCGTCATTGTGGATCCTTCGGCTGCCTCACTGAATCAGGCCAAACGACTGTACATTGATGCACTGCAAGACAAGAATATCAATATCAAAATTGTGCTGGTCACCCTAAATGAATCGGGTAAGCAAATCGTCTCTAGTTCGATAAAATATCGATAACATTGTTGCTCCCTTTGGCAGGTGTGCCATCCTCTTTCAGCTTTAACAACACACGCGAGTTCATTGCGGGCCTGAACAGCACCAAGGAGCACGAGGGCGGCAATGCTTTTGTGGGCGTGTTGCAGGCCGCCGAATTAGTGCCCTACGATAGTGCCATTTTCATCTCAACGGCTGTGATACCACCGCACACCGAAATCGTTCAGGATGCGGCCATAACGCTGCTAAAGAAACGCATACGCGTGAGTTCTATTGAGTGAGAGAGCTTTTAAAGGCTCCCTCTCTCTCTCAAGCTTTCAACTATCAAAGCTTGCTCAACTAACACTATGTTCATCTCTTTTCGCCGCATGTCTTTGCAGCTGTTTATGCTGTGGTACGGCGAGCGATCCGCAAGTGAGAACGAAACCGAGGAGGCTGTGGGCGGCATACTCGGCGAGGTTGCCATACGCTCGGGCGGCGAAATCATTCACATTGTGAGCACCGAGCATGGACAACACATAGCGGGCAATACGGTAAACAAAAAAGCCAAGACATAAAACAAGAAAGTAAAGTTATCTGCGGCACGCCGAAGATTTGATGCTCTTGCAGGCAAATTTCTTTAAAAATGAATTCTTGACTTATCGTATTTCTGGCAGCTACGGTAGTTTGATTTTAACCAAATTTTGTCATTGCTCTGTATAAAACATACCTGTTGAATTTCGATTAGAATTATTAATTAATTAAATTATTTTTGGAAATAATCGTAGTGACTATATAGTTCACTGTTGAAAAATGTTTGATTATTTAATTATTACGATTACAAAAAATCAGAAATAATCTAAAATAATTACAGTTATTCAAAAATAATCAAAAAAAAATCTGATTACTTAGAAAGATAAAATAATCAGAAATAATCAAAAATTATCAAAAATAATCCGACTACTTAAAAAGATTATTTTTGATTATTCCTGATTATTTTTGAATAATTGTAATAATTTTAGATTATATCTGATTTTAAATAATTGGGCAAAAAACGAAAATGATCGTAATTTAATCATTAGTTCGACTTTTAAACAAAAATATTCTAATTATGATTATGATTAATAATCATTACTTAACAGGTATAAAATTTCATACATATATAATTGTACTTATGAGTTTGGTTATTATATCTGCGGAAACAACAAAGTTATTCATACTAGACCTTTTCAGATTAGACTTAGTTATACCGATCGTAGTATGATATAGTATGTTCTCTCGAATCATCTAGGCGGAAATGCCCAAATCGAATCCGCATGATTTGACTTAGAATATATATACTTTATGGGGTATTCCAAGTACCCTCCGCAAGGGTATAAAAACAACAATCGTAATTAGTGTAATTAAAAGGCTGATGGAGCTCAGTTGAGCTCAACCAGATAGCTAGCCTGCTGCCAAGTGTTGAAATTGAAAGTGGCGACAACAACAACAACCACAACCACAACAACAACAACAACAACAAGTGTTGCCCAAGCAGCCAAGTGAGACGCAAATATCAGCTTGGATTACCTTTCGGGCAGGTGCTCAAGAGCACGACGCGACTTGTTGCTGTTGTTGCTATTGCTGTTGATGATGTTGCATCTTTGTGCAAAACTAGGTTATGGAAAGAAAAGTGAAGGGCAAATTTGTTTATAGAAAGGAAACTAGACATTCCAAACAATAAGAGCAACAACAATTACTACTGCCAAGTGTTGTTCAATATCTTCTTTAATTTCCAATTGCAGTTAACGCTCGTCTCGGATGAGTATCAAGGATCACAGGAGTTGGAACTGCCGGTGGATACAACGCTATCAAGTTTACATGTGCGCATCGATGCCAACATGCGGCGTGCCTCACTGTCAACACCCAATGGTGGTTAGTTCAACAGTTAACCCAACACCAACACACACACACACACACACACACACACACACACACACACACACACACACACACACACACACACACACACCAGCTATTTCACTCTTTAGTACTAACCAACAAATTTGTTGAAGACGTCGAAGAAGCGAGATACAAAATCAGAGCAGGGTTGTATACACTATGGGATTTAATTTTATGTGGATAAAGTTTTTCATAAAAAATATACTTTTAACAAAAAAGATTTAATGCAGATTTTCTGAAAATTTCTAAAAATTGATATTTTAACCCCATGTTCCTCCATTTCATACAAAAAGTGGCATTTTAGCAGTTTTAAAAAAATCACAAAAAATACTAGCGAAGAGATTTTTTAAAAGTCACCCTCAGAATTGTTTGAAGAACTTATTCGCATCAAAATATTTTTAGTTTGAGACCGATAAAAAAAGTTGAAAAGTAAAATTTTACAAAAATTCAAATTTTTCCATAGGTACCTAATGGGTTAAATGGGTTTTGTATCATTAAAAAAAGGAATTAAAGGGTTAAAGAAATTTTTGTATCATTCAAACGGAATTTAAATGAATAGAAGATTCAATTTAGAAATCTGCATCAAATTTTTTTTATTAAAGGACCTTTTTTTTTGAATAGCTTTATCCACATATACTTATTTCCCTGAGTTACTTCATGGTAGTGTTGTATAAGTTCAGCGTGTACGGGTTTCACCAATAAGGGATCTTCAATGTTGTGGCACGCCTACAAGGGTGTAAGCCACGTTTAGGCTAGCATCGATTTAAGTCGTTTTTTGTAGCTAACTATCGATATAAATACTTGTATGTTAATTTAACGCTCATTCACGCTCTTCTTTCTTTTCTATCACAAAGTCTATCTCTGTCTTAATATGTCTCAAGAGTCAACTGTACTTATTTATATGTGCTTAGCTAGTAAGTTCTATTTTAACCAACCTCCTCCACCTTCCCTAAAATTCCCACTGATCTTTTATGTATATAGAAAAAAAAAATAAGTAAAGAAAATATCCCCCAACGCTTTCCTTAACCAAAACGCTAGCTTAATGCTCAAAACCTAACATTTAACTTGTAGTACAAAAGAAATTCTTTAAATATACTTACAGATACATACATACATATATGTTTAATGTTTTACACAATAAAAATAATAAATGTTTAGCTTGTAAGGGTCTACAATAAAAAAAAAAACAGCAACAGCGTTTAGAAACCAAAATGGCAAATAACAAACCAAATTTTTTTTGGTATATTTTTAAATCCCAGCACAATTTTTAACTCGACTTTGCACCTTTTGTCCTTTGTTTTGTCCTGCGCGTAAGTATTTCACTTATTTCCAACTTTTTTCTAACTCTCAACTTTATCCAGCACAATTTGTAACTGCTTTCTAACCAAAAGGTACAACAATATTTATTCACTAATTGCTATCAAATTGGCCTAATAGCCGGATTCTCGCGTTAATCACTCTAGTCAACAGCTACGTCCACGTATTTGTGTTCAAAGTTCATCACCGTCTTATATGTATGAGTATAAATAGATTAAATGCCCAGACAATTTGCAATTATGAGTCAAGTACTGACTGGCGAACAATCTATAGTCGATTCTATCTCAACAAAGCTCAAGTCAGGCTAGCTGAGACTCCAATAAAAAAGTCAGCTTATCTCAGCTTTTTGTTAATCAAGTCGACGCTTTAATGTGCTTTTAAAATTCCGGTTTCAATTTTAACTCGTTGACTTATGAACTTTCGTTATTTCTGTTAAGTGAGTCAAGTTTATTTTTAAAAACAACTTTGTACTAATTTTGTTCAAATGTTGCATATTTTTAATATTTACAAAACACAAATACGCCATAAACACATTAAATAGCTTGCGGAAGTAAAATACTGATAGCGTGAGAGAGATAGAGATAGAGAGAAAAACTTGACGACAGCGCGCTCTCCCACACACACATACACACACACTTCCACCCGCATAACTTGGGGAACTTTACCGCTATTTTTTGTACAAATCAATTGAAGTTGCTGCGCTTTTTGCCTGGCGCAATACCGAAAAGATTGCAACGAGCAGTTTGTAAAAGCAAACAACTGAAATCATTAGCGCACATTTTAAACACATAGAAACCAAAATGAATCACAGATAAGCACGTAATACGTATGCACATGTGGCAAAACAATATACATATAAATGATTGCCAAAATTTCACAGTGCATCATTAGTCGATTTTATATTTTTATAAATATATGCAAATACATACACATAAGTTACACAGTCAGCATGCATTTGTCCATTGCCATGGCCAAGTTCAAAAGTGGCCTGACTAAAATCGACAACTGCGACACGAATTAAAATTAATACTTTAACGTTTCGGCCATGTCAGGTGTCAAGCGAATTTATTAGGTACATTTAACGCGACTTGTCTTACGCTTAACGCGTCATCATATATTTATTAATTTTTTTGATTTCACGGCGAGAAACAATTGTTTTTATACCAAGTATTTTGCAGAAGTGTTTTCCTTTCACAGCAGCAACAACAACAAAAAAATAACACCAACAACAGACCAGCTGCTGCATAAAATACACAACAACCGCAGAGTTGCCAGCTCACTAGCCGCTGCCTTCTGTTTTTGTAATATATTTAATATACTTGATAATCACTTGCACATATTGTTGGGTTGAGTGTTAAGCTGTTTTAATTTACAGCTAATTGTTTGACTTGCGTACAATTAATACAATTTATTTGCAATTTATGTATTCATTACACACTACACAGTCTGGCAACGCTGAACTCAAACAGCTGTTCACGCGTGCGCAGTGAATGGCAAAATAGCACCTGTTAACTTGTACATATATTATGTGTATTTTATTTTCATTTAGACATCAATTTAAAGAAACTAGTCAAATTCAAGTCAACGAACGATACACGAAATGCCAATAATGACGAACTGGACGCTTACGTACCGCTCAACAAGCTGCGCAAAGCGACAATCTTCAAGCTGCAACTGACGCCGCAATTGGCCAACAACAAATACAATGTTTTTGTACGCGCCGAACGTAAAGCTGATGTTTTTCTTGGTAAGTTGAAAACCAATCAATTTTGAAATGTATAAAAGTCAACTAGGCAAGCGCACTTGACGCATACAACTGAGCAGAATTTTTATTTAAATATGCGACGTATTGCTTGTCTCATCACCAGTGATGCCAAATATATTCCGGGAAAAAAGTCAAAACGGCCAAGGATAACAGGAAAAAAAGCCGAAAAACAAAAAAAAAAAGAGACAAAACAGGCCAAACTTTTTATCCTATTTTTTTTTTAATTTAAAACTCTTATGGCATCTTCAAGGATTTTTTTTCAGCATTTTCTTTGTCATTGAATTTTCCCCTATATATATATATAATACATAATTAAATTTTTTTACATATATGTATTTAATTGCCAAAATAGCATTTAGCATTTAGTTTTTACCAAACTAACTTGGCTAAAAACCCTCTCTACTTCAGCATTCGTACATGGCAACGATAGACGAGTCAGAGCGAAAATGACCACTTCTGAAAAAGGGTTATTGCCTGTAGAGTCTCGATATTTGTTTGCTTCGGACCAAACTTTTATGTATACTGGGAAAGTGTTTTTGCCAATTTATCGTTTCCAGATATTCAAATTAAGGTCAAAAATTGACAGTATAGAATCCTTTTTGGATTTAATTTAATTGTATTTTCGGATAGAAGATGTTTGAGATTTTTCCCTGGCTGAAGCAGTTTAAAACCAGACAAATCTATCCGAAAAAAGGCCGAATTGGCATCACTGCTCATAACAACAAAAAAAGAACCACATTACTTTACTGTTGCTCTGTTGTTATTGATAACAAGCCGCTGATAACCGTATCAACCTTGAGAGCGGCTACTAAGCGTCATTCCAAGCGAAACGGATTGATCGTTGACGCCAACCATATTTCACCAACAACAACAACGTGTTCCGTTTGAATGCACTCATCGTTGACGTTTTCTCTTGTCAATTTGCAGGTGATATTATTAAACGCATCGACAGCTACTATTCACATGGGCAGAGTGAGCCCAGATTGTCTGCTCCGGCCAAGCTGAAGTTCCCTGAAACACGGGAGAAGCTGGAGCATGATATTGACTCGCCCAAGAGCGAAGTGGAAACATTCTCCGATAAGGAGCTTGTGCATCCGACAACGAGCCTCAATCAAACACAGTTTGCCGCTGCAACGGGAGAACCGCAACGCGCCAGCCTCAATGCCATGTTGCTGCAGCGCTGCGGCACCAAAATTGAACTCAACACACAATCCCAGCTGCTAATCACGCCGGGACAAATCTCCACACTCCTATTCGAGGTGACAAACATGCGAGCAGAGCGTGTCTATCAAACGGTTCAAGTGACTGACGAGCGTCGTTTTCTCGTGCAGCTGACACCAACGAGGCGAGTTTATAGGGCGGTCAATCTCTAAAAGACAAGAGAGATCCTTAGTATTATTTGTTAAAATTCTAATAGAGATTTATTTGTATTGCAGTTTCTATTTACGTGCACACGAAACGGGCACTGTGCGTCTAACTGTGCTGGCGCCAGCGGGAACAGCGACAGGAACAACGGACAGAATCACATTCACCAGCTATGGACGTGAAACGGCCACAATGGCGCTCAGCTTGAGGGTGACATCCAGCTTTGATGCGCAGGTGAGTCTGTGTTGCTAGAATCGAATCAATTACAACTCCAATGACTTTCTATTTACATAGGACATTACTGGTCCCACGTTGTCTTGGGAGTTTGGCAATCGCTGCGATTACGTGTCCAATGATGGACAGAGCTGTGGCGATCGTTTTTGGACACTGGATGTCACCGCACAGGATTGGCAGTCGGGCATGCTGCGTTTGCAGGCAACTCCACCGGATGGATTGTTTTACAGAAATTATTATACGGCCGGCACAACGGAGCCACTGAAAGCCACCTACATGGCCTCTTGCTGTGAGCCCAAGGTGGCCCTTGTAGCTTACGATGCGGCCGGCAATCAGCGCAGCATTAACATCGATGTCAGGGATGTGGTCTTAACGGAAGCTGCCATTGCGGCCATTTGTCTTGGCGCCATTCTGTTGCTGCTGCTGATTGTGCTCATCATTTGGAGCATTGTTTGGTGTTGCAAGCGACGCAAGGTGTCGTTGGAGCTGCCCACATATCGATCGCACTCCACGCGCAGCATGGAATAGTTTTAATTCACATTTTGCCACGAATTTTAAGTATTGCCCATAATAAAACAATTGAGAACAATTTAGTCGATTCGCCGACTATAAGATACCCGTTACTCAATTAAAGTATGCATTTAATGTATCTATTTATGGTATTTAGAACAGTCTTGACTAGTGTTTTAATTACAACTTTTTTAGTTATACCCGTTACTTAAAAAAATAAGTAAATGGGTATATTGTGTTCCTTGCAATGTATGTAACAGGGAGATGGAAGCATCTCCAACCCTATAAAGTATATATATTCTTGATTAGCATCAACAGCAACCAAATTTGGCACACATACTTCTATAAATCCCACTCAGATCAAGTTTGTTTCAAATTTCCCACTTGTTTAAGTTATTTTTAAGCACTTGTTTTTGGTTTCTCCCTGTTGCACACATTGCAACGTACACAATATACCCTTGTGCTTAACGAGCGACGGGTATTAAAAACGGGTGGAAAACTGTTAACCGCTTATCAGCCAAAGTATTGAAGCAACAAGTGACAATTGAACTGCGGCACACTCTTTCTCTCACTCTTTCGCTGTCTATGTTTTACTCTCTCTGTTGCCTCTTCCGTTGCTCTCCCGTTGACACACTTACCGCGATTGAGAATGCCAGCGATGAGAGCGTTCGTTGGCTGCGGAGGCGGTGCATGCACCACGGGCGGCGCTGCTGGCAGCAGGAGCGGCTTATTGGGAAAGTCGTCGAAGGTGAGACCCGTCACAGAAGCGCTGAGCAATGGGTTTTTAACAATTCGGTTTGCATTGTTGTTGTTGACGCGCGACGACGACGACGACGACACGTCACCTTTGGAACGTTCGGACATGTTTACAACCGCGATAGCACAGCGATGCGTTCAGTCCAGGTGTGTTCTGCGTTGCGCAGTGCAAATTTTGCCAGACAATAGAAAGAGTTTTTGGGTCCACAGATGGGTGCAAAGTTAAGAAAAACAAGACAATCAAAAATTTACTTGCAACGCGCACAATACATTAACCAGGGCTGCAGCAAAACAGATAAGTGGCCCAAATCGTTAAGTGTGGAGTAGCTCTACGCTGGCTTCGTTAAGTGTGGAGCAACGTAAACATGTGAATGACTGAGCTTTCCAGAGCAGCTTAATTAAAGGAAATTTAAGATATATTTTGTAGCGCGCTAAAATAAATTTACATTTATATTTGATTCTACATTTAATACAAAATTGTTTACTTAAAGCTTACAAGTAGTTTAGCTCATTGTGAATGGCAGCTGTTGTTACAACTGTTGTTTTGTTTTGTTCTAAAAAGCGCCTCAGCTGTGCGCCAAAAACACAACTAAGTGGAAAGATTTTAGTACATTAGTTGTCACTAATAATTAGACTTTATATTAGTGAAGTACTGCACGGTAAGTTCATCTTCAGATAATTTGTTAATATGTATTAATTGGCCAATTGACTGCTCAAGGTCATATTGGACTGTGTAATATACAGTTCTCAATATATTGTCAATATTTCGAATAAAAGTAGCTGCTTTTGCACCTGTTGCATTCCGTACGTATGTATGTATTTATTAGAAAAGCTCTGTTGAGTTCTTTGTAAAAACTACAACACATATGTAGATACACATAGGGTATATAAATATTTACACATTTGCTGATTTTGAGGAGGGGCTCGTTTAGTAAAGCGTGATAAGTAATCATTGTATGGAATAATAAAATTAAGATAGACCCATTGAACTTGTGCTACAATAGAGGTCAATTTCAACAACATTGTGAAATACGTTATTTTTTGAACGACTTAAAGATTAATTAATTAATTCATTAGAATTTAAAAGATATTTGCAACTCATTTTTATATTGAAAAAAATGTAAAATTTATTTTACTTATTTTATGGAAACAATTTAATTTTAATTATTTTAAAAATCACAATTAATTTGTATATTACATTTTTTATTGAAACAGTTGGAGTGATTAGCTTATTATTGTTGCTATTTTAATACCCTCTGGAAAGGGCATTGAGATAAACGCTGAAGTGTTTACCTATGCTGACTTATCAGAGAGGGAGACCACTCTCTCTCTCTCTCTCTCTTTCTGCTGATAACACGCCCCAGTTTTCATATTTAACCAACAGTAAATCTCACTCGCAGTTCATTCGCAGGTTGATCGAGAAACATTAAACATGTCGGGAAAACTTATTCGTTGGGGCATCGCATCCGCTGGCAAGATTAGCGAGGACTTTGTGATTGCCTTGGGCACACTTCCAGCCAGCGATCACAAGGTGGTTGCGGTGGCTGCACGTGCCCAGGATCGTGCTGAGGAGTTTGCCAAGAAGCATGAGATTCCCACTGCCTATGGCAGCTACGAGGAGTTGGCCAAAAGCAAGGATGTGGGTGAGTCTTGGCATTGGATTTATAGGTGATTCGCCAAACGAAGAATACCAAAATTTCCAAGTAAAAATTAGGAAAACAAAACTAGGAAGCATTTAATATGGACAAGAAAGTTAGGAAGCCTAACTTCGGAATAATGTTAAATAAAAACAAGGAAAACAAAATTTAGAAGACAAAAATTAGAAAAAAGTCAAAATCAAAAATATATTTTATTAAAAAATTGCGCGATCCAATAAAATCTTTAACTTTTCCTTCGATTAAGACTCTTTTGTATTTGGATTATTTCTTTTCCGGCTTTAATCTTAAATTCCTTAAATTAATCTATAATCTTGGTTCTTCTTTTTAATATATTTTACAAATTCAAATATTACCCGAAGATTCTAAATTAAATATTTTTGATATTGATTTTTCATAAATTTTGTCTTCCAAATTAATTATTCCTTATTTTTAAATCTCGAAATATTTCTTACTTTAATTTTTTTTATTTATGTTTCCTCTTCTTTCCCATCCTAATTTTGGTTTCTTAAAGTTTTTGTTTTTATTGATCTTAAAAACATATGCGAAAATCGTATGAGGATTTATAAGTATCCCATCTTGTGCTATCTACTCTTCCAGATGTGGTCTATATTGGCGTGCTGAATCCACAGCATTATGAGGTCTCGCTGCTGATGCTGAACCACGGCAAGCACGTGCTCTGCGAGAAACCGCTGGCGATGAACAAGAAGCAAGTGGAGGGCATCCTGGCGGCGGCCAAGGCCAATAAGCGCTTCTTCATGGAGGCTGTCTGGTCGCGCTTCCTTCCCAGCTATCAACATGTGCGCCAGCTCATCCAGACCGGCGCTCTGGGCGAGATCAAGGAGGTGGTGGTCAACTTTGGTTTCCCGCTGGCCACTGTCGATCGTTTGCAGTAAGTTTGCAGCTACATCTGAAGATAATTGGAGATGTATAGATTGTAATGTGATGCGATTGCAGGAAACGTGAGCTGGGCGGTGGTGTCGTCTATGATCTTGGCATCTACACCATTCAGGTGGCACAGTGGGCATTCCAGGAGGCACCGCAGAAAGTTGAATCGAGTGGCACCACAAATGCCGAGGGCATCGATGATGATGTGAGCGCCACTTTGACCTACAGCGGCGGACGCACTGCACGCATGCGTGTCTGCTCCAAGGAGAAGCTGGACAACCTGGCGGTGATCAAGGGCAGCAAGGGACAAGTGACGGTAAGCAAACAACAACGCGCCCCTTTCGATTCTATATACGAATTAGGAATCAAATAATTAGGAATCCAAAATCACGAATCCGAAATTAGGAATACAGTAATTAGGAATCCAAAATTGGGAAGACAAAAATTGGGAAAAAACAATAATTGGGTAGACAAAAATTGGGAAAACTAAAATTAGGAAAACTAAAATTGGGAAAAGAAAAAAATTGAAAATAAAAAATATTTAATTAAAAATCGTGTGATCCTAATTTAAGATTCATAATTGAAAATATTAAAAATGACTATTTTAACCCCTTTTTCCTACTTTTCGCACAAAAAGTGGCTTTTTTAGCAATTTTGAACAATATATAAAAAATACTAGCAAAAATAATTTTGAATATTTTTTTTGCAGTTACTCTTAGAATTGTTTCAAGAACTTTTTTGCACCCAAATATTTTTTGGAAAAAATCCATGATAAAAGTTGAAAAAGTTGACATTCACATAAATTCGAAATTTTCAATGTATACTTAATGGGTAAAGGAAATTTTTGTATCATTCAAACGGAATTTAGTGTATGTATTGACTAGCGATTTAAGACGGTTGTCTACCCTTTCATATTTTGATTGCTTTTTTTCGGGCCTAACTCTAATGACAGGAAAACCAAAGATACTTTTCCTAATTTGTTTACACTAAATATTTTTCTTAGTCGAAATTCTCAATTTATGATTCCTTATATTTTCTTCCCAATTTTGGATTTCTAAACATTTTATTCTTGGTTTAGTTTTCTTCTTTTTTAAAATTCCTTAAAAAAGTTTCGGAATTCGTATGAGGTACCCCCTCTCTCTGTCTCACTGATAACTGGTTGTTCACGTTGCCGTTAACTGATCAAAGCTTCCTTATCAGCATTGGTCTGACTTTACAGACTATGCCTTATCTTATCCCCCCATCCCCATTTGATTATCCATTTTGACTTTAATACTTGTGTCTTGTTGTTACAGTTGGTTGATTTCTGGTCGCCCAACAAACTGATCGATATTGATGGCAAGGAGAAGGAATGGTTGCCCCCCAAGGGTAAGCACACCACCAACTATGGCAACTCGGAGGCCATGCGCTACGAGGCGGAGGCAGTGCGTCAGTCCATACTCGCTGGCGAGCTGGAGAACAAGACCGTCAGCTATGCGGACAGCTTGCTATTCGCACAAATCGAGGATACGATCCGCAAGCAGATCGGTGTGCTTAACAAATTCGATGAGGAATAAGAAAGAATATACATTTTTATGAAATGTTATAATTAGTTTGTCATTTAAAAACTGATGTATTCGTTACAGTCAAAACATTTATAGTACTTAAAATCAGATTAACTTGTAAATTTATAATAAAAAAAAAGTATGAATTCTTATCTATCATAACCATAATAATCTTTGTCAATTATTCATTATTATAATTATATCTTGGAAGATGCTTCTTTAAAATGATTTGAATGAATTTATTTAGAATGTTTGTAAAATTCTTAAAGTTATTTAAGAAATAACGAAAATTAGAAGGTATGACTTTGTTAATGTCAACATTCTCGTAAGAGATAGCTGAAAAATTTAAAAAAAGCCTTTTTCGAAAATAAAAGACACTTATTGGAGTACAGCATTTATAATTTAACCCTCTAATGCCCACGTAAAAAAAAGAAAGGTTAGCAATCACTAATTTTTAGAAAAAAAAAATACGTAGTAAATCTCATCGTAGAGCAATAAAAGAAAAACTGCCTGATGGAAAATTAAGTTCTTCATTGTAACAATTTGCATATATAGTTATACATTAAATTATAAATATACAGGGGTGCCACAGAAATTGCTTAAATTTCTCTTAAATTTGTATGAAATTTAAGCGAAAGCGATTTCTGTGGCACCCCTGATAATTACACTAATTTTCAAAGCTTTAACTGAGATTTGTTTTTAAAACTTATATTTTTTATTGTTATAATAAAAATTGAAAAATTACTTTTATACTATCATTTTTAAATAAAACAAGTGGGAAAGGCTATAGTCGAGCTCCCGACTATAAGATACCCCTTACTTATTTAAATAATATTTAAAATATTTTGTATTGCATGCTTTTAGGCACTTACATTGCTTAAAAACTTTAATCAGTCATTACCACCTTTCTATTTGTCCGATCTTGTTACGATTTAGTAGGATGATAGGTTATAATAGTTTCTAACGTTAATTAGTAAAAAATAAAAGAACAAATTTGGTTGCTCTAGCTCTTATAGTCTCTGAGATCTAGGCCCTCACACGAACGGACGGACAGGGCTATATTGACTCGGCTGTTGATGCTGATTAAGAATATATACACTTTATAGGGTCGGAGATGCTTCCTTCTCCCTGTTACATACATTGCAACGAATACAATATCCCCTTTTACCTATTTTTTAAGTAACGGGTATGAAAAATATACTAAAAAATGTTTATCCAGTTTCTCATAACTCTTACTTGAGTCAAGTCAGATATTAAATTGCGGACTGAGGCGACAATAGCTGGCTCTTATGCCGTTTTTTCATGCTGATAAGAATCAGCTTCATAGTCATAAATAAGTAACTAGAAAAATAGCTAAAATTAAAAGTAATCACCATTTACCACAACTAATTAAGATTAAACAAACTATTTTAAAGAAATTAAATGAACTGAATCAAATATACAATCTGTGAGTTCGGTTGAGATATCTTAAGAAACAGAAAAGTTTTCCATGCTAAGCAATTCCCTGAACTTTGACCACGAATTTGACCCACTTGAAGGTCGAACAATAAAATTGTCTCAGCTTTGTTGTGTGAAAATTTCAGCTTTCTAGGCTTAACCGTTTGGCCTACACGTCAGTCAGTCAGGACAAAGAGTTTTATATACTTATTTATGGATAATACACAAATATATAAATAAAGTTAAGTTTGAGTGTGAAAATTATCTATGTTTTTATTATTATGATTATTATTAATAATATGAAATGAAATTCTGTGCGAAAATACGGAATAGCAAGTTAAGAAGAGTTGCGCCCGGTGCAGGTGTGAGAATGGAAAACCGCACGGGTTCTGTTATCAGTGAGGAATGTAATGAAAAAATGCAATTGCAGCGAATGCAGATGCTAGGCACTGATAATGGGACACACACACACACACACACACACACACACACACACACACACACACACACACACACACACACACACACACACACACACACACACTTACACACACCACACACCATTAGGGGACACCGAGTGTCGTCAGTTATGCCAACGATTTCGCGTCGAGAACATTGATAGCGAACTCATCACGATGCAGGGCCAGAAACTGAATCTAAACTGGGGCATTGCAGCAGCTGGACGAATAACCCAAGACTTTGTGACAGCCCTGGGCACCATTGAGAGTTCCCGTCACTCGGTGATCGCCGTCGCGGATGTGGAGGGGGAACGTGCCCAGGAGTTTGCACAACGCAATCAGATATCACGTCATTACGATGGCTTCGACGCGTTGTCCCAGGATCGAGAGGTGGACATTGTGTACGTGGGCACACTGAATCCCTATCACTATGCCGTGGTCCAGCTGATGCTGTCCCGTGGCAAGCATGTGCTGTGCGAGACGCCCCTGTGCCTGGGATTGTCACAGGCTAGGGAACTCTATGCACTGGCCGAACAACGGGGAGTCTTCCTCATGGAGGGTGAGAATTAAGTAACTGTTATAACTTTAGGGTATTTCATAGTCTGGCACTTTCTACAAAAGTGCTCTAGCCAGGGACCGTAGCTGTTATAAGTCTTAAAATAAAAATTGCAAATTAACAATTATCTCCAAATTTATTTTTTAAAGTTACGAAATAACAATTACTTTTAATTTTTATTTAAATAGTCAAAAATACTCATTAAAGTTCAATTTTAAATAAAAAGCTGTGAAATAACACTTATTATTGATTTTTTCAATAAAAATAAAAAAAGGGGGTATTTTTAATTTTTATTTTAAAAGTTACAAATAAGAGTTATTAGGTACCCATTAGGTACCCAATGAAATTTTCGAATATATGTAAACGTCAACTTTTTCAACTTTTTTCCTCGATTTTTTAAAAAAAATGATTTGATGCAGAAAGTTTTTTTGAACAATTGAAATACATAGTAACTGCAAATATCTCTTCGCTACTATTTTTTATCATTTTTTGAAAATGGCTAAAAAGTTACTTTTTGCATTGAAATGAGAAAAAAGTGCCTTTTTCGCCATTTTCAATAAATTATAAAAAATACTAGCGAAGAGATATTTGAAAAAACATTTTTGCAGTTACTATTTAAATTGTTTAAAGAAACTTTCTGCATCAAAACATTTGTTTTAAAAAATCCAGGAAAAAAGTTGAAAAAGTAGACGTTTACAAAAGTTCGAAAATTTCAATGGGTACATAATGGGTTAAGGAAAACATTGCATCATTCGAAAGGAATTCAAAAGACCTTTCCATTGATACCAAATATTAAATGAAGTAAGCTCAAAATTTGGCTAGAACTAACTTTAAAGGGTGCCAAAATACTTTTGGTCACCGCTGTATATGTATGAAGTAATTATTGGCAAACAAAATACAAATTGATACCAAAAATATACTAGAAATCATAAAAATATCAAAAAAATTGCATCACTTAAACTTTTGTTTTTGATTTTTAAATAATAATAAGAAGTTTTATTTGTAGCTTTTAAAATAAAAATCAAATAAAACTCTAATTTTTTATTGAAAAAATCAGACATGGATGTTTTTTTCACAGCTTTTAATTTTAAAAATTTAATTTTAATGATAATTTTGGACTTTTTAAATAAAAATTAAAAATAAGAGATAAATTTGATTTATATCTTATAAATTGAAAATATAAGGTTTTGGCTGATATCGATAGTTCCGACTGAAATAGGAATTTTTTGGGTATACCTTTAGTATAGCTATAGTAAGCATATTTCCTTTACATTGATTTTTTTTAGTTGAAATTAGCATTCACAACTCTTATTTGCAGTCCCTGGTTCTAACTTGTTTTTTTTTATTGTCTTTAAGGCATGTGGAGTCGCTTTTTTCCCAGCTACGATCGGCTGCGGGAACTGCTCCTCAGCGATTCCATTGGCGAGGTGAATCTGATCAAATTGCAGCATGGCTTTCGCTTGCTGAATGTGGAGAGGATCAACAGTCGGGCACTGGGTGGATCCATTACCCTGGACATTGGCATTTATGCCCTGCAGCTGGGACAATTTGTCTTTGGCTCGCCACCCGTGAAGATCATTCCAAGTGGCACGCAATTGAATGGCGATCGTGTCGATGTCCAGACCGAATTTATACTCGACTATGGGGACAATCGTCGTCTGGTGGCGCTTGTCACGGGTCTGGAGAAACTAGAGAATGATGCGTTCATTGTGGGCACCAAAGGCGAGATCAAGGTGAGCCTTTCCATGAATTTCGGATACTCAAGAAACCACTAATACTAATTAATCTCAGCTCTCCAACTATTGGTGCTGCACTCAGTTGACTCGTTCCAATGCGGCTCCAGAAACTTGGCCGCTGCCCAGCGCCAAGTTTGATTTCCATTACACCAACTCCTGTGGGTTGCGCTACCAGGCGGAGGAGGTGCGCAAGTGCATCGAGAAGCGTCTGCTGGAAAGTCCCAAGTACACACATGCCGCCAGTCTGGAACTGATTGCCATTACGGATCAAATACGACGACAGATTGGTGTTCACTTTGAGGATATCGTTGGCCGGGAGTTATAATTGATAAGTTATATTCATAGTTATTGTTTACAGAAGATCATCGAAATGTTTTCTATTTTGTATTCAATATTTATTTAAATAATTGCAATTACTTTTTACTTTTGTTTAGTTCACTTTACGTTTTGTTTTCTTCTTTTTTTCCAACGTTTACTTTTTTTTCGTTATTATTTTTGTAAGTTGTTCTTGTGTATCGAGTTGCATATACATAAGTATTTCTACTTAATTCATGTCTAATGTATATTTGTTGTTGTGTCTGTTGCTGCTGACATTGTTGGTTCATTAAGGCTAAAACTGCTAGGGTCAAAAATTTGGTAACTTAAACAACTAACTGAATACTTAAGAACATCGACAAGCGATAAATATATATGTATAAGAAAAAAACAATTTCAATTAATTTTGTAGGGAAATGAAAACGACAAATTATCAATCATAAAGTTGGTTAATGATTTAGTAAAAAAAAAAAACAGAAAATAAATTAATTGAGAAAAAGAAAACGGCTTAATTAAAAAGGGAAATGCTATACATTGAAATTGCGTCAAAGGATCAGTTTGTTTAAATTCGTTGAAACAACGCTGGACGTGAGAGGAAGAGTAGGATACGGATTAGGAAGTTAGCAGGTGATATTCATTTAACGATCAAAGGAAGTATGAATCGATTAAAAGGATTTGTTAAAGATCCAAACCTAAGCAACGAAGTGACTAAATTACAATGTGTACTTAACGCTAATTAGTATCATTTAACAATTAAAACTGATTTATACACTCTCTCTTTATACTTAATTATATGCACGATTCGAATGCATATTTACAAACTAAACTCGCGGTTCGGAGCAGAGGGAAGAAGGTAAGTAGTAAATAAAAACCTAGACACGCATTCTCATTTCTATCATCTACTCAACTTCTTTGTTTTGTTTTGTTGTTGTTTGTTTGTTTGTTTTCCTTTTGATTCCGTTCGCTGCCCACTTAAACATAATTAAGTCTTCTGCTGTGTAAAATTGCTATAAAAACTATCCCAGAATCCTCGGAATCAGCTTCAGATGTCGCTCGTCAAGGATTCAGTTAGATTTCCACTTGTATCCAGCGGCTGGCGAGGCTGTGGCGTTGAATTCACCACCTGAAGCTGCAGCTTGCGTTCATTATGCTCCACGACGGCCACAATGGGCGTGGGATTAATCAATGGCGGTGGCAACTCCTCGAAGGTCATGCAACTGCTGCGTTGCGCCTCCTCCACAATGGGCGGCGTGTCAATAGAATCAATGGTGCTATTACTATTGCTGCTGCTGCTCCGCACAGCAGTGTAACCCTCGGAGACGGCCACCAAAGCGCTTGTGGCATTACGATTGTGCTGCAACAGATCATTGATCTGCGAGAGACGCGACGAACTGCCAATGGACGAGTTCAGGCTAATGAAATCAGCTGGAACTGAGCCACTGAGACGCACCAAGCCCGTGGAGCAATTGCTGGCCGTTACGGATATGCTGTTGCTGCTCCTGCTGCTGATGCTGCTCCTGCTGTTGACGTTAACGTTCATCGAGGAGGAGGAGGCGGTGGTTTCCAATGCATGCTGATACTGAGTTGCAATCGAGGCGGTGGTGGTGGCATTGCCAAATGGAGGCACCGATGGCACCGCACACGAACTGTACGCTCCAGGAGATGCACTGCCGCCGGCTACTGATGTCGTCTGCTGGTAACCAGTGTAGGAGTTGAGCTGCAATGGATAAAACTGTGTTAAATAGGATCAAGCCAATGGGGAGCGGGTGAAGAGAGTGTGTTCCAGTTGTTCTGCTGGGATCTAAAGACAGATCAAGTGTTGTTGCTCTGGGTTCTCTAGAGGATTCTCCACTGACAACTGACTGCTTTGTCAGCTGTTCATCCCTAAATAAGGGAACACACTCCAGCTCCTCTCATGTGTTGAGATGCACACTCACCTGGGCGCTGCCATAGCCAAGCGTTTGATGATAGGTGGGCGTGAGCAGCTCACCATACGAGGGCGTGGCATTGCTGCCGCTGGCAAATAGACCAGAGTCCAAGCTATCCAGCTGTGGATAACTAGTCGCCAGTGGCGAGACATTCGCCGGTGGCGTCTGTTGTTGCTGATAGTAGCTGACACTCGTTTCGGGCGTGTAAGCTGGCGAGGCATAGCCGGAGCTGTAGTTGGACTGCGGCTGCATGAAATAGCAATGCGTCGAGCTGGAGGAGGCGGAGGATGCGGCGACGGCGGCAGCGGCAGCAGCAGCTCCGGGTGAGATGATGCCAACGCTGCTGCTGCTGCCTGTGGAGCTGTTGGAGTACACCAAGCTATTGTTGACACTCGCAACGGGGACTCCCTGGCTCTGACGCTGCTCCATGTCCAGACGCATGACCGTATGGATGTAATGGGTGCGCACACGCGTCGGATTGAACTCCACACGTCCGACGGTGTTGCCGCAAGCTTCGCGTGTGCAGCCGCAGGGGAACATGGCGCGATCCACTTGACACTTGATGCCCGCCTGGCTGCAGGCACAAGTCTCCGGATCGCAGAACTCGCGACAGGAGCAGCCGCACACCTCGCGCGAGTTGCGAATGTCCCGGCAATCGATCTTCTCGCTCGCATCGATCTTGCGCACGCCGGCGGCTTTAAGAAGCGCACGTCGCTGCTTTGGCGTCACCGGCTGCAGGAAGCCATTGGAGCCATCGTCGGCATCGGAGCCGCTGCCTTCGCTTAGGTAATCCTCCTCGGACTCCTCGCTATCATCACTGCTGGAGCCGCCAACACGCAGCTGTTGTTGTTGCTCCTGATTCTGATTCTGGCTGCGATGGGCGCGCCTCAGCTCAGCTGCGTGCTCCGCCAGCGTCATGGTCTTGAAGGCAATGTGCCTGGCGCCCATTCCCAGGGTGCAACCGCCGGCAGTGGGCACACAATTGAATCCCTGCTGGCGGGGAAAGTAATAAACCTTGACGCTATCAAAGTTAATGGAGCGCTTGGAGCGTTTCTGTGCACTGGACAGACAGCCGGAGACGGAGGAGGAGCTGCTGTTCATGTCGGGCACCAGAGACAGCTCATCGTCCTCCAGGCGACGCTTCAAATTGGAGCGCAGTGGTTTCTGCAATGTGCTTGTTGCTTCACTTGAAACCGTTTCCGTTGTGGTGGCTGTTGTTGTTGTCGTGTTGTGTCTATCGTTTTCACTGCCCAATCCCGAATCGGAGCCACCATCACTGCGCAGCAGCTCCTCCTCTTTGGTCTTGGCCGGCACCTTGGCTGATGGATCAGTTGTTGGAGGAGCTGTAACAACAAAGTCATCGTCGACATTTCCACTGTTGGTTGTTGCTGCCACCTCCATGGGCGTGTCCAGCTTTAGCCAGAGTAATTCACCATTATTTTCAATCTCCTCCTCCTCCTCATTGTCCTCCTCTTCCTCGTCGCGTGTTAACGGCTGCGTAAACTCATCAATGGCCAAAGGATCCTCCGAGATATTGTCCGAGGCGAGCGATGAGTTCAGCTCATGGTCAGCTAACACAATAATCTCATTGTTGGGATAACTCTCCAGTTCCAGATACTGTTCCTCCAGCTCATCGTCATCAACATCCTCATCCGTTAATGTCACCGGTCCGTGGGCAAAATCCGCCAGCTCATCATCCAGTTGCAGTACCAGTGGCAAGACAATTTTTGATTTAGCTACATGCACCACCTTTGTGGCATCGATAATTGATGTTTTTATTTGACGCTCAATGTCGTCATCTTCATGTTCCAGCACCTTTCCAGGCTGCCTTTCCAGTTGGTGCGCCTGCTCCTCCTCTGCCTCCTTCGGCGTCAGCTTGCTGGCATTGCTGCTACTTGCGACATCGTCATCATTCTCAGTATTTACGCTATTCGTGCTGCCAAACATTGTCCCGTTGCTGGCATTTTTCTGGATGTACGTGAAAATCTTCTTTATCGGACGGAACATGCTCCTCATGGCCGCCCCAAGAGGCACACTCAATTTGCAGCTCAGTTCTTCAGCCTTCCAGTCAAAAGCTGCTGCTTCTGTGCCATCTACAATAGAGGTTGGAAAAAATGGGAAGAGAGCTTTTAATGCAGGAATATTAGCTATGAATTGTATAAGAGAGTAGAGCTGGAAGCAATTGAAAAGCTCCACACAATTGGAATCAGATCACAATCAGCTTGGATTTCCACTGGAATTTTACTTTTTTGTACATGTATAATCCAAAGTTCGTGATGAAATCAATTTAAAAATCAACCAACTTCTTGAACGTAAAACTATATGCGTATGAAATATATAGTTTTCAATCAGACCGACAGAAAAGGATGCACCCTTTATATGGAACACATTGCCTGATCAATCATTCCAGGCAATCTTCCAACATTTTACCTTCTTTAATTCTAGGGCATGAATGTACTTAAATACGTACGCGATGAGCACACCTACATAGTCATAGACACTTTCCGCCACGTGCAAAATGCTCAAGGATTAATATAGAATGTATACTCGATGAAAATACAATTTTACAATAAATGCGTACATGTGTATACATGCAATATGCAACAGCTTGTGGCAAATGAAATTAATCAACAACTTAAAGGGTTTTAGAACAATTTTAACAAAATCAATATTTTGCACACCTTTGATACATATATTTAGCAATAGGCGCTTTTATTTCCTTTTCCCGGGACACTGAGTGCAAGTTTTCAAACTCCTTTTTGGAATTTGCGTTGCAGCTGCGAAAACTGCGACGACGACGGCAACGAAACGGGAGACCACAAGGTATCTGTGTATGTGTGTGTACGACAGCAAAGGAGGCGCAGCACAGATCACAAATGTCGATGCCGATGTGTGAGTGCGAATTCGGGTATATGTGTATTTGTTGGCGATTCGCAACAGGACGCTGTTTTTCCACAGTTGGATAATCACTTATATGACGTTCAATTGATTGTTTAACCGAACACTTGCTTTTCAACAATAATTATTCAATCAAAGCCTGTGTTTCTATATTTTTTGATTGACGTTTTCACTTCTCTCGTCTCCCAATGTTATTACTAGAGTTGTATCGTATCGCTCGGATTTAGTTCGATTGAACTATTCACCAAAGTGAGCGAACGAACTAAATTTAGTTTATCTGCTGATTTCTTTTTACCGTTTCGTTCATTTATTTTATCTGCAGGCCAGTGTTGCCATTTTATCAATATTAGGTAGCGAACTCATATTTCGCAATGCAGACAAAAGGTGGCACCACAAATTTCAAAACTTGGCAATTTCAAAACTTGATGGCAATTTTACATAGCAAGATAGACAATAAGTTAATTTGGAGTTTAATAAAACTAAATGAATTATATCATGAAAACAACAAAATTAAATTAATTAAAACAATAATGATTGAAATGAACCAATCGAAGAGTACATTCCCACGAACTAGATGAATGACAATTCGGACATAGTTCTTTTTGTTCTTTCATAAATATTGGAATCGAGTTTTAAGTATTGAGAAATTAGCTTTTGGTAAATTCTGCTTGGCACATACGCGAGATCGAGATAAAAAACTATGAAATTCAAAGAAGCAATCAGATATTTACTTTATTTCTTTTTTAATACGTTCGATAGTGGCATATCATCGATGGCTCCGATGTTTCTCCACCTCTGTTAAAAATTGTAATCGATAGGAAATTGGTCCCATGTCATATCTCTAATAAAATTATTAATTATTTTTATAAAATGAATTAAAAATTTGTACTTACAAACTTTAAAAACCAAGAAAATTATAGATTTTCTAAAATAATGAAGTTCATTTTCACGGCCACCACGTGGTAAGGTTTAGTAAGAAATTCTAAAAAAATCTCTAAAATTCAAAAAGATTTGAGTGCAATTTTCGAAGTTCTCAACCTCTGTTAAAAATTTTAAATTGAACTATCGATAGGAAATTGGTTGCCCACTTTTTTTTTTGCCAAGCTCAGCCAAGATTGCCACATGATTTTTTTTAACCGTCAGGCAACTTCCTCCTTCCTCAGGCAAAAGCAATGCGAGCGAGCGAGAAGACAGACGTGTAAGAAGTGAAGAAGTGTAGCTACTAAACGAGAAGTATTCGGATGCACTGCTAATCGAGTACAATCGAGGATTTGCAGGAAAACAAAGTGGTAAATGCAATAAAAATCGTAAACTGCACACAAAACCCAAACGACAATTATTAAAAGTGCAAGTCACCTCTGACATTTCATGCAACGCCTCAAAATCGACAAAAACAAGATGTGAAAACTGCTTCTCAGCCAGCAGTCGTGGGGCAGAGTCAGTCGCTGTCTATCTCTGTCTGCGTGCGTTTGTTTCCAAAGTATCCGTGGCTGTTCTGCGTTCGAAATCGCAAATAAGAAATCGTAAATCACAGACAAACACAAACAAAGAAAGTGCTGACAGCAAAAAAGTGTGTAAATTATTGAAGCTATAAGCAAAGTGCGTAGCGATAAGTTATAGCAGACAAGTGTTTGGCAGAAGGGCGCGTTGTTTTTCCATTAATTAAGAAAGTTGTGTAAAATTTTTCATGTCCACCATTACAATCGTCATCGATAGCAGGCGCTGAGAAGTGAGAGAGAGAAAGAGAGCGCGAGCGCAATCAATTCGCCCCACAAAACACACAAACACATTTACATTGCTGCTAAGCGAGAGTGAGTGAGCGAGCGCGATAGCTGTCCCTGAATTTGGGTGCGTTGCATACGTAAGCGTGTGCCCGAGTGGGATAGCACTAGTTGCCCCATTAGTGTTAGTGTTCAACTGCAGTGCACAGTGGCAACAAATCGCGCAATAAATGTGCCGTTTGTTTTCACATGATAACCAAAGGGCCATATAACTGAATAATAGAATCACAGGTGTTCAACAGCGAGAGGCCCAGTCTAGTAATCAGCGCAGCTCTTGCAGGTTTTCAGCCTGATTCTTTGTTCTTTGCTTTTTTGCGTCTTAAAATGTGAAGCTTCTGAATATCTCCCTGCATGTGTGTGTGTGCTTCGAATTTATCTACAATCGTCGCTTATCGTCATGCCAGCTATGACGCCCCCGCTGCTTGACGCCTTCGTCTGATATTTCCACCGTCTCAAGTATAAAAGAAGAGAAAAAAGCTAAAAGTCTCTGACAAATGTAAACAATGTCGCATATTTTATTTTCTTTGTTTATGCATCCGTTTATTAACGCTGACTCTGCTGAAATCCGCCAAAAGATGTCGACGTGCTAGAAACAAAAACGAAAGCTGAACTGTATTTCATGCATTATGATCTTTTTTAGAAAGAATTACGCACTTGTTGAACTTTATTCACACAGTACCAGTCATAATTGTTTGTGTACTTTGACATCATTGCCAAATTATTTACATTTCAAAGCTGTTAAAGTTAATACGATCCACAAAATATATCGGTATCAAAAGAATTGTTACTATATCATTGCCTTTCTTGTGTTAATATGTGCGTATTGTTACGCGCTCTCTCTCCCTCTCTTCCTACCCTTTGCCACTTGTTCTCTTTGTGTCCATTGAATGCATTTGTGTGTGTTCAGTTTTCTGTGTGAATGACGCATCGTCAGCTGTTCAAGTGTTGGCTACGGTAATTTCCTGACAGGCCGATGTACCGTTGTTTTACATTTTTATTGAATTTTCTTCGAACGGGTCGCCGCCGCTTTCGTTTTCCGGTTGTCCTAAGTGTTTATTATTTTCTTTATTTTTGGTATGGTACGATCGAAGCTTGAACATTAAATGAATTGAAGCATACAATTTTTTACTCAATTTGTCACAGCTGTGTGTGTTCTGGCTTTTGCTGTTTGCTAAACCAATTATCAATATTGTGCCTTTTTTTATTATTTGACTTTCCAAATCATGTGATCTTTTGATTAAGTTCAACATTTGCAGCTTCGTGAGACAAAAAACGACTTGAATAAAGTGTACAATAAAATTGCTGTTAAATTGCAACGACGTCGTGACAAAGAGAGAAAAAACAATTGAAGTGAAAATATTTTAGCTTTGAACTGAGAGCAAAGAGAGCGAAAAGAGTGACACTCTCAAGTTCAGATAATTGTCATGCACGTGTGTGTAAGTCGAGCTTAGCGACTCGATGTACTAGTTACTGTGTGTGTGTGTGAGAGAGAGAGAGAGAGTTTTGCACTTTGCTCCAAAGCGCCAAAACCGAAAACGAGTCTGGAATGGCAAACAATAGAAACCGTAAAATGTTGTTTCCAACGGTTTGTTGTTTCTGTCGCCTGCATATTTATTGTGATGTTGGAGCTGAATTCAATAATACTACACACACAACAACAATAACATCTACAATATGCGGTGCATTCCACTTTCTCTGTATACTGCCTACTTCTTCCTGCCGCCGTCTGTCTGTTTTTCTAGGCGCTCTCCTTCTTACAACTGTGTAATTCATTTTGCATTGATTTTTATCGCGCTGTCTTGTCGCGCCATTTGCCCGCACCGCATCCGCCCCTATATCTATTTCCGCTTTAAGCACGCTCTCACTTAAGTGCCGAGATCCCTGCTTCTGCTCTCTCTTTCCCACTTCCACTCCCACATTGTCGCTCTCCCAACAGATTTCTCTGTACAGTTTAGCATCGGGCTGTTAATTAATTGTGGAGACGCAGTATATACAGAAATGTGGGAGTTAACAGACACACACACACATGCAAATATTTGCATTGTACAGTGAGTTTATGGATTTCAGTAACGAATCGATAGAACACAATTGTGATTCACATGAACACGAAATGATAAAAGTTTTGTTAAGGCTCCCTTTAAAGTCGTTGCCGTTATCACTGTTATTGGCGCTGCCCTCTTAGTTCCCGAATGACTAACAATATGAGAAATTTATGCACACAAAAGTTTATCCCTCGCAGAGAGCAAAAGGCTTTGAATGTTAACGTACTGGAAATGTAAATGTGGAAATGTTTGACAAATAAAAATATATTTAAAGAAATTGTGTGTGAAGAAAAATGTTCCAAATCATTTATGAACTCATTGTCTTATAATTTATCCGACTTTTATTCTCTCTTTTGTTGCTGACGTTATAACTGTGAGTAAACCACTCGCTATGCAGATAAGATAAAACATGTTATCGATAACAACTTGCAATGATGTGTGTGGGTGTGTGTGTGTGTGTTTTGTTTACAGAGTGTTTTTAATAAAAGAAAAAATGAAGCAGATGAGCAAACAGAACACACACATATACACACACAAAATACACAGACAGTGAGTACAATAATTGCGCCTAAACATTTTTAAGGCTTCAACGTTGTTGTTGCGTGTGTTTGAAGTATTTTTAGTTGTTTTCCTTTGCTTGTTGTTATTGCTGTTGTGATTAGCGCAATTTGCAATTAACTATGTTTAAGTATGTGTGTGTGTGTGAGTTTGTGTTAATGTTTGACGCTGACACGCAATCATTTCTTCTCGACACATTCTTGACATTGAACTTAGTTTCCCAATTAGCATACACTAGATTTAAGCTAAACAGAACTGTGATAAATACATGTTTATGATTTATATTTGAAAATGTATTTGTGTACATGGACATACACGTATGTATGTATGTGTTTTTGGCGATAAGATTTCGGCCTTGCCCTGACCTTGTTAGTGGGTTAGAAAAAGAGAAAAGAACCGGATTTTGTTTTGGTTGTAATTGTACAAGTACAAGTGAATCTTTAATTAAAAAGCTCTATGCGTTATGACTTCTATTTGTGACATGACAAGAGCTTAAAGCTTCAGATATGTTAAATACTTAACTCTTAAACATGACATTTTTATATTCTGGCATGTTCACACATATCTGAAAAGCTAGTGTTTCTGAAACCAACTTTGGTTGCTTCCTAACATTAAAACATTTGTTGATAGATTTGATCAAATTTAAAATGATTAATTCTATTATTTCTATTCTACGAATTTGTTTGTAGGTTTCCGTAGTTTTTTTGAAATCTTTAGTGGGGCGTTTTTGCTGCAATTTGTGACCGTTTTAATCGGCATGAGTTTCTGGGCAGCTCTCTCACATGCTCACAGAAACCACAACGATAATTTAATAAACACACTTATGTGCGGAATGGAGAGTAATGAGAGTGTGCGACATGAATAATTAATTTCGATTAGCGGGCGATGCAAATAAAGGCGCCAGGCGGCCAATGACGCGCACAGCTTTATTATTATTTTTTAAATTTTATCAGCATTCTCTTAATTCCCACATTCTCTCTTTTTATAGATCACACGTAATCAGACACACACACACAGAGAGAGAGAGAGAAAGAACGAGGGAGAAAATTTTGTTGACCGTCCGTAAACTCTATATAAATTTTCACATTGTAAGTTATAAGCGCAATTAGAGCAACAACAACAGCAACAACAACAACAACCACAAAAACAACAACACAAAAATGGCAACAACACCACGCAGCGGTGGTTCCGGCTCTGGAGCCGCACAACGCCCCAACGGAACATCGCAGAATAAAAGTTGCCAATTCAAATTGGTGCTACTCGGCGAATCGGCTGTGGGTAAATCATCGCTGGTGCTGCGCTTTGTCAAGGGCCAGTTCCACGAGTACCAGGAGAGCACGATAGGTGCTGCCTTTCTGACACAAACCATTTGCATAGAGGATACGGTGGTCAAGTTTGAGATCTGGGATACAGCCGGTCAAGAGCGGTAAGTTTGAGTTGATAACTATGTTTATTACAAAACTAATCTTAACTCTATCTACTATTTGACAGGTATCACAGCTTAGCTCCTATGTATTATAGAGGTGCGCAGGCCGCCATCGTTGTCTATGACATACAGAATCAGGACAGTTTTCAGCGTGCAAAGACCTGGGTCAAGGAACTACATAAACAAGTGAGTAATGAATCAATCAAGAATGGTTTTTATTTTCGCATTGTTTTCTGCATTAACGTTTCATATTTATTGCCTCGTGCATTGAACTTATTTATCATATCCGGCATGGTTTACGCCTCATTGCATTCACGCTAAATCAGGGCCAATTGAAGGTTTTCTGAGAATAAAACTTCATTCATTAATTGTCTTTTAAAATAACCAAGAACATGCCTATGCCATATTGAGATATTTATGCCCTTCCTCACTGAAACTACATTTCCTATGGGAGCTAGTTGTGGGGGAATAGTACATTTCTGAGGAATGTAACTACATTTTCAGAAAAAAATGCGATATTCAGCGGACTTCAATCGATATTTGGAATTTTTTTAAATTCGAGAAAATACTATCCCTAGATTTCTCAACTTTTGGCGCCCAATTTCAAACGATACAAAATTGTATTTTATTTTTAATTTAATAATGAATGTAGAAATGATTAAATGCTGCAGTTAACAACAAATGAAATCAAAAACTGACCCTTATGGCTACATGAGTCGACATAACACATTTTCGTTCGCAACAATTAATCTTAAATCGTTATAGTTTCGTAATAAACTTAATACAAATAGAATAAATAAAAAATTAGTGCTTATTGGTAATTATTCTAATATTTATTAGTATCCGTTGAATTGTACAAGAAGTAAAACAACAATCAATTATCAGAATCTAAGAATCCCTGACTCTTGCTCTAGTTGCGCTGACACGTTAAACCCCAGACGATCCCAACCCATAGAGAGTTATGGCAACTCCTTGTTCAATGAGATCGTTGAAATGGTGTTTTCACTTTGGGTTCCTGAATGGTCTTCCAATCCGGAAAAGTTTGATGATCTCCTGAACATTAGAGATTCTTTCCTAAGCAGCGAAATTTTCTTGAAATCCTTCCATTTGTTTTCTACCATTTTTTTTATTCAGTTGTCAAACGAATTTTTAAACCAATCAGAAATGTTTTGTAAATGCAAATCGATAGCTCCGATATTTTTATAAAATGTACATTAGCGAGGAAAGGGCATTAAAGTGTCTATCAGTGTAGTAAAAATGAGGTTTAAATTAAAGAAAACATGTTTTTATATATATTTAATATAATAAAAATGTACTCTTATTTTACAGGCCTCACCGAACATTGTCATTGCGTTGGCTGGCAATAAGGCGGACTTATCGAACATTCGTGTCGTGGAGTTTGACGAGGCGAAGCAATATGCAGAGGAGAATGGTTTGTTGTTCATGGAAACGTCGGCGAAGACGGGCATGAATGTCAATGATATCTTCTTGGCAATTGGTGAGTGGTGTACAATAGATATCTTCGAATTGAATATAAATTAATGAATTGTCGATACTTGCAATTGCAGCCAAGAAACTACCCAAGAACGACAACAATCAGGGATCTGTTATAAAACCAAATGGAAACGAGCCGACTCAAACGACGAACAACTGTTGCAAGTGATGTCCCTTTGTAGGTGTGTGTGCGCCCCCTATCAAAATTGAATTGATTGGATCATAGAGAATTATATATATATATTTAAAAATCGGTTGCTTTTGTCATTGCAGAAAATGAAATTTCCAACGAGAGATTTGAAAAGTTTATGCTGATAATTATAAATAAAAACATTATTTAAAATTTAAAACTAAAGCCGGCTCGCAGGGGCAAGCAATTTAATTTTCATGATTGGAAAACCAGAAGATAAAGATAATATTAATTATAAATTAAATTAAATGATAAACAACAACAACAACAACAAAACAAATTAAGAAAACCAACAAAGAAAACGTAACGTAAATGCAAAAAGTTTGTTTAAATCGAGAGCAAAACAAAAACAAACAAACAAATCATAGCCCCGTTTAAATCGAGCGTAAGAAAAGTTATCAATACAGAAAAGAACGCTACTAACGTAATTCCAACTCTGGTCCCCATAGTTCATAACCGCCATTTAGAGAGCTCCCTCCTCCAATTTTCATCTCAATCCGATGCAAAACTTCTAAATAACGCATTATAAATAATAAATAAACTATAATACTAAACACAATATGAAAGCGAAAGTTCACGTCGTGTCGTAGAAATGTTTCAAATTGAATTGTATAAAAGAAAAACAAAAGAATGAATGAAAAAAAAAAAGAAAACACGCTAAGATCGCATGTAAACGGGAGATGAAGAAACCAGAAAAAATTCCAGTTGCAGTTGTTCTCAGCAGCGTTCCAAAAGAAGAGAAAACAAATAAACAAATATAAAAAAATTAAAAAAAAGAAGATCAGTTCAGTTTAGTTGAGTTCAGATCAGATCAGATCCGCAGCTGAAGATTCGCTCGTCCTCGATCTGTGGCAATGTGTGTGTCTATCCGGCCGTCAAGTTGCGATGGACACGTGTGATAGTTGCAATTTATATAAATTATATATATATATATACACATATGAAATAAAATGAAATGAAAACACAAAAAAAAAAACAAAACAAATCATAAAAAAGAAAAACTAAGATAATGAATAAAATTGTATTCATTTGATATGAATTTTTTTTGGTTTAATTTACGTTTAGCTTTTTTGTTTTAATTCACATTCTAGCAACAATCGAAGATTTAATGCTACTCTAAAATTATCGTAATAAAAACACATTAAGCAAATTAAGCAAATAAAGTGAAAACAACAAATAAAAAGTAAATCTTATTCATACACAACTTTGGTTTGAATCGATTCACAAATGTAATTTGATTTTTAATCCAATTTATATGTATGTAATATCAACCAGCGATCAACCAAGCAAAGCAACAAAAACAAAAAAAAAAACATCCAATAAAATACAGAAAAAAAAAAACAAAACAACAAAGAAAACATCATATGAAATGGGGTAAACAAAATTCGACACCTTACAGCTGTGTGTGTATTTTTCCAATTTATAATTTTTATGTTGTATGTATGTATTTAAATTTAACATTTATAATAAAAATCGTATATATATACATATATAAAAATCGATATCAACATTCTATGATGATTCATTATTTCTAAATCGAAAATTTGATGATTTGTGAATTAAATCATATAATATTCGATTGTAATTGAATATTAGCTAGAGAGGAATAACTACTGATTCAGGATTTGTCATCCATTAAACTCATTTAGTTATATTTAGTGCCTTGTACTAAGTTGAGAACAAAGAATAGTGCCTGTTCCAATCAAATGAGAAGTTGTGTTTAGTTCGAGTTGTGTAGCTGGGAACTGAACTCTTAAAAGGCAAGAATCACATCATCGATATGGGAGAGAAGCCCTGGGAGATGACTCGATACAAATTGGTTATATTAGGGGCTGCAACAGTTGGCAAATCATCGCTGGTTGCCCACTACACAATGGGCAAAGATCTGAGCTATAGGGAAACTACGCTGGTTGCCTCATTCACGAGTATATATCTGGAGAAGTCGGTCAAGTTCGATACTTGGGAAGTAGCTGGACAGGAGCGGTGAGTGATTGTCCATGACAATCGATTGAATAAATATTGATCAATTGTGAGTTATTCAAACAGTTGGCATGAATTGGCGCACATGTACTATAAGGGTGCTCAGGCTGCTCTCATAGTCTATGATGTTCAGAGTCCAGAGAGTCTGCACATCGCCAAGGAATGGATCGAGGAGTTGCGCCAAAAGGTTTATAGATCCCCTCAAAATAATCACTGGCTTAGTGTTAAACTATCTTTTGTAGTTACCCGAAGATTTGGTCATAGCCTTAGCTGGCAACAAGGTGGATCTGTGGGATTATGGCTGCATCAGTTCCGAAGAAGTTCAAAACTATGCCCAAGAAAATGGTTTCATATTCATGGAAACGTCGGTCAAAACGGGCCAAAATATTAGCGCATTATTTTCAGCAATCGGTGAGTATAGCTTACGAATAATTATTCTACTGAATAAACTTACTGTGATTTTCAGGCGAAGAACTGAAAACGAAACAGAGTCAGAATTCTAATTTTAATACAAAACCTGACGACAGCTCCGGATGCATCATTCAATAAAATATATATATAGAAGTTTCACAATTTGACTAGCTATATAAAGATATTATACATACATTTTAAGAAATAAAAAATAAGTTATGCAGATTTTCTTAAAAGTACTAAGAATTAAGATAAAGCGAAGAATCTTTATTTTAAAGAATTTTAGAGTACAATAGTAAAAAAAAAACAAGTGGAAAAGGCTAAAGTCGAGCTCCCGACTATAGGATACCCGTTACTTATTTAAATAAATTAAAAATAATTTTTATTGCATGCTTTTAGGCACTTACATTGCTTAAATACTTTAATCAGCCATTACCACCTTTCTATTTGTCCGATCTTGTTAGTAGAATGATAGCTAAGAGATGCTTCTTTCTCCATGTTACATACATTGCAACGAATACAATATCCCCTTTTACTTATTTTCTAAGTAACGGGTAAAAAAAAAAACTATTGTAGAAATTTCTGGCAACGAGTATCTCAGCTCCTATTTATTTTTCATACTTTATATTACTTTATTTATTTTAATTCGAGTTATCAATTATTTCCATCGTGAATAAATAACTACATAAAATAAAAATCCTGTTAAATTATTAACATTTTTATTTAGCAATGTTATTTGTTATTTGGAAGTATCCATCGATGCATCAACATATTTTGGCGTTTGTTTACTAATTATTCGTTTCATTAGAATATCGAAAGTTTTTAAATATTACAATTAAAAATTTAATTTCATTTCGTTTGAGAGTACTTATGTCGTAGGTAATTATGGAACATAATCACAATCGTTTCCCAGAGAACTATTTATACATCGATGACAAATGGAAACGCGCTCCATTTTTATTAAAAGTATAACTTCATATAACGTAAGATTAGTTATCCACATATGCTCAAAGAGTACGGATCGTGAAATAAACAAACATGAGGCGTTTAACAACAATAAGGTCGAGGAGTAAATTTGATATCATCATGCTCGGAAATACAGATGTGGGTAAATCATCGTTGATTATGAGACTCATCGATGAAAAGGCGTCAAGATTATCTGCTCCAACTGCCACCGTGGGAGCCGAATATAAAGTCAAAACAATCAGTTTACCCAACGCATATATTAAGCTAAATATCTGCGATTGTTCTGGCCAAGAACGGTGCGTGCTCTCAATTTAATCCATCTACAAATATCAGGGATTTATGATAGTTTATTTATTTAGTTTTAAGCAGCTGTTGCGAACGTATTACAGTATTTGTCAAGGGGCTGTGATTGTTTACGATATGCAGAATCGGGAGAGCTACGAAGAGGCTAAAGATTGGGTTATAGAGCTCAGAGAGAAGGTGAGTAATTGTAAAACTTACCAGCTATGACTAGTTTCATATTAATCTTTTGTTTTTCAATGGATTTCGAAAGGTTTCTTCCGATATGGTGATTGCTTTGGCTGCAAATAAATCAGATATGGAATCAAATCGAACGGTATCAAAAGCTGAAGCTCTGGAATATGCCGAGGATAACGATCTGATATATATGGAAACCTCTTCATGGATGGGACTGAATGTGAAAAATGTATTCAAGGCACTCGGTGGGTTTTCTTATTAATTATATATGATATAATATATCTATTATTAAATTCACAATTCATTTCAGCCATGGCACTAAATAACCAAAAAATTGAACGAGAAAATCAAGAAAAAACTGCAATATCCGACAAGGATAAAGAGAAGCATATCGAGAAGGATCAAAACACGGATGAGATGCATTTCGTATGCTGCTGTTGTCTGCGGACTCGATGTAACAAGACTAATGCCGCATAATTAAGAAAATCAATCAACAATTTTTACTTACCTTTAAAAAAAATGTCAAAAAAGATATGTACGAAGAACTTGTAGTTCTTATTAACTCATTCTAGTTGTTTTTTATTGTGAAATAATAACGCGAAATAAATATTACATAGTTAATGTAGTTTTCGGTTACATTTCTTTTCGTTTTCATTTTCATTTACTTTACTCTTGCATTTTAATTGTATAATAAAGTATTGTATATATGTATATATATATTTTTGTTTTTATCATTTTATTTTACTTTTTTGCTACTTGTTTCATTTTATAAGAATAATATTTGTTGTATTGTATAATGTTCATAATTTTTGTATGAAGAGTCAAAGATTTTGAGTAGTTTTTTTTTGTTTTTTAGAAAAAAATATCAATAAACCATAGCGAGAGTATTACACTAACTTACTACAAGGCAACTAAACGGCTTCAATTTGAGTATTATAACATATTGAAAAATAACAGGGAAACCAAGAATATTTATAACCTAATTAAAGTTGAGTTAAGTCTAAAATTGAACAAATGAAAATGGCAGAAATTGTTATAAGGGCAGTTTTCATACGAGTATTAGATTTGGTACAGAACACATAGAATATAGATATTGATTTGTATAACACTTGTTGTACATACATATGTATAACAAAAATGGATTAACAAAACAATATTTATTTAAAGGTATTTCTTCTTTGTCATATGCATTTTATGTTTATCATTATTCCACATTAAATATCACTTACGTAAGAGAAGTATCTGGTATTTTGCTAGATTTAGATCCTAAACTAGAATTTTGTTCAAGTTCTTGTTCGATTTATTGATAAACCACATTATCTTTTTATATATCATCGTTTCTGCTCAATGGTTTTAATTTTATTATTCTTTTAATCTAAACGTTTTGTTTTTTCTTCTTTGTTTTTCGTCAGTTATTTCTATAAAATTTACAAAATTACTTTCCGTTTCGTTTGCTTCATATATGTAGCTTGTCTCCATCTGTATACTTTCAATTTCATTTTTCTTTTGGATGGGGCTTTTTTTTGCAATATATAAACTCCCTTAATATTTAGCTTAAGTACTATTTTTTCTGTTTCTTTTTTTTTTGTTTTCAGTTTGACTTGAAATTTCGTCCACAATTATGTAATTGCATTTCTCATAAATATACGAATAATTCTAGAATAGGTTATACAATCGTTTTGTCTAAATAATGTTTGATTCGTTCGTCAATTTATACAACAATCGGCTCATCACCGTGCAAATCACAAGAGCCAATATTTTCGCCCTGGTACGCCGAGAAATCACTGATAACGGCTGTCGGCTCTGCGCCGAATTGTATGTCCTGCAAGCAGCCCTTAAATGGCTCAAAGAAGCGACCTTGCGTCCGTTTGCTCACCGATTCCTGATTGGGAAAGCCACCTGCAAAAATTTCAAATTTCAGTTAAAACGTGTACAGAAAGCGTTGCCAGATAGATGGATACATAAAAAAGCTTGTTTTTGATTTAACAGCGCTATGTTAGCTAACACTCTGTTAGCAGATCATTTAAGCCACCGATATACGATAAAAAGCAATGTTTTTATTCTTTGCGCATCTCTTATGAAGTCGGGATTAAAATTTGCATTATATTGTAATATAATATTACAATATACATATTGTAAAAGCATTTCGACAGTAAAATTGATCAATAATCAATTTTTTCGTGTTTTGGGAGCCAAGCAAGGCTGCCACCTTGTTTGGCCAAAGTTGTGCTTAGAAGTGGATGTCGATAACATTGATAGGAAATTGGGTCCATGCATGGAAATTTATTAATTTTAAATAAATATATTTTTTTTTATTATTATTCAGTAAAGTACAAATTCAAAAAACCAAGAAAATTATATATTTTTTTAAATAATAAAGTTAATTTTAAATTTGGTTTGGGGCACGTCTCCTTTCGCGTGCTGAAAAAATTATAAAATTAAGTAAGAAAGGAAGAAAAATTGAAAAAATCGACAAAAATATAACAAAACTTCTGTAGAAGTTTCAAAACTTTATCATCAAAATTAATTAAAAAAAAAAAACAAATTTAACAACTTTTCTAAAAAGAGTTGGCAAGACTGCCACCTTTTTTTTTGGGCCAATGTGTAATCAGCTGTTTTCCCCGATGCTTCAAGATTAGTTAGTATTTGTTTGTTTCGACGACGCGGCGGGTTGCTCGTACTTTTCGTGATTGTTTTTGTAAACAGAAAGTGGCGACATGATCCATCTACATAATAATTTGTTTATGTAAATTATAGAAATTTGAATAATACAGATAATACAGATACAGAAACCGTTCACGTTCGCTTTCGCACTTTAATTCATCTCATGTGCAGTGCATAGTGAGTATAGTGCGCAGCTCTCTTGCTTTCGCTTACAGATTTTCGATATTTCTGTTTCTCTTGCGCACACTGTTGTCAATACGGCTGGCCGGCAGTTTCTCGTACGATTCACAAATCAAGCTGAGTTCGGTGAAGCGCGATTCGTGAATGCAGTGGGAGAATTGAAAGTCACACACATGAAATAATTATAACAACAAGCAGTATTAATTAATTACAAGACGGTAAGTCTGCAACTGCATTTACAATTTATGATGCAAACGCACGAATGTCGAAATATTGCATTAATTTTAGAGATGGTGCATGTCATCTCCGTAGGACTCCATATGGAAGTGATCAAAAATCTATACATTTTTTTGTAGGAAGTACATAGTAGGGATTACACCTCTACAGCAGCTTGGGTAAGCTGAGTGTTCATTATCAGAGATGTTTCCTGCTCACTTCTGTGTATATGCAGAATTAGACAGTGACAGTTTCTGAGATGCTGCGGATTTAACAGCTTACTTGGCAGCAGTGTGGCCAATTTAGCTATTTCCCCGGTAGATCTAGCAGGTTGCAATTGGCAAATGCGGGATAAATTGCCAAATAGCGGCTAGCGGGAACTATAGCTTTATTCCATTGTGCACAACCTCGACCACTTCAAGGTGGAATCGACCAATATTGAAGAGATTCTGTTTCAATACTCGAACGTCCATCTTATTAAGTGGTCCAATTTTAGGAATACCACAAGCTTTTTTGCCGAAGTGTCCAACTACGTGGATGCAGCAGGAAATAAAAGATTTTCGGCACTGGCATCATTTGCGCTAAGCCTTTTATCGCTGCCATGGTCAAATGCAGAGGTGGAAAGAGTCATTAGTCAAATGAACAATGTCAAAACAAAACTTCAAAATAGAATGTCCGTTTAAACATTAAACTCAATTTTACACATGAGGTATTTTATCTGTTCAACTCATATTTTACAGTATTAATAACTAACGTTTTTTTTTAGCTTCCAACAAAATGTTCTGGCTATTTCTAGCTTTTTTCAAAGTCTAGCTTAGCTTTTTTATGACCCGAAGAGTTGGCAACACTGCTCACTAATCTCATACCTGAAAGTTATCACTTACCTAAATAGAAAATATCCTCGTAGCTAATCGTCGGCTCTTTGCCCGCTCGTCGCTGCAATGATGTCGTGGGCATTGTCGTTGTCCGTCGATTAAGTTCCGGCAAACGCTCTGTGAAGATTACCTCGCCATCCAGCTGCAGTTCGAGTCGTGTACGATCCAAAAGAACACTTGTGCCGTGCCAGGCGCCATCGGCAATGAAACCGCTGGCTGGTGCTTGAACGGTATCATTGTTGCTGCCCAGAAGATTGCTGGCCAGCTTGAGATGACCATTCTCCAGGCCCAGGCCCAAGAATTTGATTTGATTATGCTCGCTCCAGAGTAAGAGACCATCCGGTTCGATGGTGGAGAAGTTGAGTGAGATTTGTATGGCTTCGCGAGGTCGGACATAGAGCGAAGGGCCGCGACGTTTGTCTTTCATGGGTATGCGAGGGGGTGGCAAGATCAGGTAACTGTTGCCACGGAAGCTCGGCGTCGTTGGCTTACTCAAAGCTGTCGAGTAGAAGAGAGATCGGTATGTGGAGTTAATGCATAAGATATACAATAATATATTATACATATTATGTATACATATGTATGTGTTTGTGCATAATTAAATTACATCATCAACGGCGACTTGGTAATGCAATCAACATCATTATCATGCACAAATGATCATCAACATCAGCTGTAACTCATTATGCCATTTGTTGGGTCCCTGATCTCATTTGCCGCTTCTTCTCTAGCTTCTGTCTCTAATCTCTTGTCTACATCTTTTGCATCTTTCTTTCGATTCTTGTGTTCATCTCATTTCGTTTCGGTTTGTTTTGATTTTTTGTTGTATTTTGTTTTCATTTTGGCCAACTGACAACACGCCAACTTGATTGCACTTGTTGATTCGTGTTTTCTCCAGCTTTTTACTTTTTTATGGCTTATTGTTATTAGTGGCATGTTAATTCACTTTGCTAATAAGTGAAAGGCAGACAGCTGATTTTATGCCAGATCAGGCAATTGTATAACTATTTAAAGCCTGCTCACATAACAACCAGCATGAAACTCTTAATGCTAAACTTCTAAACTAAGAAGCTCTAATCATAGTGGATAGTTAAAAATATTTTATGTATTTTATTATGTTGTCTTAAGCGAGAGTTGTTATGATATCAAAAAAAAATTCTACAAGAGCTAAAAATAAATGCATCAAAGAAAAGATATTTTGATGTTTTTTAATTAAGAGATAGTTAATTTTGACTGATTTCCGATTCTTCTAGATAAATGTTAAAGGTCTGCTGCATTCAAAACGTCAAATGAGACATTCATTCCCAACTGAATTGAATGAGTTCGGCTGCGTCTTCCAATGAATTTAATTAATGAATTAAAACCGAAAACTTCACATTCAAAAAAGACAGACTGAATTGAATGGCAAAATAACTGAAGAAAATGAGTGAGGGGGAAAGGTGCCGTAATTCTTTTAATTTAAAGTAAAAATCTAGTCAAAATTTCTGATACTTTGTGATGAACAATATTAACTGCAACATATAAATTATTAAAAAAAAAATAAATTGTATTCTGAGTACTCTGAAAATCTTTGCTTCATTCATTTCATTCGTTTCTCGTTCACTAAATGCCGTTCCGGATCTTTGAATTTATTCAACTCAGTAAACTGAATTAAACTCACGAGTACTCAAAGACGCTCGAGTTTGAATGCAGCCGTGCCGACCTCTAATAAATATTTATATCGACAGTAGTGTATAATTTCAATCTACTTTTCACTGGCTTATATAACAATCAAATGAAATTACAACTTCCTGTTGCAACACTTTTTTGGCAACACAAAGTTCTATTGTTTTTAAATAATTTGAATAGGTTGAAGCTATGTCAGATTTTTGTTCTATTATTTCAGCACGTTCAACTCTGACTCAGAGTATGCCAATTTGTTGTACCCATTTTTGTTTTTTTTAGTACACTTATTTTAGTGTGATTTTGCTGGGGTTTTATTTATTTATTTTTATTTTTTTTTGCCAATTCAGCTTCCTGACCCCGCTGCGCAGCGAACCCTAAGATTCATGGTGCTGTTAATGGCTTTGTGCTCAGCACTCTTTCCTCCCTTCCCTCTCACTGCAGATCTCTAATTATAATAATAATATTGTTGTGTTTTATTTTTTGTCGCTCGAAATTGAAATCTTGTTTAGCTGATGAACAAAAAATATAATTAACACGAGATAAAAGCAATTTCTGTACAATAAAATATCAAATATCTGACGTTTTAAGATCTCAGCAGTAGCTTCTGTATAAAAAACAAGACTTTTACTTCACACTGACACATTGAACTTAAACTTTGTTTGTAGATTTATAAAACTCGTTTTCAAGTGAAATGATTTATGTCTTTTGTTGTTGTTCAGTTAGTGCGTTGCTATTGTTGTTGTTGTTACGGATATTAATGCGCTAACTAAACATCTGATGCTTGACTAATTCGATGACGAATTGTCGCTTCCCTCCCGCCTTTCTTACGCCCCCCTTTGCCCTCATTTGAGTTGGAGTGAGGAAACGACAACTCGACACACGAGTTGGCAATTAAAAAAGGTTTTTGTACTTATTGTAGCACATCCAAAAACTTTCAATTAGATAGAAGTCAGCGAACCATGTAGTATTGCACTCAATGATCGCAAAGAAAACTAGTGAATTTTAAAAAATTTAACTTTTTAAAATATCTAGATAAATACGAAAATTTTAGATGGTTTTTGATGGTTAAAATAAAAATTAAAAATTTTATTTTTAAAAAATATGGAAAGTAAAAGTTTAGCTTTTTTCCAGTAGTAAAAAAGCTATACGTTTTTTCAATATTTTAAAATTTTATTTTTTAAGATATTGAAAATAAAAGTAAAGCTTTTTTCCAGTAGTAGAAAAAATCTGCACTTTTCAATATTTTTTTTTTGGGTATTGAAAATAAAAGCTAAACTTTTTTAAAGCTAAACTTTTAATTTCAATATTTTTTATTTTGTATTGAAAATAAAAGTAAAGCTTTTTTCCAGTAGTAGAAAAAAGCTAAGCTTTTATTTTCAATATTTTAACATTTAATTTTTAAAAATATTGAAAATAAAAGTTAAGCTTTTTTCCAGTAGTAGAAAAAAGCTAAATTTTTATTTTCAATATTTTTATTGGGTATTGAAAATAAAGCTAAACTTTTATTTTACATTTTTTTATTGGGCATTGAAAATAAAGCTGAGCTTTTTTTCCAGTAGTAGAAAAAAGCTAAACTTTTATTTTCAATATTTCTATTGGGTATTGAAAATAAAGCTAAACTTTTATTTTCAATCTTTTTATTGGGTATTGAAAATAAAAGGTTAAGACTTTTTCCAGTAGTAGAAAAAAGCTAAACTTTTATTTTCAATATTTTTAAAAATAAAATTTTAAATTTATATTTAAACTAACAAAAAAATTGTAGGATAATAATGTATTTTAAAATAACAATATAAATTCCAACAGTTCTTGCTTGATCTTACCAATCTCACAGTAGAATCCTCCCCAGCCATTGGGGCAGGAGCAGCGTCCACTGCGCAGACAGCGTCCATTGTTCTTGCAGGGAATCAGCTTGCAGGTCTCGGAATATTCACAACGATCGCCTTTGGCATAATCGGGGCAGATGCAATGTGGCTGTAGCTTCTCATCCAGCCAGCAGTGACCACCAGATTCACAGGAGTCGCCACCGCAAGCGGTGCCATCGCAATCCCGAATGTTGCGTGATTCTACAACGAAGAAAAAGGAAGCTTAGTAATGAAAGTATTGAAAGTATAGAAAATTCCCTTTTCAACTGACCCACAATATTCGTTTCATTGAGCACAATGCGAGTGCCACTCACGACAAGTCCACGGACACAACCACGGAAGGGAATTGGAAAGCCGGAGATGGCATTGTGCGGCAGCTTGGAGACATCCTTCAATCCGCCAATGTAAAGCAGAGAATCGGGCTCGACAAGCACCTCAGCGGATGGGGCCAAGGCCGAGGAGGCGCTGCCCTCCACCCACAATGTTAGCCAGCGTCCTCGCTGTGCCATCTTGATCTTGTGCCACTCGCCAATGGCCAGCATACGAACACTTCGCACCACAGTCACATGATTGGTGGGCCCAGAGATTCGAAATTCTACGACGCCTCCCTGCAGCGACAACGATACGAATCCTATTTTCTTATCCTGATTGTTATTGAGTGTGCCAAAGTAGAGCAGGAGTCCACGCTCGGAGAGTGGACGCAGCTGGAATTCTATGAAGAAGAATTGCACACGATGATGCTCCTCAAAGGTCTTGGATCCCATCAATGGCACTGGGGAGAAGCTGCGCTGTTTCTCCACCTCGTTGAGCAGCTTCATCACAAAGTGTGTGCTCGGCGTCGAGATCGGCTTTGGCGGCATCAGTTTCTTGGTAAAGTTACGATAACTAACCATTTGGGAGCGCTTTGAGCCCAGTTTATCGCCACCATCATATAGATATGGCCAACGAACCGCCAGATACGAACGTCGTCCAGTTAATGAGACGTCGCTAAGTGAGCGTATTTCTAAGGAAAGAGTTTAACAAGATTGTTATTTGTTTTATTTTTGTGTGGTATTTTTTTTTAGCCCCTTACCTTCCTCACAATTCTTGCCGGTACGTCCCACAGGACAGTCGCATTCGTAGCCATTGACGAGGGGCACACAAGTTGCCTCCTCATAGCACTTGTTGTTGAAGGAATCACAGGGATTCGAGGCTTGTGCACAGAGTGGACCATACCAGCCTTCCTGGCAGATGCAGCTGAAACGGGTTTATTTATAAGGTTGAAAGTGAAAATTAAGAAATGTTTTCAAATATTGAATAAGATCTATAAGCGGTTTTTTTTTTGTTAGATTTTCTTTATTCTTCGCCTATACTAAAATTATTTCTGGGAACTCTATATGAGATCATGTGAAATTCATTTTTCATAAATCGAGGTGAATTTCAATAAAATTTTCTGGAAAATGCATTTCATTGGGAGTACTCTTAAAACTATTTTAAGATAAAAGCCTTACTTTTTTTTGAAAAATAACTAGGCTTGCTGAAAGTTCCGTTGAGGTCGTTACAAAGAATGGAATTCGATTTGAGGTTAACGTGCATTTGCACATATATTGGCGAATTTGGCGTAGTAAACAAAAAATATCCGAATACAAAAAATTAAGTGGAATCTATGAGCATATCAATCCAACTTCAAAAATAAAGATAAGTAGTCTCGTTAATTAAAAGTCTTAGTTTTTGTCTGTTGCGAACGTTACACTTTTTACACACACACTTTTGTTTAAATTATTAATATATATTAAATATCTTTCCGATATAGTTTTTATCTTAAATAAAAGAAAATGAAACAAAGTTTAAGATGTGCTAAGTGCTAAACACTCAGACGACCGTTTTGCCCGCTTTTTTAGCCATTGAAAATACCCTTTTTATTTACAAGAATAATTGTAATTAAGAGTCAAAAAAAGGAATTTATTGATTAGGTTTGGCCATGAACAACCAAACCACCGTAAACCTTTATGATTTTGTAATTTGAAGCCTGAAAATTTATTCTACTATAACAAAAAACAACTACATATTACTAAAAAAACTCGCACTTCCTTGACAAATTTAAGTTTTCGCCCTTGGTTTAAAAATTTTCGGAATAGCCCATATGGGAATGTATATCGGTTGCCATCTCTAATACTGGAGAGCTATGGATTTATTCGGAAAAAAACGTATCTTTATTCTTCTCCTATATTAACATTTCGAATTTTTGAAAAACAGAAGGGAATCCTTTGCCTAAAAATCGATATTAGTTTTGGCAAAGCTATGAAAGTTTAAAGTTGGTCTGAACTTCCACCCAGAAACTTTACAAGTCAATATTAACTAAGTTTATTTATTTTTAGATTTTTTTTTTTGGAAAAATCTAAAACTCGTTTCATTAATTTCGAATACTACGAAGCCCAAGTTTTTTTTTCGATTAATGTACCAAAAATTAGTTCCAGAGTGTGAAAAAAGTGTTTTCTTTTTAAGTAACCTATGCGTAATTTCTATCTGCAGTTTTATAAAATGTAAAGTACGTTTCCTATATTAACATTATGAATTTCAATACTCACGTGAAGGTTGCACCGTGCTGCAGACAGGCACCATCGTGCTGGCAGGCGTGTCTGTGGCACTCTCTCGTGCCGCATTGTCCCACGCCACGTCCACGTACGCCGCGTGTCTCCTGCAGCGGCACTGTGACCTGTCCGGCCTTGAGGTTCACATCGTAAATGCAGCCCTGGAAGCCCGAGTGCAGCGGCAAGTCGTGTGGCAGCGTATTGAAGTTGGCAATCTCATGTCCGCCGAGATACAGTATGGGCAGGACATCCATGCGACTGACGCTGCCCGGAGAGCGACCCGTAATGTTGAACTTGCCATCGACTGAGAGCCAGGCCTGGCGACCAATGCGACCGACCTTAATCTCGTAGGGCACACGCGGTGCGTCCAGTCGAAAATCGATGGGTTTCTGTGTGAAAATGCGTCGTGGTCCGGCGCCCAGATTCCAGGTTAACATGATGTAGCCCTGTATGAAGCTAACGGCCAGATGATCGCTCTTTTCGTCATGATAACCGGACTGGCCGAGGAAGGCGAGCAACGAGATTTGGGACATGGTTTGCGGCAATATTTTGAAACTCAACTCGACGGAATATTCCAAGGGCACGGGCACCGTGTAGGCCACAAACGAGGACAGTCCATTGACGCTGCCCGAGAAGGATGGCAGTGCCACCTCCAGATCTGTTCATTAAACAAAAAAACACCAATAATTAGCCGGGTCACACAACCGCTGGCAATCTGAATGAATTACTCACTGTGCTCGCAGTAATGTCCGTGCTTGCCAAGGGGACAGAGGCAGAGGTAACCGCTGCCCGGAAATTGTACACAAGTGCCGCCATATTGACATGGATTGTCCTCGCAAACGGATATCTCACAGGTTGGCCCCATATAGCCGGTGGGGCATTTGCATTTCCATTTCTCTGCCTTTTCACCGTTCTCGTCCAGCTCGTTCGATTCAATCTTAATGCAGGCGGCGCCATTGCGGCAAGGACTCGACAGGCAGGCCAATGAGCCGCATTCCGTAATGCCAAAGCCATCCAGCGCATCGCTAACAGGACAACACAAATGACAAGTGAGAAGGGAGGAGGAAGGAGGGAGAAGTAGGGGAGTAGAAGAGTAGAACAAGTTGAATCAAGCATCAGGCCGGTTGGCGTCATCTCCAATTTCATGAGCTCGCTAATTCGCATGTCAATATTAGGTAACTCCTCTTTCCCTTTCCCCACATCTGTTATCGTGCCATTTTTCCCCATTTTCCCCCCATTTTCCCCCATTTTCCCCATTCTTTGTCAGTGTCCATCTGCCTGGCTTTTCTCTTTCCCTGTCCATCTGTTTGTGAGCTTCCCTTAATGCGCTGACAAATGGTTTCCGTTCTTGTCGCCTAGCTCGTTATTTCCTTTCGTTTCCCTTGCAGCTTTTCCTTTTCAAAACGCTTTCACTTGCTAAATTGGTTAAACTCATCATGCCCTTTTAGGATTGACATTTTCTTTGACATCGCTTCTACTTATCAAAGAGTTAATCCAGCTCAATATACGATAGTTTTTTTATTGAAGCTACTAATGTTTTTGTAATGCGAGAATCAGGATTAAAGCTATTGAAAACTAACTGCTTATTTGCATTTAGACTTAATTTTTCAATGTCTAGTTATGGTCTCAGTTAAGTAACTGACAGATAGTTTCATAATATGAAAAATTTAAATAAATTAATGTCAAATTCAATAATGAAAAAATTGATTATTATTATTAAAACTTATAAAATTCGATAGTTTTTGAGTTACAAAGAGTATTGATAAAGTTCTTTAATTTTTTTTAACTTCTTCTTTGTCCATAAGCTCATTTTGTTTTTATTAAAAATCTTTGATATTGATATTTGAAGATGTTTGATAAAGCTGAGATTGAAGCAAATTGTTTTTGATATTTTTTAAATATGATGTGATGATAATAAATATTCTTTTATAAATTTCCATGGACCGAAAATAATGATTATTGAAATTTTTTCACATCAAAAAATCAATGATTAGAATACATATACAAAAAAATAATGATAATGATTAAATTTGAACGAAAAAATAAAACTCACAAAGTATTTTTGCATATCCCTTTAAAAGAAACCCAGAGGACCCATAAAATGCAAAAACAAATCTTTAAAATGATTACGTAATCTATTTTAAAAAAGAGTTTTATTTTGAACGAAAAAATAAAAATCACAAATAATGATTACTTGTGAGCTTTCATTTTTTCGCTCAAATTTAATCAATATCATTGCAGAAAATCCTTAAAAATCTTTAAGTAATCATTACTATGTAATTTTTATAATAAAACTCATAATGATACGGTCCCTGTAAACTTCTATTCTATTTGTACATGCTGTCCTTTAAATTATGTATCTTATGGCTTGGGGCATTGCTTCTTTTTTTCTCATTATTTATCCAATTAACTAACTCCTTATTTATTTATTTTAGCCACATTTTGAAAACTGTTTGGCTTTCGGGCTCATTTAGTTCAACTTTACTGCATTTCCATATAGAGATCCACCTGCAACTTTGTGTATCGCCTCAAGGCAGATAAACATTCAAGCGTGGCATCCACATAACTACGCATGCTGTTCATTAGTCCCGGCTTTTGGCTGCCCAACTACATACTAGTATAGTTGCCCCAAGGCGATGGATGCCCCTACTCCACTTACCCGAATATTTCGCGCGCTTGTCCGTTAATGCGTAGGGTATGAAGACAGCCGGTGAATCCGGTGCCGCTTTGGGCTGGCGGCAGTTCGATAATGAGGCCAATTGGCGCCTGGGGGGCACCGCCCAAATGCAGCCAAGTGTTCAATATGACCTCGGGCGTGTGCAGGCGCGGTGGCAACAGTTTCAGCCATGTTGGTTGATCTCCGGACATGGCCAACGTGTCGTTAACGAGCAGCGAGGCATTGCAGTGCGTGTAATTGCGGCTGAAGTCCAATCTGGAAAGCACAAGCACACAGGAGTCAGTTCTACATTCTGCAGGATGAGCAACGATATAAGTTTGACCCTCCTCCTTTCCCTACCAAAGCAACAACACCCTGCAGCGCTGTTGCTGCTGCTGCCGTTGTCCTGTTGGCAGTGCACATATAAAATATTTAATATGCCGCACACTGCGGGCAACATTTTTTCTTCCAGAACAAAAAACAGAAGAGTAAAAATAAAAGCAGAAAAAGTTATACTCAACGTGCAAATATTTATGACGCCCGCACAAAGATGCCTCATAAACCCCCGCATTGGGGCACATTTTTTCCTCAACTGACCTTTTATGCTCCCCAACTTAACACACAGTGCACAGTGCACAGTGGTGTCGACAACTGCAATATTTCAATTAAATCTAATTATTAAAGACATTTTGTTGCATTCTTGCATTCTAAATTTAAAAAGCTCTTTAAAGAGCTGATTGTAAAATTTATAAAATCAATTTTGAATTTTATTTTTAACCCTCTAACCCTCTAACAAAAAATTAATCAGTTTTTTAACATGAAACTATTTTGTAACTGTTGCTAATAAACACAGCTTGACATTTGCAACAAGCTTTAAAGCATTCGGAAGCTTTTAATAGTTCTTTTATTTTGACTTGTACACTCCATGTGTTTTTCCGATTTTCTTACGTGAAAAATCTCGGGAGGGTCAATTTCAATCTGCTCTTAAGCAGCACAAACAACAAAATCTGTTGGGTTGGAGGGTCATAATAAAAGATAATTGACAAATCTAAAATGTAAACATATTTTCAGCCGACTTTTTTCACTGATAGCCCCAAAAGAGCCTTGAGGCACTTTTTACATTCTGTCACCTTACAGGTAAACGAAGCCTTGTACATACTTTTTGAGGTCATTTTTGAAATTAAAAGCTACAATTTACCCCAAAAAATATTATCCAACTTAGTTTTTTTTAATATTTCTTCAATTGGGGCTTAGAGGGTTAAAATAAAACAGAGAATTAAAAATGTTTCCAATTAAATTTTAAAGTAAATAAAATACGAAATAATTTTAAATTTATAGCAAAATTTGTTAAACAAATTAAACATTTAATTTTAGCAACTGTGAACCCACTGTGACATTCTGAACCACCAATCGGTTGTAATGTCAATCGACTGTCAAATTTGTTTCGGCCCTTCAAGCACACACAAAAACCCGATTCGGACTTTTGCCAACCCTTTCACAGGGCATAAAAATTGTTAAAATTTTTTGTTGTTTTTGTTTTTGGGCTTTTGTCAAGAGACGGTGAGAATATTTTTTTTTTTTATTGTTTCATAGGGCAAATGTCACCTGCCTTTATTTGAATGCCTCTCAATGAACGCTTTTTGTGAAAATGTTTCGAATTTTATTTATTTCTCAGGTTTTTGTATATCCTGTCTGATATTTGAATTGGGGATTCATGTCCCTTTCTCCCCCTGTATCTCTGTTCATTCATTAAATTCGAGTGCCGCTTGCGACACCAATAACACAAACGATTTTATTGTTACACAGTTTTTTTCACATAATACTGAAAAAGTTTTTACCTATAGACAAAAATAGAGACATCTGTCAGGGAAATGTAGCAAAAAGTGAGCTCAATGATTTTATCTGATTGGTTACAGTATAAAATTATAGAGTTTTTAAAGTATTATTGGCAATGAATATGAAAAAGTCTTCTTAAAGGCTTACAATTTAAAAGCAGAAGTTTTTTGTACTTAATATTAATATTTCAATATTATAAACGCAATTTTATTAGACATCGCTAAATGCATTTATCGAATAATTAGTAAACAACTCGATGATATTCTGAGACTGTGAGATACTTTACATATTGTTATTTTTAGCTCAATTAGTTACAGTTGATAAAACAATAAATTAAATTTGCATTGTTGATGCGCCCAATTTAATTTCCCAGCAGGAAAAACTTTTTTCCATTGTGGTTTTTTTGTTTCGCAACAAGCTTTTAAGATGGCGGCAAAGTTTTAGCAATTAATGCACTTAATTTGATTTGCATAATACGAAATGGAAATAATTAAGAGCAAGAGGCGTGAGTTCTAAGGGTAATTGTTATTGCTTTCTAATTACACGGAATTGTGCAAAATCCCAAAGTAAAATGTCAATTGTGTGGAGCATTAGGCTCATTAGCCAGAAACTCGAGCACTTGGCCAAATCTCTTCCTAAAAGCCAAGAACAGCTGAATGTGAAAGGACTTTCGCCGCAGGACAATCATAATTGTGTGTGGGTGTTGTGTGTGTGTGTGTGTGTGTTCAAAGAACTAGTTCATTGAAGGTTCGTGTGTTCATTGCCAGTGTCGCGACAAGGCGACGTTAAATCGCCTTTGGGCGAATGAAGTGAAAGGCACTGTTGAGTTGTTCTGACCAGGGCGAAAGAAGGTGAGTGAAAGGGGGGGGAGGTGTTGCCAGTTACCAGTTACTGTGCATGGCCATTAAGCACGCAAGGCAAATAAAAATAGGCAACAAACATAAATTTGTTGGTCGTAAATCCAGTGTTTGGGCCCAGTTCTGTGGCAGGCAGCACATGAACATGCCTCCGAGCTGGGACCAAGTGCTAAAAAGTAAATTTGTGGTCGATTCGATAGTCATAAAAAGCTAGAAAGAGATATCAAATAAACGTCACTATTGCTGACTTGCTTACACACATTTGCCCTCTCTCTCTTGCGCTTCAATAATTTATATAGGCCAGACTGTTTGGTTTTGGTCTATAAAGTATTTGTTTTTGGAGGCCAGACATCAACCTATTTTGGTAGATATACATATATTTATTTCTTAATGTCCTGTTTATGCCATTCGTCGTCGTCGTCGTCGTCGTCCTTTTGAGGCGTTGAGGGATTTCATTTGCCGCTTGTTGATTTTCTAAAATGATTATTTGGTAATTTTCCATCACACTGACGATGGCATGTCCTAAGTAATTGCACTCGACTGAATTTGTAAACTTGCCAATTGCTGCATAAATGATATGATCACGTGTCCAACAACTCTCAATTGACCCTCGCTACATCCCACATTCATAGATATGTACATCCAAGTTGTTAGTTGGGTTTTGTGGCTAAATTGCAGGATAACGAGTGTTTGGTCGGCATGAGGAGTTACAAACAGTAATGAGTAAGTACCATGTCAAAGGGCCAAACAGATTACAATTGTAGCTGGCTTTCTTGGCTTTAAGATAAATGATAAGTTTCAACAGGAAGATGGTTGTATAAAGTGAATGTTTGATGTTAATATTGCATTTAAAGTAAAGTATTAATAAAATAATGTTGCAAGAGTTTAAAAATGCTTTATCTTTCTTTCGATATACACTGGCGAACATATTTATTGGCACAGCAAACATTTTGAGATTTGGGGGCTTAATTGTTCCCTTATCGTTAACATTTTGGTATCAATGGAAAGGTCATTTAAATTCCGTTTGAATGATATAAAACTTTCCTTAACCCATTAAGTACCCTTCGAAAATTTCGAATTTATGTAAAAGTCAATTTTCGAAACTTTTTTCCTCGATTTTTTACAAAAAATATTTGAATGCAAAAAAATTCTTCAAACAATTTAAGGAGTGACTGCAAAAAAAATGTTTCAAAAATATTTTTGCTAGTATTTTTTAAATTTTTTGAAAATCCTAAAAATTACAATTTTAACCCCTTTTTCCTATTTTTTACACAAAAAGTGCCTTTTTCGCAATTTTCAAAAAAATTATAAAAAATACTAGCAAAAATATTTTTGAAACATTTTTTTTGCAGTCACTCCTTAAATTGTTTGAAGAATTTTTTTGCATCAAAATATTTTTTGTAAAAAATCGAGGAAAAAAGTTTCGAAAATTGACTTTTACATAAATTCGAAATTTTCGAAGGGTACTTAATGGGTTAAGGAAAGTTTTATATCATTCAAACGGAATTTAAATGACCTTTTCATTGATGCCAATATGTTAACGATAGGGGAACAATTAAGCCCACAAATCTCAAAATGTTTGCTGTGCCAATAATTATGTTCGCCAGTGTAGCTTTGTCCGTTTATCCGTCCGTTAATAGAGACTATAGCAATCAGAGCAACTAGAGCAACAAAATTTTTCAAGATATTTTGTACTAATTAACGTTAACTACTATTATTACCTATCATCCTACTAAATCGTAACAAGATCGGACATATAGAAAGGTGGTAATGGCTGATTAAAGTTTTTAAGCAATGTAAGTGCCTAAAAGCATGCAATAAAAAATATTTTAAATTTATTTAAATAAGTAACGGGCTATAGCCTTTCCCTCTTGTTTTTAATATATAAGTATTGTCCTGCAGTTCTCTTTTCCATTTCTTTTTGTCTGATTTATTTGCTCTATCATACTATATATTGTAAAATTTAGTATTACAAATCGTATTTAGTATTACAAAATTAAAAAATTGGCGAATAAAAAAAAAAGGGTATAAGTTGAAATTAAATACTATTTTGAAACCTTTATTCTTATTATTTAGTTTAAGGATATGACACAAAAAAATTAGAAAATTGAACTGCGCAAGAAAAAAAAGAGATAAAAAGTAGACTAAGAAATTATTAATTGAACAGATAAACTCTTATATTTAAATTTCGCATTCTGAAATCTGAAATTCTCTTCAAAAATATTATCGCAGCTTATTCATAGTGAAAGTGGTTTTAGGATGGCTTCCGGGCACTTGGATTTATTTAAGTTGTATGCCCTTTTGTTATCGCCATTGTCTTTTACACGATTACATTTCTCATTTGAAAGTGCTGCAATTTCCAGGAAATGTTAGTTAAACGATTAATTACGCACAAGCCCGCATTACTCTCTCGTTGTGGCCAGGTCTTCCCTTGCTCCCGCTTTCTCTCTCTCTATTCCGCACTTTTCCTCTCCCTCGGGGGCCAACGCAGACATTGAACTTCCGCTTCCGTTGCGAACGCAGCAAATGCGGCAAATTAAATTTCAGCCAAAAAGCAACTACGCCAACTAATTACGCATGAATACGAAGCCAAGGATCGTCCAATGCCCGCGCACGTTGCTACCACAAGGAGCTGTCAGTCTGGTGAGTGGAGGAAGGAGGAGGGAGTAGGGAGTAGGGAGTAGGGAGGAGAAAGAAGCAGACGTCTGTGGCTCCGGAAAATGTTGGAAAAATGGAGGCAACAGCGCAATTTATTCTACACTTGAAGCATTATAATTTGTGGTGGCCAAATAGCATGGAAATCGACATAAGGCCAATTTAATGGCCATCCTCCTAGTTGTCCTCCTTCTCCTCCTTCTTGCTCAGGCCAGCAATGACAGTGACCCACATGCTGACCCGCCAAGTCACCCCTGGTCGACTGCACTCGAAACTCGACACTCGTGTCAGGCGCAGTTTAAAAAGTTAATTAACGTGCCGACCTCCCTTCTATCAAAGTTGGGGCTGCACGACTCTTGGACCGCACTCCCTCTCCCTCTTGCCATCCTTCGCCACTGGGCACCACATAATTGCATTCCGTGGTTGGACGTTTCACTTACTCAGCTCGAATGGTAATTTCATGGCCCGTATTCACAGGCGTTTCCAACTCGCTTAGCAGCATCGTTTGCAATCCGCACGAGAACTGGAACTGCATTAGACCCTTCTGCAGGAACAGCGCCATATAGTGTCCTCCTTTCGTGCCCTGTGCGGCGGCCAACATGATCAGTCCATTGGTGGCCCGAGTGCGCACCTTGAGCTGAATGTGCATTGGCAGCACGGCATCCAGCGCCTCGTTGTGCGGTATGTCCTTGTAGATGCGATGCGAGACATACGAGTCACCAGAGAATGCCGCATTTCGTATTATAATCGGCAGCTCGCAAAGCGGCCCCTGGCGGTCAAAGCGGCAAACGCACTGAAAAGATGGAAAGAGTTTCAAATATTTATAAATTATGAATTATAAATTTATAAATTAAATTTAATAATAAAATATTTTTAAAGAGACAACATCAAATTATTACAATTTATTGACTATGAGACATTTTCCTTGAAAATCCTTATCGTAATTATTAAAATAAAAAGACCATTATTAGACTAGTTAACTTTGTAGACTTTTTAAATTGCACTCTTTAAATATTCCTCAAGTGGAATACAAGATGCAAATATATAAAAAGTAAGTTCATGGAGAACATGAGTAACTTCTTGAGATTGCAGAGTGCATTATTTATTTGAATGTATATTTTCTGAAACATATGGCCAACTTCCATTAGGTAAGTTGGTGGCCTCTGGACCAGTTAACAGTTTTCCGTTCCGCAGTCTACAGTTTCCAGTTTCCTCTTCGCCCAGTTGCCTTGCACTTCATTTGTTCAATTTGATGGGGTCGTCTCTGGGTGCGGGTTGTTAAAGAAAAAGTTACAATAAAAGTTTTGGGTGCCGTTGTGAGGTCCTTTGGCTGCAGTTGCGTTGCACTTTAAGTGTCCCCTTGGTGGGGCATAAATTATTAAAACCAGGACAATGACGCAGTAGGATGAAAAAGATGGGGAAGAAGCCGAAGAAGCCAAGCCAAGTGAGCCAAAAAGTTAATTCATATCGCCTTTCAATTTATTGGAATTTTTGTCCACGCTACAACTTATTGAAAAGAACTCCCTGCTGGATTTTTGCCGCACCAAACTTTGTTTGGCGCTCAAAAATAAATTAAAATTGTTCCAATATACTTTAGCTTCAATGCACATGAAGTTCGCCATATTTACGTGCGTTTTTATTTATTTTTTTGTAGTTGATTCGCTTTGAAATTAATATAAGCTCATAAAATATATATTATTCAGGACAACTTATAAGCTATTTTGGATGACAATAAGCTATGAAAATTTGCAGCATGTACACTGAAAAAAAAAACCACTTTCTAATTTTAAGAACATTCATCTTAAATATTTTGTTCTTGAAATAAGAATATTTTAAGATCAAATTAATAAAACTAAGAATATTATTCTTAAAAATCGTAAGTTCTTTATGTAAGAATAAAAATCTTAGATCTTTTTCTCTTAACAACAACACACTTTTTGAGAATTATAATTCACAACTGGTTCTGGCGTCTCAATATTTGAGACTTTTTGTCTTGAGTATTTAAAAGTTTTTGGTCTGTGAATAAGAACATATAATCTTAAAAAAAAAAAAAGTTTTATTCTTATATTAAGATTTGTGGTGTTAAAAATATAAAAATTTATGATCTTAAAAATAAGAACTTGGTCTTAATAGAAATGGTCTTAGAATCAAGATGTGTTTTCTTACTCCAAAGTTTTTAGTTCTAAGACCAAAATCTTGATTTTTGATCCTTTTTTTTATCAGTGTATGTATAGAAATATGCATTATCCAATGGCTTTAGGGCTCTCTATTTTCAGAGTTTGTGTATTATGAAATGTTCTTAATTTTGCATCCAAAATATCCTCTTTTCAGCGACATTGTACACTTTGAATGCCAATGTTGATGAGCAGTTTCAAAATTTGGTATGCAACTAGCATGAGCTTTGAATCTCATCAGCTAAAAATAAGTATACAATAACAATTCGCACAACTCTCCATTCTCTTCCGGCAACCTATAATAATGAGCATCCGAACGCGTGCCCTGGTGTAGCTCAAATATTAATAGCCTGTGTGGCATAATTCCCCACATGCCTCCGTCTAACAGGCAGTCAAAGGATTGAAGCGTTGTTTTCCTATCTCTGAAAACCCAGCGTGCAGCCAAGCTCGTTGTTTTCATTCTGTGCTTCCGCGCTCAGGAAAAACATGACACAAAAATTAACGCCAATGCTGTTGGTGCTGGTGGAGAGGGAAACGCGTATCATCATCTCGATGCGTCGTCGTCTGTTTTACAGGGTCAGGTTCTGTGTTTACATACTATAGTCCCCCAAGGGCCAACGAAATTGTGTAGCATGCTACAAGTACGCGTACGTATTTCCATGCCCCGCTATTTTCATATGCATTCCGTAATGCGAAAACTTTCCCTATATCAGTTTTTGTATTTCGTTCTTCCGGCCCCACACAGACAGCCTTCAAAAAAGAAAGCACCCCCTGCCGAACTTTAATATCTGATGTTTTTCTATCCAACAGTTATTCAAAGTGAATGTTGCAAGTTTTCTTCGTTTTTTTCTTTTTTGTGTTTCAGCTGCATTTTTTATGACGTAAGCTAAGCGATTTAATTAGATTTAAGCGCAGTAAGCATTCCGCATCCTTCCACTGATATGCTTATGGGTTTTTAAGAGTTATGAAAATTTAAAGGATTTACAACTGAATTTCTGGTTTAGAATTTTTTTGACTTGTAATTTGGAATACTCTTTACTCTTAATATATAATTATAATCGGATTAAAAGCAGAGGAATAGTTAAGGGGTATCTTCTGACTAACTAACTTGAGAGCTATAGCTTAGTAGCTAAACTTCAGTTTTAAAATTGCTAGAAAATTAAAACTATTTATTTTTTATATTGGCGCCCAACGTGGGTTAATGAATACACATTAAGTATGTGTATGATTATCGAAATATTGAGTAGATCTGACTTACAATCGATAGTAACTATAAATATGGTACTTTGAATCTTTTTGATTTAAATTTCATTTAAATTGTTCATATTGGCGCCCAACGTGACTTAATAAATGCATATTGAAAGTAAGTTAGACTTGGAATCGATAGTAATTATGACTGCAACAATTTCCGTTTGATCGCAGTGAGATTTGTGCTTGAGCAATTATTTCGATTCTATATGGAATCTTTTTGATTACATTTTTTATACTGGCGAACAACGTGGGTTAATGAATACATATGATTATCGGAATATTTGGTATATCTGACTTGTAATTAAAAGTAATTGTAAATATGGTACATGGAATATTTTTGATTTAAATTTTATTCAAATTGTTTATATTGGCGCCCAACGTGACTTAACAAATGCATATTGAAAGTAAGCTAGACTTGGAATCGATAGTAATTATGACTGCAACAATTTCCGTTTGATCGCAGTGAGATTAAAAGCAGAAGAATAGTTAAGGGGTATCTTCTGATTAACTTATTTGAGAGCTATAGCTTAGTAGCTAAGCTTCAGTTTCAAAATTAATTTAATAACAATTGAACATGCAAGAAAATTTAAACTATTTATATTTTATATTGGCGCCCAACTTGGGTTAATGATATGATTATCGAAATATTGAGTAGATCTGACTTACAATCGATAGTAACTATAAATATGGTACTTTGAATCTTTTTGATTTAAATTTCATTTAAATTTATCATAATGGCGCCCAACGTGACTTAACAAATGCATATTGAAAGTAAGTTAGACTTGGAATCGATAGTAATTATGACTGCAACAATTTCCGTTTGATCGCAGTGAGATTTGTGCTTGAGCAATTATTTAGATTCATTTGGCAGCTGCATTACGGGTAATGTGGCCCTCAAAACTAATTGTGACACGCCTGTGAATGTCAACAGAGGGAAATGGTGAAAGGCTTTGCAAATGACTGAAGTGCACTCATTGGGAACAGATGCTCGGCACAAAGACGACACTCAGGACGCATTACGATGGAGGCCATGGAGAACCATCCGGTGATACATGGAACCAATGCAGACATGAAAATAACGGGGGGAAAAGCACAGGACAGGGATGGGAAAAGGGACACGCAGACATGTGGTGAGCGTCTAAAAGGGCTCAACAAACTTTTCATTAGTGGTGCCGGCTTTTGGCGTTGCGAGAACGCGATAGGAGTGAGAGAGAGAGAGCGAGGGAGGTGGGAGGAAAAAGGCAGGCAAACATTTGCAAAACCCCAAACTCGGTGGCGGCGGCTGGCACTTGAAATGTGCTTAATGCCACTTTACGAGTGACTTTCGCTGAGTGCGAGTGCCACTTTTGCGTGCAGCTTTCACTCACCCACACTAATTCCCTCTCTTTCTACCACTGTGTTTTACTATCTACCTCTCTCTCTCTCTTCTTCGCTTTGTGTCTTTTTGACTAGACGCGTTAAAAATATGCTTTTTCATAAGCTTTTGGCTTCCACCGAACCTGTCATAGCCCACTTGGGTAAACGAAATGACAGCTGACATATGTAAGTGTCTGTCTAACTGTTTGACTGTCTCACTCTATCTCCCTCTCTCTCTGTCTATCTCTTTTTCCCTTGCTCATGCATATGTATTTGTGTCCTTTGTCTGAGTGTGCGTGTGGCGTCGGTTAAATTACTTGGCAACAATAAAGTGGCATATGCTCTATGAAATAATTTCCACTAGCTGCTATCTCACTCACACATACATTCTGTTATACTCTAAGACCGTCATTCATTTTGGTTAGTTCGTCTTCTTTTTCTAAATCTCTTTCTCTTGCTTTTTGTGACAACAAAGTCATTCTGCGGTGTTGTGTCACTTGCTCAACCTGTAAATTTGTTATGAAAATTACATTCTTTTTTGGCCAACTCAGGTGTTGCTGTGTGCAAATGTATGTTGATAGAGAAGTAGGGATATATGGAGAAAGAGATAGATGGATGATGGATAGAAAGGTACACTTTTGAGATTTTAAAGATGACTGAATTAATGTTCTTTGCCGGAACTGTTGTGGAAAATAGTTATTTGCAGTGTTGACTAGATTCAAAAGTTAGTTAGTGTTGTTAAAGATAAAATTGATTAGTATTTATCAGGGATTAAAACCCTAACCGAAACCGTAACCTTTAACCGGTAAAAACCGATTGAAATTTGAAGCCGAAACTGAAACCGTAACTGAAAACAAAAATTTTCATCTGACCGAAACCTTTAAACCGAAACTCTGTAAACCGAAATCACCGTATCGTAACCGTTTTATTTATAAGGGTTAATTTTGGTTTTCCATACATGCAAAAAAAAAAAAAGCAAATAAAAGCAAGATGCAAAAATTGTCTGCATTTCATAGTCTTATGCATGTACACTAGGGTGGGTCAATTTTTTTCGACCCAATGCGGTTATCAAAATCGTAATCTACGGTGAATTCTAAGAAGATTTGCCCAAGAAACCATAGGTCTAAAATCATTTTCGAGCTTCCGATTTTTAACGAGAAACTTTGCGTATTTTTCTGTTATTTTAAACACGCGTAGATACCTAAGCGAGTGCAGAAAAAATATATTGTTTCACTTAACTTTTTTTTAAGAAAATTATAAATTTTTAAAAATATAAAAATAAAATAAAAAATTAAAATTTTATTTTTAAAATTTTTTATACATTTAAAAAAAAGTTTTAAATAATTAAAATTTAAAAAAATGGCATTAATTTGCATTTGACCGTTAATTTACGCCCTTTTTAGCGCCAAGCCCACTTTAATTTTATTTTCAAAAAATACCTTGATGTATTGAGATTATGTACTTCAAGTTTCCACCCGATATCTAACCTAGTTCAAAAGTTACAGATTTTTGCCACCAACATTGGCAAAACAAACCGAAAATGGGTACAAAATACATGCAAAAAACATATAAAATGGTACCAAATTTGTATGCATTTTGTACCTATTTTCGGTTTGTTTTGCCAATGTTGGTGGCAAAAATCTGTAACTTTTGAACTAAGTGAGATATCGGGTTGAAATTTGAACTATATATTTTCAATACTTCAGAGCATTTTTGGAAAAAAAATTGGAGTGGGCGTGGTACTAGAAAGGGCGTAAATTTACGGTCAAATGCAAATTAATGCCAATTTTTGTAATTTTATATTTCAAACTTTTTTTTCTTAATTTAAAAAAAAATTTTAAAAATAAAATTTATTTTTTTTATATTATTGTTACATTTTTAAAAATTTTTAGTTTTCTTGAAAAAATGTTAAGTGAAACAAAATATTTTTTATGCACTCGCTTAGGTATCTATGCGTGTTTAAAATGACAAAAAAATACGCAAAGTTTCTCGTTAAAAATCGGAAGCTCGAAAATGATTTTAGACCTATGGTTTCTTGGGCAAATCTTCTTAGAATTCACCGTAGATTACGATTTTGATAACCGCAAGGTGCGTTTTTTTTGGTCCATACAAATTAACCCACCCTAATGTACACACATACAGTGTGCTACTAATGTCTTCATACAGCATAAATTTGTCAAATTTGGGTATAATAGAGATGGTTTGTTGCGGGATTTTTTATATTAATCTTTAATTTACTTAAATTCCGTTCGAATGATACAAAAATTTCTTTAACCGATAACCGAAAACCTAAATGCGAATATTACGGAAACCGTAACTGAAACCGATATTCGTTTCGGTTTTAATCCCTGGTATTTATAGTGTTTAGTGATATATAATGAGTAGGGAAACGTTTCCTATTTGTACATTAAAAGCGAAAAACAAAAATTCATAGTAGAAATTTTCTTACAATCTTTAGGCCAACAATTTATGGTTACACAATTTCTCTCCTAATTATACTCAAAAAATAAGTAAAATGTATGTAACAGGGAGAAGGAAGCATCTCCGATCCTATAAAGTACATATATATATTCTTGATCAACATCAACAGCCGAGTCGCTATAGCCATGTCCTTTTATCCGTCTGTTTAAGGGCCTAGATTTCAGAGACTATAAGAGCTAGAGTAACCAAATTTAACACACAGACTTCTACAAAACCCACGCAAGTTTGTTTCAAATTTTCATGCAATAAAAAATATTTTAAATTTATTCAAATAAGTAACGGGTATCCTAAAGTCGGGAGCTCGACTATAGCCGTTCCCACTTGTTTTATTCGGAGCTTTTATTCACAACATACAACGTAAAGAGTCCATTAGCATGCGCCTGATTTCCTTTAAAAAATCAGACACAACTTTGTTTCGCAATTGTCGATTTGGCAGTTAACCGTATTGTGAAATTGTTTCATTCCATGCTTGTGTGCCTGCTGTTTAATTTTTCAGAAACAAATTTCGTATGCCAACATGTGTGTGTTGTGTGTGAGCATGTTGTGTTCGTTTGTTGCCAACAAATTTCTGGCTGTAAACTTTTTTTTTTTTTTTTGTGTTAAATTACCACAAGTATTTTCATAAATAGTTGAATAGGCACACTTTGCAGCTTGTCTGGCCCTCGTCATTTGCCTCTTAGTGGGCAAATGGGGAACGCTTTGTGGCTTTTGTGTTGCTGAACTAAAATTTTGCAGCTTTGCCATTTTGCCTGATTTTACCTGAAATGTTAATGTAAACTTGTGTAAGAGGCTACACAACTCTGGAATTGCCAGTGAAAAAAGCATTTGATGATGGCATATGAGGGAGACAACTAGTTCAGATGCACTTTTGTAAAAGTTTTCAAAGGGAAATGGCAGTAAAAGTGAGAAATAATTTAGTTTTTCAAAGTGTGATAAAACTTCAGCTAGAAGTCTCTCAAGTTTCCCAGATATCTATTGTATTTATTGCATGGTTTTTAAAGATGTAATGAGACAGCTTTACATATGTTTAATTTCGAATATAGATGAATTAATCTTTAAGTCTGCAGTTGTTTTTAAAGCAATTAAACTGACTTTATCTTTTTGAATACCTGACGCTAATTGAATTAAGAAATAGTTATGATTTTTCAGAGGCTATATCTATTATCTCGAAGGCTCTGCAACTTTAAAGTAACTTCAAATAAATAATTCTTATTATTATTAGCCCAAATTCCATTCAATCTATTTGGCTTTTAAATTGGTGCGTAAACAGAACATGAATTGTGTCAACCTCTACTCAGAATTTAATGAGAATCCTTGGCCTGTTGTTGAGCGTAATTTGGACTTGACTTGTACTATCTCAACTGTTGGTCTGTCCTCTTGTCTGTGTGTGTGTGTATGTGTGTTTATTTTAGACCAGACATCTCTTGTGCTTGGCTCCAAAGCAACCGAAGTAAGCAGCTTACAAATGTTGCAGGCTCAATGTGTTTTGCTCCTGCCACTTGCCTCTTTGCCGCTGTTCCACAAACTATTCGACAAGCTACATGATTATTTATGCATTGGCCTCGACACACGATATCTCCATATGCGTTTCTCTAGCGAATCTCTGTGTCTGTGTCTGTGTAAGTGTATAAGTGTGTTAACCATTTCAACTTGTCAATTTGTATGTGTTTCTCTATCTCTATAATTCACACTGCACACTGTTCCCCATTCAATGTTGTGAGTATAGTTTCTCCCTTTTGGGAAGAAGGAAATTCATTCATTAACTGCAACCATTAAATTTGAAATATTCTCTAGCTTAATATTCATGCCTAGATTATAATGCTGAGTGTACGTGTTGTTACAGCATGTTTGTGTTATAATTGCAATGCACTGCATTATGAGTTACAGGGTATTGGAATGTGTAATTTATGTTCCTTTGATTTTATTCAATGCCAAGTTGACGGAGCGCTTTAAAGCTACATTGTTTGACGTGTAAAAAGGAGCTTTAAGCACATTAAAGCTTTAAGTCAGAAAAAGTAACAGAAACTTAACTCTCTGTATTTCGAATCAACCTTCTATAACTTTAGTTAATTTAAAAAATCAACTAATTATTGTGTTTTTGCTAGTCATGTTAACAATCATTTTTATATTTGTGTGCTATTATTTTCTAGTAAGTCTTGTTTACCAATTGCCAAGGTAATTTGAGTGCTCACGCTCATTAAATGACTCCACAATGGCTGCCCCAGGGGCAACTGCAACAAGGATCGACCACAAGGGTTGTGCCATGGCCAATTAGCAGCTCAATGGGGTTGAAAATTGTGTAGCTAACTTTGCTTTTTGCATGTGTTTTCATTGGATTTATTTATTTATTCTTTTTTTTGGGTTAGCATCGAACAAACAAATCCATTTGAGGCTATATCGATTGGTCCTTGGAGCTGACCTACTGCTCAAATGCACGGAGGCAAGTGGAAGGGAGGAGAGCGTAGTCTGATTAACCCTGCTCTAAAACGTACATATGTATAACTTAACTTCGAAATAAGGTAATTACATACACAGAAAAAGAAAAACACATTCTAAAATCAAGTTTAAAAAACTCAATTTAAGCTCGCATTTTGTAAGTATGTATTCAGGATTAAGCTGAATAATCAAGCCTGTATCTTGATTAAAATGGGAAAATACACATTTGCTGAGCGCGAGAGTAAAATTCTCTCTCGGCCTCTCTCATTTCAACCGTTCCGGTGGCTCAGTGGTTAGAGTCGCCGACCTGTCACAAAATTAGAACTTCCAGTTTGAAAAAAACCTGGGTTCGATTCCCCCCGTCAATTAAAAAAAAGAAATGGTAAAAACAAAAAAAAATGTTTAAAAATAAAAAAGTTGAAATGTAACGAAAAGTATTTTAATTAATACAAATTTTTTAGCCTGTTTTACACAATTTCAAGTATATCATACTTGGGGCAATTGGGGGAATTCGGGCTAAATATCCCGGATTTTTTTTTTCTGTGTAAATAAAGTCAAGAATGATTATATTTTCTGTGCGCTTACCCGGGATCCCTCCGATGTGGTCACACAGGTACCGCCGTTATAGCAACCCAACTTGATGCAATCGACATCGCCAGATTTTTCCTCTGCACCACCGCCAGCACCACCACCACCGGCACCGCCCTGGGCAACCGTGTTGGCGCCGTCGGTTTCCTCGCTGCTCTCGGTGACCGGTGGCTTGGTCTGTGTTGGCAACTCTGGCTGTCCGGGCGTGCTGTACACATGCAACGGTGGTGTCGGTGGTGGCAATGTCTGTGCGGACTGTGTGGATGGTGGTGTCGGTGGCACGGTGACGGCAGGCAGACTGGGCAGTGGTGCTTCCGTGGGCATGGGAGTGGGTGGCAGGGTTACCACCGTTATGGGAGGCATTGTTGTCTCCCTTGTCGGCTCAATGGTGGTCATTGGTGGTGCTGGTGGCACATGCAAATCCTCTGTTACCATAGGCTGTGGTGTTGTGATTTCCACCGGCATCGGCATGGTTACTGGTGGTGGTGGTGAGAGTGTGGTGCTGGGCTCCCGTTCATAGGGTACTCCAGTGGTTGGGTGGGTTGTCTGTACCGGGATAGGTGGCGTGATTGTTGTGATCGCTGGCGCTGCCCCACCATCCTCAATGGTAACGACAATTGGTGGTTCATAGTCGAGTGGGGATGTGGTGGTTTCTGGCTGTGCTGGCGGTTGCAATGTGGTAAATCTGCCAGCGCTCGTGCTGTGCGTTGTGATGAGCACCTCGGCCGGGTAATCCGTGAAGAAGGGCGCCGCTGTGGTTGGCACCTCTGTCCACAGATGTCGAGTGGTTTCCTCCAGAGACGCTTCGGTGACATGGCTTCGTGCCGTGGTCTCTGGTGGGAAAAAGGGTGTCGGTGTGGGTGCCCCGTAATCCACCGAGATGCTTGTATCAATTGTGGTTACGTGGTGCACGAATATGCTGCTCGCTGTGGTCACACCCATTGGCTGCTCCACCGACTCCGAGCTGCTCGACGAAGCATAATCCACAGCGATTGTGATGCTCGATGGTGCTGGCGGTGCAGTTGGACGCGCTGTGGTGACACCTTCCTCGCTGGAACTGCTGCCCCCACTGTCGCTAATCTCAAAGCGTCGCACCGTTGTGTATTCCTCGGAGGTAGCGACCTCGGAGGAAGACTCTGCCGAGGTGGAGGAGGAGGAGGTCACTCCAGGAGCAGGTAGAGGCGGTAGCGTGGTGTAGATGCTGTGACTTTCCTCCGATGACGAGGTGGAAGAAGATGAGATGCTTGTTGTTGGCGGTGTCGTGGGTACAGCTGCTGGCTGTGGCTCCGGTGTAGGCTCCGGCGGTGGTGCTGGCTGTGTAGTCGCCTCCTTGTCAACGACGTGACTCTCGCTCTCCGGTGGTGGTGCTGTTACCTTAACCTCCACAGAGGTTTCATCCGATGAGGAAGAAGAGACGGCGACTGATGGTGTTACTGTGGTGGTTTCAGCTGCAGCTGGTGGTGCAGGTGGTAAAGTTGTATCTGGTGGTGTCACGGGTCGCACTGTAGGTGGCGCTAGTGTGCTAGAGGGCGTTGCTGGTGTAATCGGCACCACTGGCGGTGGTGCAGCTGTGGCCGGTGCCGTGTAGTTGCAGTCGAGGGACTCTTCGCCAACCACCAGGCACTCGCAGAGCATGCCCGTCAACAGTGGCGGGCATGAGCACGAGAAGGTATCGACGCCATCAATGCAGACACCGCCGTTCATGCAACGCGGTCCCAGCTGACATTCGTCGTATTGGAACTCGCATTTCTCGCCATGGTAGTCGGGTACACAATAGCACGTGGGCACGTTCTCCTCCATCAGGCAGAGCGCGTTGTTCTGACAGGGATTGTCCGCACAGATAAGTATCTCCTCCTCGCAGTTGACACCCGTGTAGCCCATGGGGCAGGCACAGGCGTAGGCCGCCAATTTATCCACACAGACGCCGCCGTTTTGACATGGCGCCGAGGCGCATTCATTGATCTCCTCCTGACAGATGCGTCCATGCCAGCCAGCCGGACACTCGCACGTGAACTCCAATCCACGACCCTCGATGCACTCGCCGCCATGTTGACAACGTGCCCCAGTGCCTGTTGCAAAGAAGATCAAGTTTAAAATATAGATAAGAAACCAGTTAAAAAAGTTCTAGTCGCCATTGCTCGACTATGAGATACCCTGCGCCCAAGCTTCAATTAATTAATTTACTTCTTAAACGTAGACTGAGATAATTCATTTAATTTAAAAATCAATATTAGAAACATAATTTAAAATGGTATTTAATTAAAATCAAAATGAATATTATACAGGGGTGCCACAGAAATCACAAGCGAAATGGAATTCCGCAGAAAGCATTTCCGCACTGAAATTTCCGAGGTGCCACAGAACTTCGAGAGAATTAATTTTTCACCAACTTTTTCGAACTAGGCTGTTAGGGTTGACACCTTCTCAAATTACCCAAGGGTTTGATTAGGAACTTTTTCAAGTCTATCATTGCAGAAAAATAAGCTTTTAATTGGTTTCTTATTTAATTAATATAATTTAATTTATTTATGTAATAATTGATTTTGTTTAGCTAAAAAAAATTTAAAAGTAATTGGCGCCAGAAAATAAAAGTTACTCGACAACTCTTGCAACTGTCTGCCATTAGTCTGGCAACTCTTCGTGACAAATGTTTTCACAAATTGCACAATAAGTAAAAGTAAAGTAAATTTTGCGGTAAATATTGTTTTACCTCTAAAGAGCTATTTGTTTGAATGCTTAATTTAAAGAAAACAGAAGTGTTTCCATATATATTTTTTAAATACCGTACTTCGAATACTGATTAAAAAATGTGGCATCGCTGCCCCTGACTTCGAAAATCTAAATCGGACTAGGTGGCAGCATCGAACGGCAGCGGATTTAGCGCTAGTTTATTCCGCGTAAAATTATTCTGCTAATGAAATTGATGTGAAATTCAAGCGAAATCGATTTCTGTGGCACCCCTGATAGAAAAGTTGAGTAATAATAAACATTAAAATTAGTACGTTAAGCAAATCCTTTTATTTCCATTTAGCTTTTATTTTTGTAATGCCTGAATGGTTTATCAGAAAAAACTTTAGAGCACAGGGTATAAAAACGATTTTATTATTTGGATTTTTGAGTGATAGAAACTTGAGTTACCCGTGTCACAGACGGCGACGTCCAGCTCGCAGTGATCTCCCAGATAGCCAGGTTGACAGGTGCAGGTGTAGCCATTGTTACGGTCGCGGCACAGTCCACCGTTTTGACATGGATTTGACATGCATTCGTCCACATTTTCCTCACAATTTGACCCTGCCGAAGAGTGCGAAGAGTGTCATGAAAGAAAGAGATGGAAAGACAAGAAAGTGACGTTAATTGATGGCATCACAATGCGCAGTTTGTGTTCCATATCGTTTCATTTCGTCTCGTCTCGTTTCGTTTCATTTCGTTCCTTTTTAGTTATGTCAACATTTCCGTCAGTCTGGTTTTTGACCAGTTTTTTTTTTGTATTTCTGCGCTGTCCTTTAATTAAACATTTATGTTATGTGGGGTTAAAGTTGTCGCTTTCAGCGTGGCGTGCAAATGGCTCATAAATAAAACTTGTTATATTTTATTCGCTTCAGAAACGGCAAACTCAATATTTGTTGTTTAATATTATAACCAGATGATACTATGGCCTTTCGCAAATATCATATATTTTGTATTGTGTATTTGCGGTTTGCTTAATGCATTTTAAATGCAATATTCCCATTACAATTACTCGTATTTGAATTGAAAAGCACTTCACTTCAACAATAATTCACAGTACGTTGACATTGAGGTTGAATTTAATTTTCAATTGCTTGCAAAAATTTACGATATTTCGCATTGCAAATAAAACTACTTTAATTGATCTCTAGCTATAAAAAAACGAAACAAGAAGCTTGTAATCCTTTATTCATTTGCACATCAATATATGCAATTCAAAGAGTTTCATTTCTGTTTCTCTGCTCTCTTTGAAATCTTCAAACAAGTGTCCACAATACAAGTGCAATTGAATGACTTTTCATTATATTAAGCATAGAAAAGGTTTTTCTCTCTGTCTCTCTACTTTTTCTTAGTTTTCTATCTCTGTTTTCTGTTTTCTGTCTTTTACTAACAACTTTTTGAATACAAGCGCATCAATGGCAATCAAAACAAACCTTCAAGGGCTGATTTCGGTGCATGCAATATAAACAATTCAAAAGTGTACACAAGCAACACACAAGCAACACACACAACACACTCATCACACACTCACTTACTGCTGATTGTCGAGGGTCTCTCAGAACAAGAATTTTGTATAGCCACATAGTCGAGCATGAAATACTCTTACCACATCTCTGGTTGTCAATTATAGTTAGAGATAAATATAGAAAATAAGAGTATATAACAAAAAAGACTTTATAAAGAAACTTAAGCTATTTAAAAGCTAAATCATCTATATGATTTAAATGAAAAATACTTATGCATGTATTTTTAAAATAATATATTTCCCTGGAAACTTGCACACTCGGGGGGCACTCGACCTCCCAAATAAACTCAATTTGCAAGCATGCAATCTATTTAAAGTTAACTCTCTCACTCTTTGTTTCTCTTGAAAACTTGAGTTAACCACATAAAATATATAGAATTTGAGGTCGATTATCGTCGCGTTGAGCTAAAGGTGTCCAAATTGATTAGTCGCGTGCTGTTGATCAAATATTTATATGTATATATGTAGTATATGTATGTGTACTTGATAGGTGCTCGATAGTGCAACTACCCAACATGACACAGTTGTTAGACTCTTCAAGTTGCTCTTGGCAACAACTACGATAACAACAAGAACAACAACAAAAACAATGCTTGAAAATACTTTTCAATTTTGTGCTCAACAACTACAAAGACGACGATGAGGAGAGTTCTAAGTCGGTGGTTGCCTGTGGCAGCAACTGACGGGTAAACAAACACATAGAGAGAGAGTGAAAGAGAGGAAGAGACAGTTAGTCTGACAAGACGGACAGACAGACAGACAGACAGTCAGACAGACAGGAAGGAAGGCATTCAAAGTTGGTTGAGCTGCTTGAGAAGCGCCCCATTGTGTATGCTATAGAATTCTTATGTTGTTTGTGGAACTGGCAGCAGTGCGTATGAGTGATTTTTTCGCAGCTTCTCATGTGTTTGTGCTGTAAATTTATTGCCAGCGAAATGTTTTGTCTGAAGTTTTTTTTTGGAAAATTTATTTGCCTGCCTGCCGACAGCCCTTTAGTTATAGTTTCTGGCAACAAGTTGGCTAAGAAATAGCTGAGGGAAAAAAAAACGAAAATGAAAATATGCTCAAAAGTTTCTTTTGGGCGAAAAGTTTCGCTTGCTTTCTGCGTATCTCTCAAGTGTCTGTGCATCTGTCTATCTGACGTTAAAAAAAACTTGCGAAACAACGCAACAAAGTCCAAAAGCACTTCAAAGTGTCGAAACAAGAGTGTCAAAAAGCCTGCACCGTGTGCAGCCAGCAAATTCCATCTTCTACACTTTGTCTAAATTAATGCGCTTAACTTTTTAATTTAATGCACAAAATTGCATTTAAACATGGCTACAATCGAAACGGTTAACACAGCTACCAGGTGCTGTTGATGGGGCATTTATCATTCGTGTCCCATAAATAACACAGAATATACAAGTTGATGGACATACAAAATGTGACTATGCAGATGCGAACTCACTTTCATAAATGCTTAACCCAAAGATAAATGTTTCTCAGTCCCTGTCATTCTCCCATTCTCTCTCTCTCTCTCTCTCTTTTTGTGTGTATTTTTATGCTTTGTTTTTAATGCAACTGTAATGTAAGTCTATGCAAATGTGTAGAGCGAAAAATTAAATTTGCATAAGCACTAAATCAACACAATGAACAACCGAAAGCGGTATAAACAACAGCAGCAACAAATAATCATTTTTGATGTATAGGCTAAGAGATGCTCTACGTAAGATCTACTTAAATAAACATTTCTTTTGGAAGCTTTAAAGCACCTGAAAGCTTTGATATATATTATTAAATCTTGAAATTAATTTACTTGATTATAAAAAGATATAGATATACCACGGGCTTAAAAAGCCTTATTAAAGAATAGCTTTTAAAGCACATGTAAGCTTTAGTAAAAGCTTGCGTTCAATAAGCTTAAATTGCCTTAAAATTTGTTTATATTGAAGTTTCCACTTGACTTGTATCTTAAAAAGCTTTTGAAAGTTTTACTTACAATTTGATGTGTATATAAAAGTTCTATTGCATTTGGCTTGCTTATTTTCATAATTTTTTTTCTTTATCTCACTGAATTCTAAACATATGCCCTCTTGTTTTCTCAGTCTCTCCCTTTTTGTTTTCCATTATTGTAATTTATCCACAGGATATGAACAAAGTCAACATTATGAAGATCTACTTACACTTCTCATCAGATGTCTGTTGGCATTTGCGCACATAAGTATATATGTACTTCTGTGTGTGTGTATATGAAATGTATGTGCTTGACCAGAAACATAAAACCGATTTTCAATCAGACCACAAAACTCAATATTCTCAAGCAGAGAAAGATGCGTGTTAAATTCCCTTTGCACACCTTTAAGTGGAATGCTTTACATTTTACTTATAGTATGTGAAGATTTCACCACATATTCCTGTTATAAATTTCGCTTTGAACTGTAATGCATTTTCCTACAAAATGGAGAAGTTATTGAAATTGAAGCTACGTTGTGACTTGGCGAAATTGTAGCGATTTCAATGCTGCGGGAACATCCATAAAATACAAATAACGAAAAAAAAACCAAACATTTTATCTTATTTATTAGCTCTGAGTAATGAATGTTACAGTTCAGTCTCGTATTTCATTGAGCCACCCGCCAGTCTCTTGGTCTGGCTCTCGGCCTGGTCCTGGACTCTGGCTCTCATCCATTAAGCCAACGGGCATTGCAATTCAATTTGTTGCTTTATGATTTGATGGGGCAATACTCGAAATGCTTCAGAAGGCGTTGTTAAATTTAACAGTTTTCGAAGTGCTGCACTTTATGGCTGCATTAAGATAAAAGTAGCATGCAATGAATTGATGAAAGAATGATGGGAAAAAGAATGAGAAGAAAAGACAGACATAGGGAGAAAGAGAAGGACTACTTTAAAAGCTCAAGTGTAATTTAGAATATTAAAAACAGTAACAGATGTTTTTAATATTAAAGTAAATGTTTTCTGAGCTCTTAACTATTTTAGCTATAGCTTCAGATGAACAAGTGTAACGCTATATCCGTTAGTTTAATTTGAAAATAATTTTAAAATTAAGATACAACAAATTATTATTCAGTTGCTTTATTAGTTGGCGCCATTAGGAACTTAAGTTGCCGATTTTAATTGAACAATCTTTTCAAAAATAAAGACAAAAACACGCATATGATTATTTCACTTTTATTTGCAATAAGTAAGTTAAACTTTGCACATTATGATTTACAGCTTTTCAGCTTTCTTTTATGGTATGCACGTTGTGAGCAAACGCTTTTGAAGAATAATTCACTTTGTGTTAAGCATACGACACGTTGCACAAGGGGTTTGTGGCCAAAGACCGCATAGCAAACGCAATGCAACATGGAAATTTACCTTTGTTGCCAAAGGCACAACATGAAATGTCACATTACGCTCCAATTCAGACCAAAATGCAGGAAGTGGTCAAGTTGGGGTGTTAGTTAGAGTGAAAGAAGAGAGACAGAGAAGGAATTACGGCTGAGAGGGAAATATATCTGTAGAATTTTCGAACTACCTTTCGGTCTCTTTCTCGCCCATTTAACTGTCTCTCTCTCCCTTCCATTTTGCCTACTCCTCTGTCGCTTTCGCTTTTTTCTGGCTCTGTCACCCACAATTCTTAACCCAGTTTCGATACGACTTGCAGTCATGCTGGTCAGAAGCCCAGGTAGCCAGGTAGCCAGGTAGCCATCGACTTGTCAATGCTCACATTTTCTTCATGCAACGCCATTACAATCTTCCATTTTTGCTCTATTTGTGGTTTCAGCGACTGCCACGAGGCCTTTTCCACATTTTTTCACCCTGTTTTTTGTTTTTGTTATGTGTGAAGTCGTTAAAGTGAAAATCGATTTTCATTTTATTGCTGCATGTGCGTGAACAGGAGCTACGGATTGAAAGTTGGGATTGGGTTTGGGTTTGGGTCTGTTGTGGCCAAAGGCCGTTAGTTCGTTCTGGCCAATGGTCAGGGGATTACGGAGAAGAAGACCATGTTTATGGAGGGGCCTCTGAAATGTTCACTCTCAGCACTCTCGTCCGTGCCGCAATCTACGGCATGTTTTATGAATGAATTTTTCGAATTGGACGCACAATTTTTTTGGTGGTTAATGGACGACACTGGTTGCCCACTCAAACCCATCTCCTCTCCCCTCTACCTCAATTGTTCTCCATTTCGTTCCATTTTTTTTGTGTCAGCCGTATTTTATTTTTGGCTGCGTTTTTGTGTTACAAACATGAATTTACAGCACAATTCTCCGGCCGGACATTGCTTTTAGCATTTGCTTCCCATTCTGATTCATTTTTCCTGCTAGAGTCTGTCTAAATATTTGAAAATGCAACATTAATCAACAATTTTATGCACAAAATGAAAAGAAATAAAATGAACACTTGGATAGTATGTGTGGGAACATGTTTCAGACATGCATAAATATTGATAAATGTTTATTGCATTTTTTGTTAAATTGAAATGTGGGTACTAAACTAGTATCCAATGGAGTTAAGAGATGAAGATTTGGTTTAATAGAGGAAATTTAATTTAATGTATATTTTAGATGTGAAATACATGGAATTAAAGTTGATGAAATTGAAGTGTTTGCTGAATCTAATACAGTCTAAAGTTGTCTCAGGTAAAGTCTTTATTATACAGCTAATAGCTTGGATTCTATCTTCGTAGAAAGATGAATATTTTCCAATCATTTGTTTCAAAATATATCACAAAAAGGACTGAAAGTCTTTAACCTCTATTGAATTGTTATCAAAGTTCTTCTATTTAATAAACTTTTTGTGCTTTTTCTTACTTTCCTACTTATACACCTTTCTCTGATGACATGTATTTACGACTTTTCCGTAACCTTTGCAGATCCCTTTTATAACTAGTTTGAGTTGTATTTTTCTTCGTTTAGGGTAAAGTTTTTTATGTCACTTTTTTGCTTCAACTTCTTGCTACAGCTGCAACTTCTCTCTGCCTTCACTTCTCTTCCTGTTTGTTGTTCTTTTTTTCTGCTAGAAACATATTGTAAACATTTGTGCAACGAGGTAGGAACATTGGTTTTGGCTTCGAATCACAATGAGCATGAACTCCAAAACTATTCATATTTATGCACTCGTACTACCTTCCCTGGCCAGTGAATACACCCCCTTTACCCCTCTTTGAATATCTATGGTCGATGCACAAATTGAAATTTGAATTTTATCTGCACATATTTTGTGCTTCTTATTTGCTTGTTACTTACGTTATGAATGGAATCTTTCGAGGAGAAAGGGGGCACGACATTGGATAGGGGAGCATTGGATATGTATTCAGAATCTGGCATCGTTTATAATAAAAAACAAGCAAGCTACTGACTCTAGGATACCTGTTACTTATGTAAAAAAATATACAATATTTTTATTGCATACTTTTAGGCACTTATATTGCTTAAAAATTGCATTCAGGCATTACCAGCTTTCTATTTGTCCGATCTTGTTACGATTTAGTAGGATGATAGCTTAAATTAGAAATTAAAGAATATATATACTTTATATGGTCGAAGATGCTTCCTTCTCCCTGTTACATACATTGCAACGAATACAATATACCCTTTTACTTATTTTTCAAGTAACGGATACAAAAAATATATATGTATAAAATTGCATGAGTTGAATATATTGCACATTTCGTTTGCATTTTAAGTTTTCACTCAGTTCTTTGTTTCTTTTCATGACTTATGCGTGAGTGTTCGTGAGTGTGTATTGAAAGAGCAAACGAATAAATGCATTTTACGAGTGTATATTCATATATATGTATATACACTGAATAAATGAGTGCACAGCATGGCAATCTCCATATGCGAATGCAGTACACAAGAATTCACTTTTCATTATAATTAAGAGAATTCCATTATATAAACTTTGTAAATGAAACCAAACATATTTATGAGTATAATGTATTTAAATAAAATATACAGAGTACAATTGTATTCATAGTAATAGAATCTCAAAATATTGTATAATAAATTGAACTATTTAACATGTATTGAAGTAAATTTGAAATAACGAATTGAATAATAATTTCAAATAGCCCAGGTGGATACGTCCCCAGGTGCTAATAATGTTTATAGAATTTAGAATTGCAACAAAGTTTTCCCAGCCATTTTCCCAGCCAATTTGTATGCACATTTAATCCAGGCAATCCTGCTGAATGTAAATCATGGCAGTGGCAATCTGTTTCTGTTCCGGCTGGCGCTTAGATTTCAAGGCAAATACCCAACGTTAAATGCGCTGCGACAGTGAGCAATGAAATGCACTTTAGCTCATCTGCGAATGGCTGTGGCAAACTAATCACAGCAGCCCCCAAAAACTCCAACCCCCCCCCCCGCTCAAAATCCCAGTCGGAGTCCCCAGTAAACCAATTCAAGTATGTCACTCAGTCAGCTCAGCTCATTCGAATTCGCATATGCTTTGGTGGTGGCTGGTGGTCTGGTTGGTGGCTCGTTCCCCACTCGAATGTCTTGTGGTGCGCATTGTTGCGCTTTCAATTGCACTTTTTCGCTGCGCCAGCAGCAGGAAGTCCCCCAAAGCGATGCCAGGACAATGTCAAGCCAACTCAGGCCAAAGAATCCTGCCAAGCTCATTTTCACGGCAATTGCCGCAGCTGCAGCAAATGGGAGCCAGAGTGTGCACACTCACACACACACACCAGCTACTACATTTAACCTACATATATGTATATGTGTGTGTATGCTTTACAGCTTTTAATTAATTGAATTTTGTACTATATTTTCTAGCTTGGATTTCGATTTCCTTTTATTCATGACTTTTCTCTCTGTCTCTCTCTCCTCTCTCTTTTTCTGCCTGCCAATTTCTATTGAATTTTCCAACTGCCACGCCCAAAGGAGCCGCCCCTACCGTAGCTTTTCAGCATTTCCTATTGAAATGCATGTGAAATATTTTCTACCGGCTGCCTGCAACGTTGCGTAAAATTAGAAAGTATTGTCCTGAAGTTCAATGGGTAAATTTATGAGTGAGAAAATCGCATTTCAGAGTCTACCAAAAGCTTTTCAAAGGTTTTCCCCACACCACAATTTTTATATGGGTTTCGATGACAAAATGAAGTAGCTACTTAGTAAATTTCAGGTGTATCTTTCGGTATCTTTAGAATAATCTTCTCTTCTTCATTTTGTTAAAGCTTTAGAAACTTGAACTTTAAATATTACTCAATAAATATACTTAGTATTAATCTCCAGACTAAAACTTTATTTTTATGTTTTATTCTTTTATTCATTCTGGTCTTATTTTTAACTATTTTACATATCTCTTTATAATATTTTAAGTTAAAAAGGTGCTCAATTCCATTGATAGTCGAATTTCGAGCAATTAGCTCACTTTGATTTTATTTACATTGCACTATTAACCTAATTTGGCAAAAACGATAAAAGTCTGCATATAAAATGTCATCACACAATGAAATTCTGACAATATTCGATTATATGGCTAATCCCAAAACCGATAGTAAATTACACAGCACTTACACTACCAACAAATAACAAATGAAATCTCGACCTCTCATGAATCGTGTCAAAGGCAGGCGCATAAAAGTTCAACACACTCGAAAGTTTCCATTATAAAATCAATATGCAATATTATGAATATTTTATTGCATGCCACATACACTAAAATAACAGTAACAACAACAACAACAGCCACAATAACAATATCAGCTTAAAGCGATTGAACCAAAGCTAAATCCCCAAAAGGCAATTGATTAGTTTCAATAATGGGGACAATTGGATGGCCGCAAATGTATTTTAATATTGGTTGCCATATTACCAATACTTCCACCCACTCTCTATCTCTTTTCCTTTCTCTTTCATCCACTATCTGTCTATCTCTTTCATACGCAAGAAAATGTCCGGACAATTGAGTAAATGAAATAAAAAATTTATGTAAATTGCTGAACCACCTGAAATTCAATGAATTTCGATTTGTTTTTTTTGGTCAAATCCCTCGATAAATCAGCATTTGGTTGAATTTTTAAAGTTCCAAAGCAAATGGAATCACACGATGCTATTTAAATGTTCCAAATATCTTTCTCATGGTTATGATTAATAGCGAGAGCTAAGGGGAATTGTGAATGCAAATTGAAGTATACAACGCGCAATCGCTTCAAGCTGCCACCCGTGAGTCAAAAATTGCACAAAGGAAATGTCGATTGCTAAAAAAAAAAAACCAGGAAAAACAGAGAGAACAAAAAAAAAAAAGGTATAAAGACAAAAATCTGTCGGTACGCAAATGAAGGCATGAATGAATGAACAGCTGAGCCAAATGCATGTTTGATTGAATGAATGTGCATTGAAAACATGAAAATGCACAAAAGAAAAAAGGGGAGATTCATTCGCATTCTCCCCAATCACGCTGGAATTTACGTATTCATATTCATATTTACCTGCTGATAGTGCAGCAAACTCACAGCAAAAAAAAAGTGACAGGAAAATTACGTTAAAAACAACCAAATGAAACAAAGTACATCAAAAGTTAACGTAGACAAAAAAAAGAAGAGAAAAATTCTGCAATGCTGCAATTTGAATTTGAATGCATTTTCAGTTTTATACCCTACACACAAGGTGTGCGTGAGGCAGGTGATGGAGATGGAATTTAAAACTGTACTTTTATTTTTGGTATATGCAAAGTGAAAAAGCCCTTTAATATAATACATATTTTTGAGATTATTTTAACAGAAATTCACGGGCTTAAACTTATTAAAGAACAATAATTTTTTATTGTACTTAAATGAGAGCTTTTGAAGTGAAGTGAATAATTAAGTACATTGAATTATTGTAATAATATTACTTATCACCAAATACCATAAAATAAATAGCCTTTAATAGCTTGAATCCTAAATTTGACTCTGCTCTAAAAAGTATGCTATACATATTATATTTCGAGTATTAGTACAACAGAAACTTTTTAACCCTCTACCGCATACAGAGCCATATATGGCTTTCAATTTTTAATGAAATTTCTTTTAGTTAAAACGGTACTTAAGCGAATTCGATTGTTATTGGTCATTCTCTTTAAACTATTTTCTATTGGAATAAAATATGAAAAAAATTTTTGAGTTGCTTCACTTCGTGTTTCTATGAGTTTTGTTCAAGCGTCTCGCGTGAATTTGTGCGTGAATTTGAAAGTGAATTTTGCTGAATTTCGAATTAAATTTATATCTTCCAAAAAAAACATTTCTTTTGTTGAAGAATAATTTTTTCCAAAAGAAAATAAAGTTTTCTTTCATAAAAAAATATAATTTGACTGTAAGGTAGGCATTATACATATATACTAATTCTTGAAAAAATCGGCGAAAAATGTATGGTTCTTCATTTATTTTTTCCTAAACTATATACCCAAAAAAAAAATTTGTCCAAATATATATTATAATATGCCTAATAAACACATATGTATATGAATAAAATTATGTGTTTTCCTTATTGGATCTATGTTCATGCAGTAGAGGGTTAAGGAGTATAGCAAAGTCGGGCTGTTTTTCATTTAGCACACTGCTTATTGTTGATTTGCGGAATTCTTTTTTTTTTTGACTTGAATATGAAATGCGAATTTCAATGTGAATAGGCTTCAACTGCAATTTGCATTGTTTTCGCGCTGAATGCCCCTCAGCTTTTTGGCCCCAGCTCGCACAGTACTTTCAAATGGTGGCCTAACTGCAATGATTGTATAAAGTCAGCCAAGGAGATGCCTTTACTCAGGATAAAAGGCATTGTTGTTGGATTTCTCGGTTAGACTATGTGTGTGTGTGTGTGTGTGTGTGTATGCCAAGGGGAGCAAGGTTATGCCGCTGAGAATTGCAGCATTTCTAGATTGTTTGATAAAATGTACGCCATTAGAGTAGAAGATTTGAGAAACGCATTGTTGTTGGCCAAATTTGACTAACAAGAGATAGAGATAAGAGTTTAGAGGGTCTTAAATATGGCTTGAATAATATTTAAAGCAGATAAGAAAAAGATAACTCTACTTTTGATTAAAATGTTGATGATTTGAACATTCAACTTGAAATAGACAAAAATTATACTATAGTATTAGTATTAAATTAGTCTTAAGTATTTATTAAAAAACTCTAAAAAATATTTGCTTTACATGTCCTACTTTCAGAAAGAAACCGAATCAAAGGAAAGCGAAACAGACAATCTATTGAGGCCAATGTATTTAGAACTGTGATAGAAACCAGAAAATTCAGTAAGTAGAGCACACAAAAAGAAGATCTACTTTTTGGAGGGGTCTGTCGCATTTATCTTCTGTCTGTAGATGCCAGTGTTAACCACCTCAAAGAGTACAAACGTCAAAAACGAATAGCCGAAATGCAGCTGAAAGGCAAAATGCACATAAAAGGCCATAAAATATCCAACACGAGCAACTAAAAATATTAATTAGAATGTTGGCTATGTTGCTGCTGCATTTGCATTTTTAAATTTGAATATTTTTTTTTATTTCCTTTATTTTCGGTTTCGCTAGGTAAAAAGCGCTTCAAAAACTCAATGCGCGGTTAAAAGTGAACAAGGGGCTCTCGTTTACTCTACTTTGTATACCTCGTATTATATAAAATGGGGGTCACTGGATCTTAGAGACTCATAAGACTTACTGATTTCAGTTTTTCTTATCAGGGCATTAGTAATTATAAAATTAAATATTTAATAAGAAATACTTCTTCTTCTTAATAAGAAATACAGTCGAACTTCCCTAACTCGAACTTCCCTAACTCGAATTTTCTCTAACTCGAACAAAATCGAGTGGCAATAGCGTTTACTGAGCAAATTTCATACAAATCGCCTTCCCTAACTCGAACTTCCATAAGTCGAATTACTCCGTAACTCGAACAAAAATATTGGCCCGTACTTCCGTAAGTCGAGTTTTTCGGGAAAATCTCCAATAAAGTTTGAATTTCTTTTTCGTTTCTATTTTATGCTTTTGTTACCGGCTCGTTTGGATATGTAATATTGATGTACATTAACATATGGTGATGTAATATGATAGAATATTGCATCAACAATTATTTAGGCTTGTGAAATTGCTATAGGAATAATGTTCGAAATGTACTTCTTTGTCAAGAAATATTCAAACTTATTAGTAGTTAAGGAATTTGAAAGTAGACCAAATAAATTAAAGTTGCTGATAAATATGGTATCTCAGCAAAAACATTTTTCATTATATTAAACTTCTTCTGGATACAGCAAAAGAACGAAGAAACCAAATTTTGAGAGTATCGACAGGTCTTGATCAAACTGGAATCATTTTTTGTTGAAAATGACAAGAAAAATTTGCAATTTGAAATGTATTTATGATTGAATGCATTTGTAGTTTCTTTTAATATACTAAAAAAAAAAAATTCCCTAACTCGAAGTCTCCCTAACTCGAACTTTTTTCCTGGAGAATGGTGATTCGAGTTAGGGAAGTTCGACTGTACTTCTTATTAAACGCAATGTCCTAAAAATTTTATTTTTTGCTTGTATGCAAAATGTAGAGGGTATCTCTAATTCATTTCACTTGACTCGAGTAGTCGCACATGTTTCTTTATTTTGCTTCATTCACAACTTTTTCTTTCTTTTTATTTTTTTGTAGCTCTTTTTGAGGCCCATTCATTCAGCGCTTTTCATTTTCAAATATATAAAATTTTAGCATTTCATTCTTTGTGAACTATTTTTTTCTATTTTTCCAGACTTGTGCATAGTTTATTGCTTCATTTCCGTCGCTTCGCGCGTTGGCAAAAAAATCTATTTATTATATATAAATTCTCTTTTTGCTATGTTTTGTGGGCTTTACGGATGGAAAGCATATTTTTGTATATTTGGTTATATTTTTATTATCTTTTAGCTGAATCTATTTAGCATTTTAGCTTTATTTACATTTCAACGTGGCGCAGTTTCTGGTTTTGTTGTATCTTTTCCGCTTGATCCACTTAAAATCAGTGGCAAACGCAATGCAGTGCATATTTTAATTTGTTGTTCCACCTTTGCCAGGGGTATTATTGTTGAATAATTAAATATGTCACTTCTTAAAGTTGAAAAATGGTGATTGGAAAGTATGTTTAATTATAGTCTTGTGAACGGCAATTGACAATATTTGTCATGTTTTTAAAATTACTCTTATATTGATATTGATGAGCTTAAAATAACTTTGAGAGTATTTCGACTTCGGCACACTCAAATGATTTTCTTTTAATTCTGCTTTCTGTTTTTGACTCGTTTATTGGCAAAAATATGTTTTCGATTTTTTTTTTTTTTGCATATTTTTATAGCTTGGATATTTGAGAATATCGTCCTAAAAGGGTTTTTTGAAATTCAAAATACTTTAAGAGATATGGCCGTTTTTGTCTAGCAATGTTTTCGCCAAAATGCATCAAAATGCTTTGATGCAAAAAAATAACTTTAAACTTTAAACGCGTTTATCTCGAAACCACTTTTTTCGAAGCTGCGGCACGGATTGCACCCGTAGTTCTGAACCGATTTTAATGAAACAAAGTGCAATCTACGCAGAATTGTCACTATTATGTTCCCTACCTCAATCATAATTTTAAAAAATTTTTTACTATTTTTTTTACACTAAAATACAAAAAAAAATGGCCCAAAACCGATTTTTCAATTTTCAATGGCCTCTATTTTGTAAAAAAAAATCTCAAAATTATGATTGAGCTACGGACTAGAATTACATCTGTACTGAATCTAACGCCGTTTAATTTTTCCATTTTTTGATGATCCGAAGTGGAGTTATCCGTGCCGCAGACAGCATACCTTTTTTTTTTTGACGTCCAACTTTGAAGGCCGACAACTTTTTGAACAGCCCTCGTACAAAGGAAAAAACAATTTTTTTTATTTAATTCAATATCTTCTTAATACAATTAAAGAAACAGAACTTAAATAACTATTTTCGTTTTCAAATAAGATTTTTTTTAAAAAAGGTCCAAAAACAGCCTTCCTACCAGCAATACCCACTTAAACAATGTTTTATTTATGGAGGTTTAATGCAATTGTTGTGTTTTCAAATTATAATAGCAATGCAGATAATTGCATCCAAGGGGTCGTATGATAAATGCGCAAAAATTAATAGGAACACTCGGTTTGTTTAAGAAATGCATATCTTTTTCAATTCCAATTTGGCTGTCTTTCTCAATTCACAAATCCCAATATCAGTTCTGGCTTTCTAATTCGTTCTTAACTTTGTTATCCTAACCGCAAATCTCACTTAACGTGGCTTAAACGACACGTGTTTTGTCTAATTCGACAACTATGCCAACTGTTAAGCTTACATTTATTTCCTTAGTATTCGTTAGTGTACTAATCCTATCTGTGTGTCAATTACTCAATTCTTGCTCCACCCCTTCATAAATTGTTGGCAACTTTGCTAGTTCACAAATTTGTAGCAATTTGTATGCGGTATTAGTTGGCGTTGATGGGTAATGCATATAACACCTACACGATGGCTATAAATTTCACTAAATTTTATAAAGTCAACTCTGAGATACAAGCCACACACCCTCACACACACACATACACACACACACACTCACAGATACGTGCATAGAGAGTCTTGCTAAGTGCTTCTCACACGTAGCAAAAGTAAATGTGTTTATATGTACGTAACGGACGGAAAGTACACGAAGCCAAAAGGATGAACATTAGATACATTCATGCTGAGACTTCCGTACTGGGCCAACACACACATACATGCACACACTGACACTCACACACTTGGTTGGACACACACACACACACACATTCACACGTAGCAAGTGGCAAGTTAAGCACCCAACATTGACTACCACAATAGACAACATTAAAGTTAGTTTGCCAGCCTCTTTCGCACTCTTCGAATATCCTAAGAGACAACTCCCCAACCATTTGTACACTGCACTTTTTTCTACTTAGCTATTGTCATTTTCTTGCAGTTGGGCATACTGATTTCGTCAGGTAATTTGTAAAAAATTATACATGATTTTCACTTAAACTTTTTTATATTTTATGATATGATTATGCAAATTTTAGAGGATACTTTTAAAAAATTACATGTTTTAACTAACTTTATAATATATGATTTCAGCAGGGACCGAAAATAATGATTATTGATATTTTTTCACATCAAAAAATCAATAAATAGAATACATATCCAAAAAAAATAATTATAATGATTAAATTTGAGCGAAAAAATAAAACCCACAAATAATCATTATTTATGATTTTTATTTTTATCGCTCAAAATAAAACTCACTTTAAATTCGTGGCTTTTGTGTAGGATTTTCACAAAGTATTTTTGCATATCCCTTTAAAAGAAACCCAGAGGACTCATAAAACGCAAAAACAAATCTTTAAAATGATTACGTAATCTTTTTTAAAAGTTAATTTTATTTTGAACAAAAAAATAAAAATCACAAATAAGGATTACTTGTAAGTTTTATTTTTTTCGCTCAAATTTAATCATTATCATTGAAGAAAATCCTTCAAAATCTTTAAATAATCATTACTATGTAATTTTCATAATAAAACTCATAATGATTATGGTCCCTGGATTTCAGTTATCTATTTAAAATATTTAAATTGTCATAGTTATCTGTATAAATATAAATCCGTTCAACATTGTTTAACTACATTTGATTTGTCATAGATTTATTTGTCCAGATTTATTTAATATATTTTTTAAGCAGTATTTTATGCTGAAATTTCAAATCAACATTCCGCTCTCTCATTTTGGTAATTTAATAACTCTCACTAATAAATTAATGATTACATAATAATAACAGATTTTGAGAGTGTAACGAGTCTTCGGCTATTTCTTTTCAAATCTCTTAGTTTTTGTTAAAATTCTTTAGTTTTAGTCTGCTTATTTTACCTTCTTGCTCAGGCATTAAAAAGAAGACTAGAAACATGTGAGCGAATGTGGCAAATAAGTAAAAAACTAGCGAGGAAGAGAAAACATTGTCTATTATATTTTTTCTTGTTTTTTTTTCTTTTTTGTTCCCTGACTTGCCGCAAATTTTACAAATACGTTTGGCGTGCGTTGTAGCTTTCGGAGCCTGGCCGAGTAGGAGAACAAGTAAGTGTCCTGTGCCAGGAGGAGGCGTCCCCTATTTGTGTGCACTCCGTGCTGAAGTGGCTGCTGTGGGCGTTGCTATTTTCTCCTCCTAGTTTGTTATGTTTTATTTTTTTCATTTCTCTTCGTTTGCTTAATAAAAATACATTTTGTACGTGGTGTGAGTTTACCAAACGCTGCACCTACGCCCACTTTAACGGTAGCAACTTTTATTTGTTGGTACTAGCGGTGTATCAGCTGTATACATCTTTCTGTCTGTCTGTCCATGTGTCTGTGTTAGCATAGCGCAAAAATAAACCGCACACACTTACCAGAAAATCCTTCCGGACACGTACAATTGTAGTAGGCAACGCCATCCACACATGTGCCGCCGTTTTGACAGGGACCCGACCAGCATTCGTCCCAATTCGTTTGGCACTGTATCCCTGTATAGCCGTCAATGCAGTAACACGAATACGAGCTGTACTCATTGTTGTTATAGTTGTTGTTGGTATCACAGTTGTAGTTGTAGTTGTTGTTGTTATCGTGACACATGCGGTGGAGCGGAAGGGCATGTGACAGGCGGTGTGGGCGCAACGTTGTGTCAATGATGCATCAAACGTTCAGCAACAAAAAATTTGTTGTAGGCAAACCCATAAAAAGAAAATAGTACAAAAAAGATGAATAAAATAGAAGAAAATACATAGTTTAACAAGAAAACGTTTTAGATAAAAATAGTTTCACAAAATAGCACAATATGGTGGTTGTCACAAGTACACTGAGCGAAAAGCACAAGTGTCATCTCAACAGTTAAGCTAAAAGAAATAACCATAAAATGTAATATTAGCTTGGGATTAGCTTTAATCGAGTTGGAGTTGTATCAAAGAAAAAGAAATCAACAGGGCCACCTCAACAGACAGGATTAATCAATAAGTTGTAAGCTTCAGGTAAGGTTGATTAGTTACTTAGATACTCTGCTTCAGATAGATTCAGTTTATTCCAAATAGTTTCTTATGGAAATTAAAGAATGAGCTGAATGTAACTCACAGCAATTAATGCAGCTTTAAGCTTTTAATGTGCTTGCAATCCATCTTAGAGCTTCCGTATTGTTGATATTTTGTAAAAAATAGAGAATCAGCTTCAGGATTCAAGCTTAGGTTTTATGCAAAAAAAAACAAAATGTTTCTCTAAACTTTATAATCATGAATGCATGTCGTAAAGAAAGAATTCTGCAGCTTTAAGCGCTATCATACAATCAACTAGAAGCTTTTAATGTGCTTGAAAGCTCTCCAAGCATATAAATATTTAAATGTTTGCAAGCAACTTTCTATCAGTGTGAAATTTGTTTCTAACACCAGTTCGTACACAGTAATTGAAGTGGGCCGCACATGCATAAACATACAAATATATGCACTTGTTTATCTGATAGAAAAGTGTGCATGCATGTGGATGTGGATGTGGATTTAGCTCAGTGCCTGTGAGAGTGCTATAAACTTGGCCAGCTTGGTACTCGAAACATTACGCTTGAGTAGTGCAAATAAATATTTGGTAGTCATTTGGGATTGGTTTTTCGTACTAAGAGTGAATTGAAATTGAAACGGAAATAGCAATGCCAACGGTAACGGTAACGGTAACTTTAACCGTAACCGTAACAGTAACGGAATTGCAAAAGTGTCAAGGGATTGTCACCGACATGGCTCAACATGGCAGATATTTCCTGGTCTGGCCTCCATCTTCATCTCTTACTCATGTTCTCATGTCGGATAAGTTTTGCAGGTACACAGCTTAATTAAAGAACTTTTGTAGTCGGGCTTTTGCGAATACGTTAGTTGAGTGGGTCGAGTGTGGGTCTGTCTCTTTTTCTCTCTCTCTCTCTCTCTCTCTCTCTCTTTTATAATGGATTAGATTAACATAGGATGCATTTGCAGAGCTCTGCAGTTGTTGTCTATTTACAAGCATCTACAACGTGTACCAAGCTCATGAGAGCCCATTGAAAGGGTAAAGAAAAACACTTTTGTAACTGGCATTGACTTGATCCCTCCCCCTTCCCACCTGTACCCGGAGGCCTGTTGATTTGTTGTGCTGCCAAAAACAATTGCAGTGAGTAGATAAATGGCCCTGGGGCCTCGCATTAGCTACTACGGGTACTTTTTCGTACTGTCATGTCCATCAGATGATGGCACAGACCGATAGCACTGATGTGCACATGGATCCAAATGCAAAACTCTTTTGAGCATGTCTATCAGAAACTTGAAATGGGTTTCAGTTTAATTAATTTGCTCCAACTGTCAGACTATTTAGTCAGTTTAATTACTGGAAGTTCAAAGAATGGGTAACTGAATGTCATCTGATTGAAAAAAACCTTTATAATTATAATTTGATATCTATTAGCCATTTTCAACTTTATGGCTTAGAGCTCTAATTTTCTGATTTTCTTGCTTAGTGTTTTTTTAAACCCTTTCTCACTTGCAAATTTAAGGGGGTATTGCTGGTTGGCAAAAATTTTTTTTCGGTTGTTTTTTTTTTTGCATATTTTTATAACTTATATATTTGAGAATATCGTCTCTAAAGGGTTTTCTGAATTTCGAAATACTTTAGGAGATATAGTCGTTTTTGTCCAGCAATGTTTTCGCCAAAATGCATCAAAATTCTTTAATGCAAAAAAATAACTTCAAACTTTAAACGCGTTTATCTCGAAACCACTTTTTCCGAAGCTGCGGCACTGATTGCGCCCGTAGTTCTTAGCTGATTTTGATGAAACAAAGTGTAATCGACGCAGAATTGTCACCATTATGGCCCCTACCTCAATCATAATTTTAACATTTTTTTTACTATTTTTTTTTTACATTAAACTACAAAAAAAATGTCCCAAACCCGATTTTTCATTTTTCAATGGCCGCCATTTTGTAAACAAAAATCGCAAAATAATGATTGAGGTAGGGGCCCGAATTACATCTGTACTGAATCTAACGGCGCACCGTTAACTTTTTCAATTTCTGATGATCCGAAGTGGAGTTATCCGTGCTGCAGACAGCATACCTTTTTTTTCGACGTCCAACTTTGAAGGCCGACAACTTTTTGAACAGCCCTCGTACAAAGGAAAAAAAAAGTTTTTATTTAATTCAATATGTTCTTTATACAATAAAAAAAAAGAATTTAAATACCTGTTTCCATTTTCAAAAAAGATTTTTTTTAAAAAGTTCCAAAAACAGCCTTCCAACCAGCAATTCCCCCTTAAAAGTTTTTAAAGCTATAAATAAATTTGTGTTGATCGTACCGTAAACTTTGGCTGTTGTCATCAAATTAAATTCATTTTAATGGAGAACTCTCAAACAGCATACAAATTGCAAACTCTATTATTATGGTTCTTCTGCAAACAATTTGCTAAACATTTCACTTTGCACATTTCGTGCTACTTTTATGGCAATCATTAAATTTTGGCTCATCTCAGATATGAGTCATAAATACCGATATTTTCGCGAAACTAGTCGGAGCATAAACCACGATAAGCCAATAAAATATCAATTCCTTACAAGACCCTTAATCGAATTTATATCCTGCTTTTTATACCCTTTGGATAACTTTAAGATGGGCCAAACTATTCAGTTAATCCGTTTAAATCTCATGGCATCGTGTTAAATTTAATTGCAGCTATAAATTTTGCTTGGCTACGCATAAACTTCTATCCGGCCAGTTGTTGCCAGCTTCAACCAGCTCCTTCTCCTTCCTTCTTCCCTAGCCATTCTGCTTTTGACTAACTGGTGGTTATGTCAAGAGATTCGCGCCAAAAAACATTTCAACCTTCCGGTTTGACTCGCATTTGACTTGCAGCTTTCGCGCAAAGTTATCGTAAAAATAAAAAAATATCGTAAACGCTTTTTATAGAGCAAATTCACTGGCCATGAGATTGTGGGTTTGCCCTCTGTTCGGGTTTGAGTTTGGGTTTTGGGGCTTAGAAGTTTGAGCTAGAGCCATGTTGTGCTCTTGGCCACATTCAGCGGTCGCATATATCGTGACGATGAAGAAAATAAAACGCCGCTTACTTAGTTGTATAAATGTTGGCCAGAAGGAGAGAGAGAAAAGGACAGGGGGACAAGTGCAATGGCTGCTGTTTTTTCCAGCGTCTTTCAGTTGTTTGTGCAATTGACATTGAGAAATAAACTTCGTATGGAACTCAAGCTCCTTAAGTAACACTGAGTCTCATACATTTAGCTCCGAGTAACTGATGGCAGTTGCAACATTCTAAATTGATATACTGTCTCAGATATGACTGAGTATACGAATAATGCATTTGAGAGCTGAGCTTGGCAAAGAGTGGGTTTAAGTGTAGATTAGACTGTTTAACTTTAACTAATGTGAACGACAGAACATACTTTAATTACTCTCAAAAGTTTATAAGTTTTAAATTTTAGAGTGAAAGCTGATTTAACACGATTGCGAAGATTATGATTTTTAGTTTAATTTTAATGTTAAAAACAATTTTCTCGTTTTTTTCAAGGTAGCTAAGGAGCTAATTCTAATTTTAAAAATATTAAAATGGGACAATTGGGAAAGGCTTTAGTCGAGCTCCCGACTATAGAATACCCGTTAATTATTAAAATAAAAAAAAATTTTGTTGCATGCTTTTAGGCACTTACATTGCTTGAAACTTAAATCAGCCATTACCACCTTTCTATTTGTCCGATCTTGAAACGATTCAGTAGGATGATAGGTAATAATAGTAGCTAGCATTAATCAGTAAAAAAATTCGTATATCTTAAAAAACTGTGAGTGTGGTGGCTTTTCGCGATTTAAGGAGGCGGAAACGGGCGTGTCAAAAATTTGAAACAAAGTCTGTGTGCCAAATTTGGTTGCTCTAGCTCTTATAGTCTCTGAGATCTAGACTCTCACACAGTCGGACAGACCGACAGACAGACGGACAGACGGACATGGCTATATCGACTCGGCTGTTGATGCTGATCAAGAATATATATACTTTATAGGGTCGGAGATGCTTCCTTCTCCCTGTTACATACATTGCAACGAATACCATATACCCTTTTACTTTTTATTTAAGTAACGGGCATAATAATAAAAATGATTTTTTAAATATTTTTATACTAATTCCTCAGAATGTAGCACATATCTAAGTTCATGCATATTTTTTTTTAAATTTTCCATCGATTTGGTAATACAAAAAGCTTAGTTTAAGCTAGATTAGCTGCATAATCAACCTTATGGAGGAGAATGTGCATTGGACTTTGGACTTGGATACACAGTAAGTTAATAATGTGGTGCTTATGCAATCGAAACCACTTGTTAATGGGCGAACCACTCAACTGGCACTCGATGCTGCTGGCAGGCAGCACAACTTGGCCTCATTTGAAAAGGGGCATGCATAAAACAGGCAAATGGGGGCAGATAGAAAAGCAGATGAGGAAAGTGTGTTTTGCCACATATGTGGATGGTTTTCTTTTTCTATCGATGACCAGCGATGGAGGCGACGCTTGAGCTGCTGCAACAGCTGCTGCTGCTGCTGCAACGGCAACTGCTGCTGCTGCTGCTGGCGCTCAAGTGGTGCAAGTTTATTGCCACTCGAAATGTGTTGAACGGAGTTTATTGGCTTGGCGATAATAAGCGAAAAATGCGCCTTGTTTGAAGTTGGCATATGGCCGACTCACCTGTTCAGGCCATCGATGCAGACGCCAAATACACAAGGATTGCTGAGGCAGGCGAAACCCGCTTGGCTGCCACACACCAGGAGGCTGAGGCAGACCGTCAATAACAGACCAGATTGGCCAGTCCAGCTCTTTGCTAATGTCCTTAATGTCCTGCCGATGCGACGATGTGTTGTTGTTGCTGTTGCTATTGCTGTTGCTGAGTTTGCACAATTTGTAGCTGTTGTATTTCTTGCTGTCGTTGCTGTTGTTGTTGTTGCTGTAGTTGTTGCTGTAGTTGTTGCTGTAGTTGTTGTTGGCATCTTTAGCAGGTGGTTTCGTTGCAAGTCCGTTAATGGCTTCGTGGTTGAGCTGCACAGCATCACCATCTCCAGTGTGGGTCCAGTTGTTGTTGTACCATTTGCCGTTAAAGGCGTTGTTGTTGTTGTTGCTTCTGTTGTTGTTGCTGCTGCTGCTGCTGATGCTGCTGCTGTTGTTGCCGTCTTGGCATATTTAATGCATTTATTAATTAAATCACGTCTGCGACACATTTCACTTTTCAATTTCTCTCGCTCCATAACGAAAATTGCGTTTTCCTTAAACTTTGTTAATCATACGCCCTGTGGCGCCTTTGATTGATGCTTCTGCTTTCTTTACCTTTTTTGCTGTTGCTGTTGCTATTTGCATAAAAGATCCACTCTATCGCTTTATTCGTGTGCATTGTTTGAACGGCAATTGTTCATTTTCTCCTCGGTCTCGTTTCCAAACACTTGAATTTTTCTTCGTTTCTTTTGCTGTCCGACATTATTGAGGATGCAGCCGGTGATGTTGCATCGAATCGCATTTCCCTGGGCCACTGGCCAACTGGCAGAATGTACTTACTTAGTACTTGTTATTATTATTCGGTATTATTACAATGTTTTATATCTTTTCGTTTCCTTATTCCGTTTTCGTTTCCGTTTCGTTTTGCTTGTTGTTGGTTTGAATTTTCACATTTTCGAGCTGCAGTTTCGTGTTGCATGAATTCAAATTGAAAACTGCAAAGAAAAATGGAGAAAAATATGAGTAAAATGTGTGCAATTGTTGTTTACAATTTATCAGTTGTTTGCTAGCTTGAACCTCGTGCTGGAGATGGTCTTAATGGATAAACACTTAAGCCTTTTTTTTATTTTTATTTTATTTTTATTTGCATCTGCTGCTGTGTTTTGTGAAGTTATTTGTTGAGAGAAGATTAGGAATTATTGTAGAACTAGAGTTTTTAAATTAAGTGAAGCAATTTAAACTTTTATATATGTAGAAGCTAAATCAATGCTTAGACTATATAATTTATACTGCAATAAATTACGTATGGAGTTTCAGATGTTAAGTTGGTCTAAATTTCGAACGATATCATTTCGTTTCATAACATTTTAACACTATTTCGCCGTGTTTATTGTCGAATGTGAAATAGAAAAGAAGTCAATTTATATGCTATTTAATTAATTTTATGGCCTGCTAGTGGATAAAGTTTCATCGTATACGAGTATTTATAGCATTTCATTTAATTTTCGCCGGTTCGTTAGCCGTCGCATCATGTGTCAAAATAAAATGCCAACTTGTTCGCATTTCAAATTTGGCCATATGTGTGTGAGGTACTTAGTTTTGGCCATTAAAAGCAAAATGGCTAGACGGAATGACTAGACCAAAGCACAGAGTACACAATGGAGTGCAATGAAGCAGCAGGGAGGAGGAGGGGGGAGGGAGGAGGGAGAGTAGAGGATTTTGCAGTCACATGTGCTGGGATAAGCTGCAGCAAAAAGTTGTTAACTTTTTGTTTTCCAACTGCGAGAACAGAATAAATATTTTTTATGTGCAGCACAAAAGTCGCGCGCGAGAATGAGATAGAACAAATAGTCAAGAGTGAAAGCGAGAGACAGAGAGTGAGACGGGGAGACATGGGAAATGATAAGTTCAAAATTGAAACCAACGACGAACTGTGCACGTCAATTAAGGCGCAAGTAGCCGAAAAAAAACGAATGTGCAAGCCAATAAACTGGCCAAAAAGACAACAAAAAGTCAAAACAGAAACAGCACAGCGAAAGATAGAGGCAGAGAGTGAAAGAGAGTAAGAGAAGGGTGGCGGATCAACATAAATCCGACTTAACGTTTGCCAGCTGGCAATAAAAGTTAGCAGCCAACGGGACGTATGTGTAATGTTGCATTTGGTTGCCAACGACGAGTGGGTAATAATGCTTGGATTATGGCAATGAGTGCAATTGCAACAGCACCAGGATGTGGTCAAGACAATAAAGGATGGCAAACGGCAAGCACGCAATCATAAAGTTAACACAATGATAAGGAATGGAGTTGGTGCGGGCTAAAATAGATCATCAACGTGACGATAAGCCTGATATCCTTGTTAGCCGCAGTACAGTTGACATGGTTAGACTTGGACTTGCCAGTCTCTATATATATACATATATACTCTATAGAGTTCAGCATCACGTAGCTAAGGAACGAGGCAATCTATTACAGCTAGTAGCAAGAGAAAGAGAGAAGAAGTAGGAAATGGAGAAAGCTACAATGCTGTTGACGTCCCATAACTTTTTGTGTGACATTCTCGAGTGCTTTCTAGGGGGCACTGTGAGAGTGGAAAGTTGTCCTCTCATCTGCTGGCTGGAATGGCAACAAATTGGTTACACCTGCAGCGGCAAATTTTCGGAAATTTTAACTAGCGCAGAGTGTGTGCTCCATAAAAACCGTTGCGTTCTCATGCTGAAAAGCTACGTCGCCAGTTTCCGTTTCAGTTTCTGTTTCAGTTTCTGTTTCAGCAGGAGAAGCAGCAGCACGTTTTAGCTTGGTTTCTGTTTCTGTTTATTTTTGTTGCCTTTGCTCACTTTTCTTCCTTTTTTTTTATGGCATTTGCACAACTGCAACTTTGTAAAGGGGAACAAGAGTGAATGAGAGGGAGAGGAGGAGTGGGGGTCGGGAATGGGTATCATTAACGTGGTCCGTTTGGCCGTCCGTTGGCTGTGTCAACAAAATGTTGCAGATTTTCAGACTTTGCTTTTCCAGCTTCAACTTGTGCTTCTGTTGCTCTTTTTGATGACATTAATGAATGGGCCTTGTTAGGCAAAGTGTGTAATCTAGAGGGTAATTATAAGCAGGAGCAATGTAAAATTCTGTGTGTGTGTGTGTGTGTGTGTTTGTGTTTGCCTCTTGACTGACAGCTTTAAGGAGGTTGACATCTTGTAGGCAGCACAGAGAAATGCGAAATGTGAGTGGAAAAAATGCAAGTGGCAACTGGTAAATGGCAGTGTAGCTGATGATAATGATGAATTTCAGAGTGCTGGTTTTTGTGCCTTGATGATGCAGGGCTTGCCACCATCAAAGGCAATCAAGTTTAAGTTTAAAGTCTGGATTTAAGTTGAGTAATTTGTCAAGCAAAAGACTGCATACAAAATGTGTTCACCCAGTTCAAAACATTTACTTAATGACATCTTCAAAGAAGCTACATTTTGTTACTGAAATGAAACTGTTTAGAAAGCAGCTCAATATAAAGTTTGCTTTCTTGCACATTAATTTCTGCTAGATTCCTTGCAGATGATTTCCTCTAGAATATTGATTAATTTTTCATTAACAGGTAAAATTCAATCAATTATAAAAATTATACCCAACCTTGGTAAAGAAACCAAATTAATATAATTTGTACTCTCGTTAGTTGTAGCCGCCGCAGGAAATAGGCTATAAATATTTATTATTCATATTTTCATACTCTCAAAATTCTCACAATTTGCAAGCTCTTTAATCGCCCTGGGCAACTTTTGTATTAGCCAAATACAAAAGCTGTCAACTATCATTGAAATGTCGTCAACAGAAAGGCAATTTCAAAAGTCTTCAATAAGATTTTTTCGAGATAGATTATTTTGGGCAGGCTTTTAACTAAAGTAGTTGTTGTTGTTGCTGGTATGCAGGCAATTTGTGCACATAAATTTAATTAAAATGTCATTGTTTATTATTCTGATCCATTTTTGTTGCTATTGTTTAACCAATTTTTGCATTTTGTGTCTTTGAATTTATGCAAAGCGTCGGCCGGCAAACAAAGTTGAAAAAAAATCAACTCAAAATATGCTGAGACCAAAGAATGTAAATTAGTTGGAGTCTCTCCTTTCTCTATTCTTCTCGCTCTCTCTCTATGCGCTAACTTTTGACTTTAGCAGAGGCACTTGAAAATGTTGTTAATTAATTCAGACAAACATTGTGCAAATATTTGTGAGAACTGTAGAGGCAAACAAAGTGCACTCCGTTAACATTTTATTGTTTAAAGACGCCTTAAAAGTAGGCAACACATATTACAAATACATCGCCGAGTGGTGTGCGTGTGTGTGTGTGTGTGTGTGTGTGTTGCGCGTGAAAATCGATTTGCCAAAAATAAACACGCGCACCACAAAATAATTAACTTGTCTGTGCAAGACATATGAGTAAATACATTTTCCCACTCTCTTTCTCTCTCCCAACACAAATACAATTACATTTAGTCGGAGCACAACTACAGTGAACCCTCCTTAAGTAACCACGACATGTACACCCCTAACACGTTTCTGGCCAACCACTTTCGACTCGTTCCATCCCCAATACTCGTAAGTGGACTACATTTCTCTCTCCTATAAACATGTCCAACTTGTGGCCTGGTCTGAGGTCTGAGGCGTGCTCTGTTATTGTTGTGGCTCGTTTAAATTAATTGACTTAAATCAATTTCTGACTTTGACGTATTATGCGCAATTTCTCGTTCCCAGTTGCCGCAAATAATTTTCATAACTCATACGCTGCGTTGGACACAGCAGAAACGAAGGTCCAGGACCCCGAAGTCTGAACTGACTTTGAGATGCCAAACAATTGAATAATGAATGTTTTTTGCTATGACTAAGTGTGTTATGAGTGTACCCAGTGTACCAAGAATGAGTGCGGAATAAATTGACAAAAGTTTGCCAGCCTGTTTTCTACTCTGGATTCAATCAAAAATTCACTGAAAAAACTTGTGATGTTCCTGATTCCCGCTTAGTTTTTTCCGAGTAATTTTATGCAAAAAATTATGAAAAATGTTGCCTGTAGTTTTAGTTTTTATTTTTGAAATGGCTTTATGATCTCTGCACTGATTAGATTAGATCAAGAACATTTTAGGTTAGTTAGTTGTCAAGAGAAAAGGTCAGGCTTCAACTGAAAACCCTACTGCATTTTATTCTGCTGCAATGGTTGTTGTTTTTTTCCTCTATTTTTTCTTTTAAATATTTTGACAATATATCCGTAGATTACTGCAATGTCGCGTGCCTATGCCACGCCTACATTTGCAACGGCTTTCGACTGCAAGAGCATTTCTTTGTCTGCCATTTTTGGAGCCGGTGGGATATTCGGGATTCTTGGGGGCCAGAGAGCAGATATATGACCGGCATATCCTGGCACTGCATCTGTGCCAGCTGGAAGATTAAGTGCCAGCACGCGCGCTTCACACAGGACACACTGCGACACACACACACACACACACACACACATGATACAAGAAGATTGCGTATACGCCGCTTGGTACAACCGAGTCATATTGTCGGGTCTGGAATCCTTGGCTCGGCTCACTTAATGCGCCCATAACAGTGAGTTGGTTTTTGTTCTCCGCTATTCCTTACATCTATGTATACTCCCAGGTCTGTGTCCTCCTTTGCTCCCTTTCTCCTCCATGCTTCCTTGATAGCTGACCCAATGTTTGGCTTTCGGCATTAGCATTGTTTTTGCTGCTTTTTTGGCTATTCTTTTGGTTGCCTTCGCCGTTTTCTAAATGTGTTTTAAAAGTGTTTTGAAAATTGCCGTTGATTTTCTTTGCTCTTCTTTATATTCTGTTTGTTGTTGTGCTTCGTTTCGGGGTTTTTGGCTTCTCTTTTGTAAGTGCTGTTATACTTTCGCCTCTGTGTTCTCATCCTCAGACTGTGTAAACACGTTTATGTCGTACGCTTGTCCAACATTTATTAAAGCAATCTGTTCCATTGGATTTATTCAACAATATTTATCTTGAAATTTATACTCTTGCTAACAGACATGCTGAAGTTGTTTTCGAATTTCGATAGGAGAAACATCTGTGGCAGCAATTATACTTAACTATTCTCATATTGGAATTATATTGCAATTTATTTGTTTCATAGGTAACTTGGGCTTATGAACAGGTAAATTGATGGTTTTAATATTGCAGAAATTAAACCACTTTTGATAGAATCGATAGAATTGATGAAAATACAAAAAATCATAAAATTGTGGAATTCTTTTTAAATATTTGTAGCTTTACAATTGGCTACAATTCAACATTCCTTACATTTTCCCTTCGTTTTAACTGTTATTTTTAGCACAATTATTTATAATGAGTTGTTAATTCTAAAATAATTTTTGCTTATGATAAATGGCATTTGATGAATGTCTTTGATAAGTTTTCTGTTTACTCCATTCCTATTTCTTTCTTTAAAGGAATTTTCATTGTCGGTTTCTCGCAAATGGCCAAACAATCGTTAATCTTCTACACAAGAAAAGAAACATGAAAAAAATAAGAAAATAATACGAGTACTTACAGCAAAGATTCGTTGGCAGTACCCAATTGTTTACTATGCTCGTATTTCACTGCCATTTCAAATATTTTTCTCCTCTCTCTCAATTTCCCTTTTGCTTGTTTGGTTGTTAAGATGGCCAAGCACTTTAACGAAATTGTGTGCGGCTCTTAATTTATCAAAAATCAATAAGTGCACAGCCAGGGAAGCAGCCCAAAAATGTATGATACGTGAAAATGTTGTAGCAACAAAAATGTGCTGGCAACTCAACTTTATCGAGGTGCACCGCAAAATCATGCCGCAAAACACAATAAAATGCCAACGCAACCTCACAAAATGTAGCATAGAACAGCATAAAGTATGGCTACGACTACGGCTTGGCTACAGGCTAATTGGGGCCTGAGGGGCGTGGCCAAAAAGGGGGGGATAGGCACAAAGGCGGTATGGTAACGGAACCGCATGGATACATCGATTATACAAGGCAACCAACTGTGTGTGCCGATTATTCCGAGACTTTTCTTCGGTTCCAGTTAAGGATAGTCCGTATTGTGTCTCTATGTGTATGTGTGTGTGTGAGTGTGAGTGTATCGCTATGCGAGTGCTTTCGGCCCAAATTCTGATAATTTTCTTTTTTTTTTTTGTTTTATTTTGGTTTTTATCATTTTAAATGAAAATGTTGTGTGCATATTTCTGTGTATTTTGTTTTTGTTGTTATGATTAAAGACCTGTACACATATTTTTGCGGCTCAGTGTGTGTGATATGCAATTTGCAATTGACAAAATAAATTAGCTTCATTTATATGCAGCTTTATAATTTGCAATTTACTTTAACGTAGGTAAATTGTGTTGTTCCTGCAAGCGATTTCGCGTCAATTTCGCCATAATGAAATATTTTGTACCTATTATTTTGTACAAGTTATTGTCTATTAAAAATCGGAAAAGAATACATATTCCAAAGCAATTTAAATAAACTTATCATTCCCGTTTGTATTGTTCCTGTAAGCGATTTCGCTTCGATTTTGCCCTGATAAAATATTTTGTATTAATAGGTTATTGATAATTCTACCTTTAAAAATGTGTATTGGAAAAACAGAAAACAATACATACATATATTAGAGCAATTTAAATAATTTTATCATTCATACAAAGTTCATAAGTAATTGAATGCAATTTTATTGCCAAATAGTTTGCCGCAAATCAAAAATTGTAATTTAATAAATTAGAGAAATATGCATGGTATTTATTTTGAGTTTTTCGCTTAACATATTTTATTTTGCTGCTAAAAGTGAAATAAAAAAAAACCTCAATTAAGTTTCTTTTTAATGACATTTTAAATGAGCGCTCCAAATATTTTTAATTACTCGACTATTTCCAATAAGCTGCAAATTAATGTTAATTTGCGCTCTCCTTTATTTTGGTGGCTTTTTTGGGTTCGTGGGCGGCATGTATATGTATGTAGAGGTAGGGCGTTTTGTGCCACGCCCTAATTGCAATATTTTCAACTGATTAAGCGACATCACGTAGCTGCAATTAAATTAGCTTACAAAGTGCGCGCTGCGCTGATGAAAAACCATTTTGGGGAAAGTCAAGCATTTAACTTTGTTGCCCTTGTTTATGTTGTTGTTGCTGTTGTCGCTCTTGTTGTTGTTGCTGTTGTTGTTGTTGTGGACAACAACATAAAAAATAAAATGCGCTCAAAGGAATTGGCTGGCAAGTAACGCGATGAGGCAAGTTAATTAAGAGTTGGCCAAAAGCAAAGATGGCTACGGCGATGGCGACATAAAACCGCCAACAGTTTTGATGTTGTTCGCCATGTTGTTGTTGTTGTTGCTGCTAGTGGCTGCTGTCAGCAGCTGACCAAATGAAGAGCTGACCAGACAAATGCTTTTGGTTGTGTGTGTCTGTGGGCCAGCTTCCGTGGATTGGCCTAAAGGGAAAGGAAGGAAAAGGGAAGGGAAAGGGAAGCAAGGGAAAGGGAAGCTGCCACGGAGACTCCCCATGTAGGCACCGTTAACCACATGTCCTGGCTCTGTTCTTGCATGGCGAGAAATGCGGTTTCAGTGTTCTTGTTGTTGTTGCTGCTGCTTTTGACTTTGATGATGTTGGCAGTTGGTTTGCGGCTTGTTGTCAATTGGCTGCGGACTTGTTATTGTACAGGGCCAATTAAACACGACCTCCCCATATGCATTGCATACTTTGAGGCGTACACAACACTTGATAAGTTTACAGTTCGTAATGAAAGTCTACTATGTGCTTCAAATTATACTCAACTCGCTTTTAATTTGAGTACGTCGAGTATAAAGTAATTGAATCTGTCTGCAGCCTTGCAATGGGTTGAGCTCACTTTTCAGATCAGAAAAACATACAGATCTGGAATATAAAGACTTTTCTGCAAATTTTCAACAACACAATACAGTGTGACTAAAATCATCTAATCATATCTAATAAATGTCAATGTTTAATTTTGTTTTTAAATGAATTTAACTAACAAACTTATGACAACCCATATTTTTGACTTTAAAAATATCCGCTACCACTGCACAGTGGTCGCTCCCATACGACAAAAATCAAAAAACCAAAATCGAAATTTTACAATTTGAATAATGTCGTTCATCTCATAAATAAATTGGCTATTTGAATCCAACGTTTTTTTTTCAGTGTGACCATTCGCTCTATGCAAAAAAATTCCTTAAAGTTAAGCTACGTGCTTGGCAATTCAGTGTGCTGTGATTTTGCAGGGAGTAATCCCAATCTTTACACATTAAAAAAGAATTTAAAATAAACGCCAATAACTTTAAAGTAAAATGGAAATCGTTCGTACAGGTATAAAGTTTAATTTAAACTAACCAACTATTTGTAAATCGTTTTGTGTCGTCCAAGAAATCAAAAATAACCAATAGGTCTTTTGTGAATGTTTTTCGTTTCCTATTTCTAACTTCTCGTAAGCTTTTAGTTGTGTTCCCCAGCGCTCCCCACGCTCATATTTGTTTTGATCATAGATACATATGTTAAGATTCAAATAAACCAAAGTTAGCTGCCTTTAGCCGCCTTTTCATAGCGATATGTTGGTCGGAGTGCAAAAGGTATTTGTGTCTGTTTTTTTTGTATTTTTCGTGGTAAGTGCTCTTTTATGTGTTTGTTATTGTTTATTTGTGTTTTAAATGTCATATTCTTATTTTTCTTTATAATTAACGTCACTTTTGATTCATTAAAATGGGTATAGGCCATTTATTTTGAATTAACATTATTTCAAGAGTAATTAATTTTTTTTCTTTAAAATGTATTTAAATATTATTTAATAATTTTGTTTCATGTTTTTCTTTTTGTTAATAAATGAACAAACGTTCAGTTGTATTTAAAAAAACGATATATTCGAATTTTTTTTAATATTTAAATTTATAAATTGGTGGTGTGGGCGTATGGGCGTATAACCACGCCCAATTTTTTCATAATAGTTTAATTATAGTGTTATGAGCTTACAGTTTAAATTATGGATCTGTATTTTTGTCGCGTGTGTCCATACAAGTCCGACCACTGTGCATTGTCTGAATTTCAACACTGGGAACTTTGGTTATGTCAATAAACTCATGCTCGGATCAGAGAGGGCATTTTTTATGATTGTTTGATAAAGTCATATAACGGCTGGACCTCACGTTGTGCTGGTCATAAATAATGATAACTTTATGCGATTTTTTTCTTTTCTGATACACACCATTTTTATGAGATACAAATACAAGATACAAATGTATCTGGATGGTAACCAACTTAGTTGGCAACTGGATACACTTTCACTTCGCTGTGCCCATTTGAGGTCGCTGCAATAAATAAGCGACTTATGTGTGTACCACACACACACACACACCCCCACACCTGCTTACAGTTGTATTGAGTATGTGTGTGTGTGCGCAGTTGCCAATAGCAAGTATTTGGGTTAGTAATGCCATTTACGAGCCAAAATCACCGCATAAAAAGAAGTGCATAAAAAACGAGCTTTGTTTACATTTCTTTCTGGTTTTTTTTTCTTAGTCTTTTTTATTTTTGTTTTTGTTGCTGCCAAGCAAATCCGTCGCCAATGTAAGCCGGCAAAAGCCAGAGAAATATGCTCTGGAATACGAGTACTCAGTGTCTTACGAAAGAAAAGAACGGACTGACAAAAAACGACAAAATGACAGACGGACCGAAGGTCTATTTAACTAACTGTGCATAATTCATAATTTAATTAAGAATCCAACGAAATGAAAAAAGTTACACGAGGGACACATAGACACATGCTCTATACTTGTTTTTGTGTGTGTGTGTGTTAGCTGAGAAGCCCCGCACAGCTGTTGGCCATGTTTGGTTTACGTTTTAGCCTTGTGTCTGCTGTCTGGTGTGAGCGAGAGAGAAAGATAGAGAGACTGGGCAAACTGCTGCACAGCTGAGTGTGTGGCATGGGGCAAGAAAGAGATGGAATAAGGGCTAGGGTGTGTACATATGTATGTGGCAAGTTCTGAAATGGCCAAAGCCTGATGCAGGGCCGTAAGTCAAGCAACGCGTCAAGCAAATCTGGGCACCCAAGTGCCAAGTTTGTTGCGTGTGTGCCTCTGTCTGTGCGTGTGTGTGTGTGTGTGTGTGTGTGAGTGTGTGTGAGTGTGCACTAAATACGAGAAGTCGAAGTAAACTCACAGATTTAATGGCAGGTGCCAGAAATCTTGAGGGCGTTTCAATTTCAGCTGAATTAATGGCAGCTATATCCGATTGAAGGGAGAAGGGGAGCTGGAAAAGTAACAAGGGCAGGGGCAGGGGCAGTGGTGCCGAGGGGAAGGATAAGTAATTGCTTGGGGTATTAGTGCATTTAAAGTAGAGATGATGTTCTTGGCTTACGAGTTACGTGAGTTATTAGGCGCTTTTAATGGAAGATTATGCAGCTGCTGCTTTCGAAAATACTTTAAAGAAAGTGGCGAAAAATCTCGTTTTCGATCAAATATATTTGAAAAAATTAGAAAAAGTATAAATATAAGATAAGAGAGAGAGATAAGAGATAATCCCCGAGTCTTATAGGTTGATTTACAGATAAAATGCTAAAATTACATTTTATGTTTATTAAAGTAACTTAATTATTTATTTTTATTATGTAAAAACGCACAAAATTATTTATGTAAATCAAAACGGAAAAGTCGGCAAAACGCAATTATTAGAGTTGTCAATATTTAATTTATACTGCATTGAAATCTAATTAATTTTGTTAAGATAATGTTTGGTCTTAATGTCGAAATGTTGATTTTTTTTTATGTATTTTCACATCAATGCACAAAATACTTTCTGAGCACATTTATTTATTATTATTATTATATTGTATATAGTATATATATTGTATATAGTATATATTAAACGGCTGTAGATCTTTGCAACTCCGAGTTCGAATATGTCCGTATAACTTATATCTTTGACAATAAATTTGTTTGACAACTTAAACCTTTTTTGATAGATTTAAATATCTTTTTGAAGTGTTCCAAAAGTTAATTTACCTTAATAATAGTTCCCGCAATATATAATTTAAAGCGCCCTTACTTTCAAATCCTTTGCACTCTTAAAGCTGAAAGTTTTACATGAGGATATCAGGTTGAGTTGTGTTTTCCCTTCTAAAGATGCGCCCAAGTGCTAACTCAATGACAACGAGGTCTAAACTAAATTAGGTGTTTGCCAAGATGAAGCAAAGGCCGCAGAGAAAGACAATTTTGGGGGAAGGGGGAGGACAAGTTAATGGAAGCTTTAAATTTGAAATTTAACATGATTTAAACAGCAGAAGCGACAACAACAACTACAATGACAAAGCAATAAAGATGCTACAAACAATCTCCACTCGCTGAGTGGCTGCGTCTTTGCATGTGTGTGTGTGTGTGTGCGTGTGTGTGCGTGTGTGTGTGTTGTTTGCCAGTGTGCAAATGTGCGTCCAACTTGAAATGAGTGTGCCGCCACAACAACAACAACAACAACCAACACAACAACAATGTGTTGTTCAGTGCGGAATCGGAAACTTCAAAGCGCTCTCCACACTTTGGCCTTATGAAGCTGAAGCTGCCCAGCATGTGGGCGTATGCTGGGGGATGGGCGTAGTGGGCCATAGTCCCCCCTCTCTGGGTATTCTCCATGGTGTGTGTAGCATACATTCGAGCGCACCTGAGCCCGTTTGTGTCTCTGAATTAATTCGCATTCGAGCCTCGGCTCAAGCGGCTGCTCGGGGACTTGAGGACGCAGTTCACAGGCAACTTTGTTGTCAATTTGGCTTATTTAATTTGAGCCAGGCCAAATTTGAGAGCACCAAGTTGCAGACACCTGCAGCCAAAGGAAGCACAACAATATACCAGAGATACTCGAATAAAAATGAAAGCAGCAAAAAAAAAAAACAAACAAAGAAAAATCGCGGATGACAATAAAAATTTTGAGCAATTTTAGCTGCCGGTTATTGTTGACATCGCAGCGCAATGTCCTTAAGGCCCTTGACTCTGCTCCGTTGTCCTGGCAGCCGAATGCTCTTTTGCCCTTGATACCTTTGGTATTTCTCATTTACAGTTTTCATCCTTCACATTGTAAAATTCGTACAGTTTTTAATGCCAAAAACAGTATTTTTAAAAATCGGTTAGCAAACAAACAAACTAAAAATAAATGTTGTTGGCTTCAAAATATTTTTGTTTTCTAAACAATAATTATTAACAAAAGTCTTCTTTAATTGCAAAAGAATTTGATTTTATATTTTAAAATGATTTATAAGTACCTTACGAAATATTTGACGTCATTGTTATAAGTTAATAATTTGTTTTTCTTTGATTTTTCAGAGAATTGCAAGTTCGTTATGCCCAAGTGTAACTTTCGATCTGTCGTGTATCTTGTTTATTGTTTGACTTTTGTCGCAGCATGTGTCAAAGGGTTTTCAGCCAGATTCTCAATTCTCATAAAAAGGCATTGTATTTTTTATTTTTTATATGCGTCTCTTCTGGCTGAATGTTTCATCAGGTTCTTCCCTGCCAATGCGTATAAATATTTGATTTCAGAGTTTTCATTTATTTTTTGAATCTTGGCCAAAAATGTTGTAGTTGTGCGAGTGTGTGTGTATGTGTGTGTGTTCAAGGGAACTCATTAAATTCACTTAAATGCGTAAGTTGATTTTTTGTACATTTATTCTTATTTTTTCTTTTAGCTGCTGCCCTTTTCATGTTTTCACTGTCCAAACAATTCTGTTTTTTTTTTTTTTTTTTTTTTTTTTTTGAGAAGTTCTGCGCCAAAAAGGATGCAAGTTGTAATTTCATTTCTGACAAGTACTCGTATCCTGCATCCGCCATGAGTGTGTGTTTTTTGGGGGCGTGTTTGATTCACAAGTCGCAAACAACATTGAGATAAAGTTTGTTTGGATTTCTTAGCTCCGCTCTTAAGATTGTTGTTTGTTATTCCAGCTATTCCAGCTCTACCGTTGTAACAGCAATTGCAGAAGAAAAAAAGAAGAACAAATTAAGGCTGCACTGTGTCCTTGTCATATCCTTTATTGCATTTGTTTTGCTGCTTGTTTGCTTTGCTTTTTTGTAGAAATACTCTTACAAGGGCTATTTTCGGTTTGTCAAGAAATTTGTCACAGATTGAACTGCCGATTTCTCTATTACATTTTTTTTCTCTATTATTATTAATATTATTTTTTTTGATTCCCAGTGCTACAAGCTAACGCTTATTATTTAATGCACTAGTCACTATTACAAACATCGGTTTTTTTTTTAAATAATTTTAACATTAAACATTTTACCATTATGAAAGAAAAGAAACAGTAACATATAACCGTAAACAATCCTTGCTTTAGTTTAAGATTTATCCTCATTATAGTTTACAACCTACTTTAATTACTTTAATTATTTGAGCGATACATGTATATAAACTATATTAATACTATTGTTTTTTCATTTTTATTTTTTTTTTATTTTATATTTTATGTGTCTCTCAAAAAAGTTATAACTTGTCCCTAAAAGTTGCTGCGCTAGTCATTGCTTAAGTACTTTCTTAAATGATTTACAAGAGCTCTTATATTTACTATGTCAGATATGAGCCCTGAATATTATATTTCGTCTGTATTATCTGTATTATCTACACAGATTAGAGTGTATAATCTTCGGCAAGTAGATATAAGTATTTTTTACTCCTGCTTTTTTATTGTCACAATTGCTGCTCGGAAGGAGTCAAGTGTGTCAAGTGCTCTAAATGAAATTTCTCAAATATATTTCTGCTTTATCCTTGATGTTGTTGCTGTTGTTGTTGCTGTACAGTTTGCTTTACTCTTTACCGCCTTCTGAGTACTTCTGGGTTCTTTGCATTTGCCTAAAGTAAAACAAATTGAACTTTTCACTTTGCATTTGTCATGAAGTCGCAGCTGTTGGAAATCTTAAAATTTTAGCATAACAGCAAATTTAATTTGCAAAATCAACAAAATTCCTTACCCAAACAAATGCTTCGAAATAAACAAGTGAATACTTTATGTTATTAATTTGCTTTAATCCAAACGTAAAATATCGTAAATAAATGTGCACATTTTTTACTTGCTGCTGAGAGCAGGTATTTTATCAAAATTGTATATTTTCAATTTTGTTGGCCATTCAATTAAAAATAATTTCGTTTTAATTTCTAAATTGATTGAACAAATATGCAAAAAATGTTTGAAATTCTTAGAAAATGCTTGCTTAAAAAATACTATATTTTTTTCCCTCAAAGAGAAATAAACTGAACATGATTATACATATATAGCTGGAAGTTATATATTAGTCACATTGCAATTGTGTCTTTAGATTTGGATAGGAATATTATTATATTTTAGTTAAATCGTAACTTAAATCAGCTCTGTCAAGATTTCCCCATTTTTATAATTTTTACACAACTTGTCACTTGCTTTTCACTCAATTTACAATAATATGTCTAAGCAAAATGGTTCTGAATTTGGAATTCAGAACGGCTCTCTAATTTTTCTTTCAAACATATTTATCTGCAGTGCCACAACTCTCCTCTCATTCATTCTTTTACATCTTTACAAACTTGCCACTTCATTTGCATTTTAAATAAATATATCTTCTTGAAAACTTTCGACACCCTTTTCCCCGACTGCCGCAGATTTGGCAATTTGTTATTGTCTTGAGTGGAAACTAACAAATTTGCGCAGCATTTTTAAATCTGTAACCCATGTCAAAAAACTGTTCACTTAATCTGTCATCTTTTGCGTGGCAATCGCAAAGATTATTTTCTTGGTCAAGGGAGGAAATTGGCACGCCCATTGAGGCGCATTAATTGGCAGCGAAAGATAAAGTCAAAGTCATAAACTTGTTCAACACACTTTTTGGCAATTTCTTTAATTTAATTCTTGGATATTTTCGTCAATTTTGTTTTTGTTTTTGTTTTCGCTGTGGCTGCCAACTTTTGATATCTTTTAGCGATAAAAACAAAAATGTCACATTTAACTTTTCTGACAACGTTGACAACAGGCAACAAAAGGCTGAAGGAGGAAGGTGAATAAAGCGGAAAACAAAGGCGAAACATCAACAACCACAACAACAAGAAGAAGCAACCGCAAAAGTTGCTAGCAAATCAGTTAACGCTTTTGCATTTCTGTTGACTTGTCCTATTAAAAATGAGTTTGTTCTCTCTTTATCAGCTGGTTAGGACAGTGTTTTATACTCTGTGTGTTTGTGGTACGTACCAAATCGGTTTGGGTCATTATCCTTGTGTTATCCTTGTGGGTGTGTGTCCGCTTTTTCGGCACCTCATCGATTAGCCAAGTGTTGCCATGCAACAAAGGCGGCCACTTGCCAGCGGCAGCGACACACACAAATGCCCCGAAGGAGGGATGAAGGACGAAACCGCACAAACTACAACTACACACGGAGCACCGAAGGGAGGACTTGAGGACAGGATCCGAGAGACCGCAACGCGGCGGACAGGACACTGGCAACAACAACTAAATGTGTTGCACGTCACTTGGCGACGAGGACAACGGCGACGACGTGGACGACGGAGACGAAGACGACAACGACAGCGGGTGACGGCGACGGGGGAAAGAGTGAGTCCAGGTCCAAGTCCGAGTCCGAATTGTGTTTATGTTTGCGATTTGGCAGGATAATGCGACATGTATCCTGTGATACCCAATGATATCCTGATGCTCAATGGCAATTGACAGTTTAACAGTCAGCTGAGTTGCTGCAACCAAATCCTTTGTTCTATTTTTTTTTATTCTTTTTTTATGCCACACTTTCTCACACGCGTTGCACTAATTGTGATTATGAGATTGATGTTAATTATGTATGATAATGCTGTCAGGTTGAGTTCACAATCCGTATGGGGCGACAGTGCTTGCCATCAGTTAGTTGCCACTTGCGACAACAACACGACCGTCTGCTCGCACGGCTCGCCGTCAACTGGTTCCGCCTCGCGGCTCGGGCCACACGTTGCACGTTGGCAATTTGCTCGATAGCTGCACGTTTTCCACCACAATGCAACTCGAGGGCTGTTCTCTCATTCGTTCACTCTCTCTCTCTCTCTCTTTTACTCGCTTTCGCTCTCTGAGCTGCCTTTGTTTTTGTGGTGAGTTTGCGCCTGGGGTGAGTTTTTATTTCGTTGTGAGATTTGTTTTCATTTTGCCGGTTTGTTTACGTTTTTCGGCATTCCACCTTCAGCCGGCTTTTCATCGTGGTAAAACATCTGATGTTTTGGCTGAAAACCCCTTCCAAAAAAAACCCTCTTAACCAGCCTTAAAGGCATGTAACGGAGCTCAGTGCAGAGTAGAGATTTTTAGGGTTGAAAAATGGGCATTTGAATGCGACTCGTATAATTTAAATATTGATGTGCTCAAATTTTATTATAGTTATAATATTCAGGTGTGCTACGGAAATCACAAGTGAAATCGAATTCAGAGAAAAGCCATTCCGCTGAAGAGATTTCCGTAGCACATCTGGTTATTTTTAGTCCAGTGAAAATGCAACTAAAAGTATAGCATACTTTTTGTATTTATTTAAGTTGTATTTTTTTTTTTTTTTTTTGTAATTTTATTTAACAGGTTTTGTGTTACCTTTGGGGCAACTTAATCTAGTTTTAAATTTGGGTAAAAAAGTTGTATTTTAAATTCATTTATTTGTTGCTTTTTAATTAACTATTAATAACCGTAATTACTGAAGAAACAACAATCTTTAGAAAAGCTCGGAAATTATTCAAATATATATATACATTATTATATAACACACTTTTTTTTGCGCTTTATTTAACGATTCTGTTTATTTTGCGCACAATAAATTTCTTAATGGAAGATTAAAGTGTTTCCTCTGTTCACAGGGTTTAAACCAGGCTAATAAACGTCTAAATAAAGAGTTCTATTGTATTCAGATGGTATGTCAATAATAATGGCTGGACTCACTGTCTAGGCGGTTGGCACGACCACAAAAGCTGTTTGGTTGGAATGTTCAAAGTCCGCACAAACAGCTTTGGTCACATTTCTGGCTCGGTTCGTTTCGTTTCGGTTTATTTACAAGAAATGTTCGTTTTATTGCAGGCCTGCGTAACCACAAGAGCCAAAGGAGCCAACCAGCTTGAAGCAGGAACAACAGCAACAACAACAACAACTTCAACAGAAGCAGGACACAAAGTGTATCAATTATAATACGGGTGCAAAGGCAAACGACCAGCAACAACAACAATGACAACATACACAACCACAATTACCTCAGATCCGGGCATTCTGTGTTTTCATCACTGCAACGTGAAAGTTTTCTGCTTCACTTTGCCACACACTTGCCCCCATTGCAACGCGCAACTGGATGCAGATGCAGATGCGAATGCCGCTCCAGACGCAACTGGAGGTGCCACCACTACCACTACCACTACCACTAGCACTACCATGACCATAACGAGGCTACTGCCCTTTCGCTTGCCCTATCCCTTCGTCCGTGCCACACAACATCCCTGCGCAATTGTCCTGCGACCCTCGACGGGCGATTTTCTCAAGTGAGTATCAAAAGCGGCTAAAAGGGCGCACAGCAACAGACATTCTTTAACATACTTTATAAATATGTGTCTTAGTCTTGATTTGACTTACAACAAACTTTAAATAATTGTTGATTTTTTATGACAATCAATTTTATTAAATCTAAACATCTTTAAAAACAAAAAACAATTATCTAAAGAATGTGTTTGAAAATCGCATCTACGAGAATCGAGTTCTCAATTTGTTCGATGTGTTTTCACATCACTATACAATATTATAATGAAATTTTCAACAGAATATTGAAGAAAAAATTAAAAATAGTAATAGAAAATAATTGGATACTTCAAATTCATCCTTAAAGGAATCTCGAATCATAGATCAAGAATAAATTTAAGTTTTTGTTATACACCACTTGGTTCAAAAGATATTCAACTTAACTTTTATTTTTTGATTTTTATAATAAAAGTTACGGAATGACTCTTATTTGTAACTTTTATTTTAAAAATCAAAAATAACTCTTATATTTGATTTTTATTGAAAAATCAGAAATAAGAGTTATTTTACAACTTTTTTTTGAAAAATAAATTTAAACGATTATTTTTGACTTTTTAAATCAAAATTAAAAATAAGAGTTACATATTATTTATATCTTATAAATTGAAAATTGGTATCGATATCGATAGTTCCGACTTAAATAGGAACTTTGATGTTTGCGATTTTACTGTATCATATTTCCTTGACATTGCACAGTGGTTCCTCCCATAGGCCAAAAATAAAAAGTCCAAGTTGAGATTTGGACTTTAAATGTGTCAAGACTGTTTTAGAATTGGTTTAGCTATTAAACTGTATTCTTGTTTTTGTTTTGTTCTAGCTGTCCTCTTCAAGAATATCATCAAAAGACACAATATAATATTATTTTGGTATTGCAGCGTGAGCAACTTGCAAGTAGAGCAGCTAATAAAAAATTAAAAACCCATTTAAAACAAAGTTATTATGCAATGGAAGGGTTTAATTTTATAAATAAAGGTATTATCTATATTTATACAACAAAAAGTATATGTACTTCCTGCTGTGTTTTGTGTAAGTCGGTATTGTGTTAAGTACGTTATTTTAGACGTTCTGTGTTTGTCTTTGCTGTGTTTCGTTAGAGTTTTCGTTATGAAGGTAAAGTCAGGAATCAAAAAATCTTTTTGTATATTATGAATTAACATTTGAAGATTACGTGATGTTAATTTCAAGTGCCGATAGGCGCCCAGGCTCTTGCTATATACGAAAATGTAACCTAACCTCAACTTTAAAAAAACACATGTATTTTCTATGGCAGCTATATGATATAGTGGTCTGACTTCGACCAAATTTGGTCAGAATGCATTAGGCCATTTCATATGCATATTGTGTCAGTTTGGTTGAGATATCTCAAACAACAAAAAAGTTGTTCATACTAAGACTTGATTTTCGACTGATCGTTCATAATGATATGATATAGTGGTCCGATTTCAACCAAATTTGGTCAGAATGTATGGGACCATCCCATATGCATGTTCTGTCAGTTTGGTTCAGATATCTCAAACAACAAAAATGTTTTTCAACAAAAACTCGATTTTCGACTGATCGTTCCTATGGCAGCTATAAGATATAGAGGTCCGAATTTAACCAAATTTAGTCAGGCTGTATGGGACCATCCCATATGCAAATTCTGTAAGTTTGGTTCAGATGTGTCAAACAACTAAAAAGTTTTTCATACAAATACCTGATTTCAGACCGATAGTTCATATGACAGCTATATGATATGGTGGTCCGATCCGGCTGATTTTTATACAAATTCTTACTATAAATTTATAAAAATTTTGTCTTAAGTTTTAAGCCTCTACCTCTACTAGAAGTATTTTTGGCCGCCTTCCCCATACAACAGGAACCAGTGTGCATTGATTTTCTTAGTTGAAATTAGCATTCATAACTCTTGTTTGCAGTTCTGAATGAAAATCTTAAATATTTCTCAAAATTTCGTAGCATACTTTTAGTCGTCGAATGAACAAAGAAAGCAACCAACTGATTGCAGTTTTGTCTGTTAAAAACGCATTTAATATATGCAGCTATTTTTTGATAAATTCCCATTGTAAGCGCCTCACAGATTCGGGCAGCATCAAGATTGCTTTTTTATACCTAAATGCTGCAGAGCATTTGTTGGTCTACAGCTTCCGCGTAAGGTCCACAAATTTCAGATTTGCGCTTCCGTTTGTTGTGTTGCGTTTTTGTCTGTAATATGCAAAACATGTGTCTGATGCATTTGTGTTTTTGTGTGTTCCGCAGCGATTACAGCAACGCGACGGATTTGCATATCGCGGTGACCACATCCGCCGGCGACATTGTCGAATTCGATAGGTACGGACTACGGCGGCATCGACGCGAGGATAATCCCCGCGACTGGTGGCAATCGCTGCTGGTTGGCGATTTACCGGAGCCCTGGTACGACTATTGGGACGAGGTGCTCGACCAGGTGAGTTCTTTGCTGCGCCCCCATTCGCCATTCCTGCTCCTTCATTTGTCTCTTTGTTAGATATGCGGTCAGTCATCCCGATGGTCGATTGCCAGCTACGAGGAGCGCAGCCACAACTGCTACACATTTGTTCTGGCCTTCCTGCAGACACTGGGCCATGCCCAGCTCAGTGATGCGGCCCGCACCAAGACCAGTTTCTGTGAAAAGTATATTGTGCCTCGCACCACCACCGCCGGCAAATACATCTCCCTGTATCGTAGACTCCGTCTGGCGGGCATCCATGTGCATCGCCAGACTAAACAGCGCTCCCCCAAAGTGGATATCCACAATGGCCTGGACAGCAAGTTGGCTACAAATAACACAAACTTGGCCAACAATCTGACAGCCCGTTCGCATGCACGTCAAAAGCTCTGTACCATCGAGGAGTGACCCAAACTCCGGCTAGAGTTAAAAGAAATTAAATCTCAAGCATTCTGACAAGAATTTTAAATGGATTTCTGATAATAACTAAGTAGTTACTTGTTCCTACAATTCACCTAACTTTTGTATTATACGGTATACCCTGTACTCTTTGGGTTTAATTTAATTTCTGTTTATTATTCGAAAGTATGTGTAGAGTTTAGTAAACAGTTTTGTGTTTAATGTGATTTTAAACAGTGATTTTTCAAATAAATAAAATATAACTTTTATTTTAATCGAAATTGTTGCGGTTAATACTGTTTTAAATAGAATCCTTTTCAGATATCCCAAGTAATCTTATCCAGCCACATGCAATGATCTATGAATATGATTTATGGTCTATGATATCTAAATTTTGATCGTCGATAGATCGTTTATCAGGCCTGTTCCGGTTTTCACTTGTTTTTTGCGAATTTCAATCCGCAAGATTTGACCGAATTTCCCTTAAAATTCCTTTACATTTCCTGCGAATTACCCTCCGAATTTCCCTCCCACATTGTGTTGAGTAATTTGATATCTGATGATGTTGCATTTTTTTCACTTTAATTTTATGCGAAGCATGCCAAAATCATCGATTAATCCCTTCCGAATTCAAAATCACTAGCTCAATGTCAAGTGATTTCAATCCGCAAAACCTTGCCGAAAGTGAAAACCGGAACAAGTGAGGGAAATTCATTTTCGCAAAACCTTGCCGAAAGTGAAAACCGGAACAGACCTGTATGATTAATAACCCGTTAGTTTTAAATTCATGCTCATGGATTATATTGATTAATATTAATACGAATAAGTTTTAAAAGAAATGCATTAGCTATGTTCAAAATTCAATTTGCCGGAAGAACGTTTTTTTGGAACATGTTCATATAGTTGCCTGGTGGATCATAGTTGCATACCACATACATGGTATTGCCCCTAGGAAGTAGAAAAGAAGAAAATAACAAAAATAAGAAAGGAATATGGAATACACACAACTTAGTTAGGGTATTCAGAAACTCAGATATTTGTGTTATTTTATAATGTGATATATTTTGTAATGACAACAAACACACAGAAAATAGATTAAAAATGTTTTTTATGGCGAATGTTTTATACATATCCCAGGGCATGTTTGTTGTGATAATCTTTTTTCTGTGTGTTTGTTGTCATTACAAAATATATCACATAAAATAACCCAAATATCTGAGTTTCTGAATACCCTAAGTATTTAAAGTATTGGTGTTAAATTTTTGTTAGTTACCGTTTTGCAACTCCCACGCCCAACTCTTTGGAGCCCTTCCAAACGACTTGGGTAAAGTGTCCAGTGTCCATTTGAAACGATGGTCGACTCCAATTGTAATCCTCGATTTCATCATACCAGCTTGTGACTGCATCTTTAGCATCGAGATCGCCACCCATTGCCATATAGATATTCTCACCATAGCCACTATCCTCACGATGCTCCATGCGTTTGGTGGCCAAAAGATGCTAATTAGAGATAGTCAGTAATATCCTGTCTGATGTATCAGTTATATAGATAGATACCTTTGCCCATTCGGTGGCTAATTCAGATAGGTCATCGCTTAATCTCAATGGAGGCGCATTGTGGCGAGCTCTGTAGAAATTGTGGGCATCTAGAACCTCCTGTTCAAACTACAAAGAATCACATTAACAAACATATTTATGTTAAGTTCATTTAAATAATTATTTCTTAAACTTTTACACTTTCTACAGATGCTGCTGAACTGAGGCCGAGGTACGAGCACAATAAGCAAATTAATATCACATAGAAAACGTTCACAGTCATTGTTTTATGGAGCTGCAAATATAATATAGAGTACACTCCATTCTTCATTCTATCACATTTCATAAAATTCTACTCTATTGATTCATTTAAAAGTGTTCTTACTGTCTTGACACTCATTTTGCTGGCAATTTAAGGAATGCTTTGTACACTTTGCAACTGAATAGAGATCACGTATTATTATACTTGCACTTTCGGGTCTGATATTAAAAGGGGCACTGAGTAGCTTGAGCCGGCAACGTTTGGCTTTTATGTGGCTTTTTTTCATGCTGATAAGCAACAGCGTCGCAGTCGTAACTGGAGCCATTTCCATTGTCGGGCTGGCTGACTAATCTTTCTTATCAGCAGATGTGAGCGACATGGCTTATAATCGCTCAGCTGTTCGAATCTAACGTTGTAAACTCAACAGAAATCCGTTTACTTCAGTTATGTATCTGCGGTAAATTTGCTTTGAAAATTTAAAATATATTGCATTTCAGATGAACTATTGGATTTCTTATGAGAAAACTGGTAGAGTCTGATATTTGAATAGCGCTCCATTAGAAAAGTAAAAACGAAACGAAAACGAACGTTTTACTATTTGCTGTTCCCAATTCCGATCGGAATGGGCTTGTTTTTACTTTTCGTACATCTTAAGTAGTTCAGGTTGAGTTTAGCAGATAGAAGGTAAATTAGACTAAAACTTCGTTGCTCGAATTTTGTTATTTAATTGAAGCAACTCTAGCAGCTCTAAATTGCGAGGGTATCGATAGCAAAAATTAAAGTGGATTTTAGAATTTAGAAATATTTAATAGATGCTTTTAAAAAAATTCCTTAAAAAGATACTTCAGCTGTTAAACTTAAAGTAGTGATGTTAATCGATTCTAAAAATGCTCAACTTTATTATAATTTTAAGTTTATAATTTTAGGTATTTATTTTAAAGCCTTAAATGGCATTTACTTCTAAATCCGCTGACTCTATAACACACGTTTTCAAAACGACAATTATTGTGGAATTTCGAAATTCGGAACAGCAATCAACTCGTTTTGTGGCCCATCGACTCGTTATCGGAGTTCGGAACAGGCCCGTATAATTATTTGCACTCACTGGATATATTTTTGCTTTAAAACTAAAAATATATTGCAATTCAGATGAACTTTTTGATCATCTTTGGTGTATTAATATTACGCTCCATGTGATTATGTATTATGATTATGATTATGATTATGCAGGATATAAGGAGGTTTCCATACATTTCATTATTACTCGCATTCAGTGTAGGTTTAACCCTCTACTGCATGAACATAGATCCAATAAGGAAAACACATAATTTTATGCATATATGTGTTTATTAGGCATATTATAATATATATTTGGACAAATTTTTTTTTTTGGGCATATAGTTTAGGAAAAAATAAATGAAGGACCATACATTTATTCGCCGATTTTTTCAAGAATTAGTATATATAATGCCTACCTTACAGTCAAATTATATTTTTTTATGAAAGAAAACTTTATTTTCTTTTGGAAAAAATTATTCTTCTACAAAATAAATGTTTTTTTTTTGGAAGATATAAATTTAATTCGAAATTCAGCAAAATTCACTTTCAAATTCACGCACAAATTCACGCGAGACACTTGAACAAAACTCATAGAAACACGAAGTGAAGCAACTCAAAAATTGTTTTCATATTTTATTCCAATAGAAAATAGTGCAAAGAGAATGACCAATAACAATCGACTTCGCTTAAGTACCGTTTTATCTAAAAGAAATTTCATTAAAAATTGAAAGCCATATATGGCTCTGTATGCGGTAGAGGGTTAATGTTTAAGGTTTAAGATTTAAGGTCTTAGGTCTGCCTTTCAAGCGCTGTTAACCAACTGAAGTCAAGTCTAGTTTTTTTTCGTACTCACCTTTGTTGGCTTGATGGTTAGGCATCCGTCCATCAGAGCTTAAGCCTACACATGTCAAGCCAAAGCCAAGCGGGAATGTTGTCATCCTTGGGCCTCAACCTCTTGTGGCTGTGGATGTTATGGCGCCTGTCTCATTAATAATCGCAATATCCGCGGCACGAGGCGGTTTCGTTATGCAAAACTGTCATGGATCGGAGCGAAAATGTAATTATATTCTCTCCTTGATGAGCAGCAAGCTCATCATCCTTCTCTCCTGCCCTCGTCTGATGGCTGTGGTCCTTGGCTGCGGGTCGGGACATTTCATCTTGAATAGCACGCAATACGTGCATATAAATTGTATAATGCCCCGTTCGTTGCCAACTTTGAGGACACGTAATCTAAAAGTAAATAAGTTTTCTCTTCTGTCTCGCAGCATAAACTTTTCCTTATGAGTTTTGAGCCGGCAAAGTTTTCATGTTGTTGGTTGCCCCAATGGGCCATAATGATGATGTTGTTATTGAATTTAACTATTTAGGATACTTAGTCTGATCGTCGAAGTGAAATGACTTGTAAGCACCCAGATAGCTGCAGCAATAATTCAACTACTCACAATTCAAGTTGGATGCTCAAAGTTTCTTTAATTACTTATAACTATTAGAGAATGAAAGAGTTGGTTCCATTTAAATTGGCCATCTCAAACATGCTGTCCCAAAATATCATAAAAACATTAAACTATCTATCTCAAACTTACTATCATAAACTATCTATTAATTCATCAGCAATTCCTTAATAACGAACTGCTTTTGATAGTTAATAAATGCAAATGATTTGATGATTGTAATGGCAGAATATCAAGCTTCTGTTTCTCTCAAATCCAAAGACTTCCAATAATATGTAATTATTTGAATTTTGTTTTTCTTTAATCAGCAAAAGTCCCCTACATTTCATCATCTCTTGTTGAGTAATGAATGAACCAGATTTGATGAATGCATTTAGCAGATATCAAGCAATCCGAGCAGATAGTCATGCATTTATGGGACACAATCAGACCGGCAGTTGACTCACAAATGGCTAATGGCAAGTGGTTAACTGGGGCAATGTCATGCCATCATTTTACAGCCCCTTTTGTGTGGATCAGCTGAAGGTCGCTGCCACACCCCGTTGTGCCGTGCGACCCACATAAGTAATAACGGTGTAAAATGGGCGTGCCGCCTTATCGGGAAACGTGAGTCAAAAACATCGTGTAGCTTCAATCGCAGAACCAGCAATAAATTTGTTACGCTAATTGTTGTTATTCAATTAAAATGTGGAAAGTGTTTAACATAAATGCGTAACACAATTTGCAAAGAAAGAGAACAAAAAGTGGGGCGATAAAGGGGAGTGTTAACGTGTACGTGTGCACATTTTGACCAGGCTCAGTCGGCAATAGAATGGAAATGAAATCGACAAATCAGCACAGACCTTGAGCAGCACTTAGAACCAATTCTTTTGTGTCCATTCGTCTGGGTGGCCGAACTTTGTACCTACATAAGTGCTCGTAGAACCCCCACCCCAATGCTGGTAATCATGTTGGATGACAACCAAGCCTTTGTATGGCTGCAATTCACCCAATCCCCAATACCCAATCCCACATCCCACATCACCTCCCCCTTTCGACACGTTTTCGACGCAATGAGAAATCTCGACTAATGTCAAACGCTTTGTCGTCATCGTCGTCTGTGGAACAACAACTTTGGTGAATGGTTCAGTTGACAGTTTTAATTTAGTAGCTGCATATTTCTCAATGCATTCAAGTGGGCGTGGTCGCCCAGCTTTCGTTCTTTGTACAGCGCATAATAAGGGCTGGCATTTTGAAAGGGATAAATGCAATGCCCACTTTGATGGATGACCAAAGATTCAGAGCAGCTTCCAAAAAATAAACAGCTTCAGATTTATCAACAGGCATTGCATTTATATTCTGTCGCCTTTAGCGAGCGATTCACAAGTACTCAGGGTATTCACCTCATTCAATATGCATAGATACCCTGTTTGCTGTAATCGTTTGCCGATTACAAGCTATGCAAATACTTGGTTCGCATTCAAATTAATTTCTCCAGGCCTTGCTAAGATTCTATAGAGTGGCAACAATGGCGCCACTTGTCTTCCAAGTGTTTTGTAAATATTTACAAGCTCGTTGAGCTCAAGAGTTTCAATAGCTTTGATAAGCCCGCCCTATTCGCAGCGATAACAACTGATTTCACTAAGCAAACTGTCAGTTCCACAAACGTTCGCTACTTAAAGTCGCATTTTGAATACCCTACAGCTACAATATCAATTTTAATTAACTAAATATAATGAATAACTGAAGAGTAAATGTCTCACAAAATATTTAAAGAATTAAAAAGCTTCAATTTACAATATATATTTTTTTTTTTTAATCAATTTGATTTTAATATTATTTTTTTTATTTGTCAACGCTTAGTCAGCGTTGTGTAAATTAGAGTAAATACAATATCGTCTACATTTAATCTTTCTCTCTCTCCTTGTCTTCCTTTATTTAATCTCTTTCACCGCTCTCGATTTCCCTCTACGGAACTGCATAAAAGTGAATTCACACAAATTTCTTGTGTCAACTTTGAAGTTTTTGAGCGAATTAGCAATTTGCGCAGAGCTCAAACCAAATTGTCGGTTCGTGTTGACTTTCGTTTGCTTTTCTTTCACTTCCCAAGAGTTTTTTCTCTCTCGGTTTTTTTTGATTTTTCTCTCTTTTGGGAAATGGTTTTTCTTGTCACTTGCGCTTTTGTTGAGCTGCAATTGTTGACCGAACGAAAACGTAAATGTAAATAAAATTCTCCAACTGATGCCCGTTGCCTTGGCCACAATTTTAAAGATTTTTCCGATTTGCATTTGTCAAATTTGAAACTGATTTTGAAATGCGTTTAAGCATTAGCAAGAGCTGCCTTCAAATCATTGAAAGCTGCATTTCACGCGTAATTTGTGTGCATTTTAATTATCAGCTCATCTATTATCATTTTCCACCATGTGACTTGGCTTTCACAAATGTGAAATATTTGGAAAATTCTGTTTTCGCATCATTTAATTATTATAATTGATGCTGACAGCGAAATTTGAATTTAAGCCTCGTCTGATGCACTCGATTTGCATTAAAATGACAGAGACGAGGATTATTGCGTATACGCAACGTACGCGTGCGTGTAAATGCAACTATTGAAATGTTTTTGAACAATAAGCTGTGTAATCAACAAATGTTTTGCTTCCAAAGCTGTAATTATCGAAAGACTTTAATCATTCAAATGTTTTATACTTTTAGGCGCAGATTCAAATTAATTTGCAAAAAAGCTTTAGCTGCAAGTTAGATTACCTAAATCAATGGACGGTGAAATTGATTTCAAAATACAAAATATGAATTTTATATTAATTTCATGCCTTTATATTATTCATGCGCACTTTGCTAGCAAACTTTAAGTACCTCGTTCATTTTCGAATCTTAAGTCTCCTTAAAATTGAACAACATTTGCATTTTCAGGGCTGTTGTCTCTTCATGCACTTCGTTGGGTTGAACTCATTGACAGAGAGACACAGACATTGCATTATTGCTTTTCCTACTGCCGAGCACTTGCCTGTTTTACTTATCATCTCATCCCCATCTCATCCCCATCTCGTCACATCTTATCCCATCTTATTTTATTGTATTGCAGCTCTGACTAACCGCAACAGTTTCTGCTATCATTTGCATGCTGTTTTTCTTTCACAATTTATATGCTTACCAAATGGATAACCAATACATTTGCCTTGCACTCGGAACACACTCTTATTGCACTTACTTACATGGACAAACACGTGTCCGGTTCCGGCCACAGAAGCGCAGAGCAACAGCATATTCTCATATATACTCAGATCCTGGCCAAGTTGTTGGCCCTGCTTTTAGTTCCCGAGTCTATTAAATATGTGTGTATTCCAAGCGAAATGTTGCAATAAAACTAAATCGAATTCAAACAGAAACTTCATTTACAGTTCATCAAGTCGACTTTCCCCCAATCTCCCCCTCTTCCAGCCTCAGGCAAAAGCAAACAAAAAAACTCTCCTGATTCCCCGCCCTACGAGAGGGTTGGCAAGTTTTTGGCTGTTAGCTAACAAAAAACTTTGAGCTTGGCTTTTATGCTAAATTAAATGGGTCAGGAAGTCCACATACGGCATGCATATGTGCTTATACCCTATGAATTGAATGTAATTAAAATTGAGGGGTATATTCAGTAAAATATTTTCTGATATTATGTATCATTAGCAAGAGACAACATTTCAACCCTTAAAGCTCCATTCAACTTTATGTTTCGGATAGAGTATTCTATAGTCGTTCATCCATAACACACTCGCATCGAGGACGTGTTCGATTGGCCTCAAAATGAGCCGAACAAGTTCTAGCGTTTATATGCTAAATTGGTTTTGGCCAATTTATATGTGGACTTTCGCCTCGAAAAAGAAACTTTGCAGCAGGTGTTAGTTTCAGGCCTTAATATAATTATTTGAACAGTTGAAAATTGTTGGAAAATTAACACAATTTCCGTTGCTCTTTGGATATTTAATGGTTTGCGGTTTGCTCACATTTTGCCGCAATTTTGACAATGCCAGTAACGCAATTTCACAAATATTCCAATTTTCAGAGTATAACTAATTGTGTGCGTGTATGCGTTTGTATCTGTGTTTGATTGTTGATTGTGTGGTTATTGATGTTTTCATTAAATTTCCAATCATTTGTCAGGAGCTTTGCCACGTGCCAAACAATTTTGCTGAACGGTTTAATTTTCTCATTTTCTTTTTCCTTGCATTGAAAACTTGGCAAAACATTGAGAGCCTTGTCAGCTGGTTTTTCTTTCGACCAAAGTGCACAATAAACAGTTTATGCGATTTACGTATCGTTGCATATTTTTCTGTGTGTGTTTTTTTTCCATACACACACACATTCACTTTTCTTTTTTGAAAAGGTCACAATCGTTGACTTTTTTGCGCCTGAACGCGTTGCCTAAATCCCCTTAAAAGAAACTGAATGGCCAAGGCATTGAACCGTTAAAATATCCTTGAAGTTCTTTCTTACACTTTTCATACAAATATATATACATAAGAGCCGGGTTAACCTGACATTGTCCGTGTTACAGTTTGAGGTACAATTTTGTAAAATTTGTTAAATTGAATTATACTTGAAAACTGTAGCTCAAACGGTTAAAGATCTTTGGATAAGAGTTTTTACACTTTAATTCTCATTGGTATTGAACTATCCAAAATATGATAAACCCAATTACTGGGTTGGGGAAAAAGAAATGTCGTATTTGTGATCGAAATTTAACGCTATCTTTAACATACTTAGAATTATCCGATTTAAGTCAAATATGCTGCGTTTTGTTAGCAAACTTGTTGCCATTTAGAAGGCAACTTATTTATCCCCCCTTATAAAACCCCACCTCCCTATTTGCAAAAAACTCAGACAGCCAGTTTTTACAAGCCTCTTTTGTGGCCAACTTAGTATCACCTAGATGTGGGTGTCATCGGGTCATCAAAGATGTGTGTGGCCGAGCATTGTCCTGGTGGGACACAAAACAATTCCTATTGACCAATTCTGACCGCTTCTGGTCTGATTCTGCTTCAAACGGTCGAGTTGCTCACAGTAGAGGACCGAATTGAGGGTCTGGCCATAGTTGAACAACTTCTAGTGGATCATTCCCTACCAATCCCACCAAACATTACACCAGAACGAAATCGATCGAACCATCGCTGTGCTGTGCGAATCGTTACAGTATCGGGCCCATAAGCTTCACAAATTATTTCGACCGCCTCCGTTGCATTTTTACCTTTCAGGTAGTAAAAACGTAAAATATGACGAATTTCTTGCTTGGTAGACTCCATCTTTGACGTGCTCTAGCTTGAGACTGAAAAGTACAATTACAACACTGTCAAAGAGACACTTGTAGCACAGATCGTCGTCTTTAAATTGCTGTATAATATTACCCGATGCGATTAGTACAACACAAGATATGCTCAAAATACGACATTTCTTTTTCCCCAACCCAATATATTTCTTGTGCTGAAGAGAAATCATATGTGTCGTAGTTATGCTGCAATTTAATGACATGACAATTTAATAAATGTGTTAAAATACGAATTTTCATACATTCTTAACCAATTAGTAGGGTGGTGCAAGGTAGGGGTATGCAAGAGTGCGAGAAAAGATGCTTTATGTTGGTTGTTGTAATTTGCGTGCTAATTTCCTGAAGCACAAAACTAGTGGCAAACTGTGCAAACATTTCAAGTCATACCGTCAACATGCAGCAAACGCAGAGAGAGATGCAAAAAGTCAGACATCAAGTGAGAGAGAGAGAGAGAGAGAGGGAGAGAGTCAGTCAGACTGACAGAGATTTGCATATCTTTTGATGTAGAGCCAAAGGCAAGTTTAAAGCAGCTCGGCAGCCACTTTGAGCACTCTGACGATTCTCATGCCACATTCATTCCACAGAGATGTGTCTGTCTTTCTGTCTGTCTGACTGTCTGCCTGGGAACAGTTTGTATCTAACACTTTGCAGTTTAGTTTTGCTGCTGCGGTTGCAGCTCAAGTTGCCAAAGCCAAACTACCGACAAATATTCCCACCAAAAGTGGGCGTGTCAAATTGACAGGCAACATACATATTTGGGAAAATGCTTTAAAATGTTATCACGTAATTGACATGCCTCTGACATCTAATACGAGACGAAGCTCAGTTTCGCAATGCATTAAATGAGCCATCGAATTGAAGCACAAATCTCAATGCTGGCAAAAGCAAATAAAAGAGGCAAAACTCTTGCAGATAGTCGGAAAATTTGTTTTCATTGCAACGGCAAAATGCAAAACGAGAAAAGTTGGCAAAAGGCAAATTTTGATTGTGTTTATGTGAAACTGAGAACGAGAGACAAAGCTGAAAAGGCCTAAACCGAGAGGGAGAGATTAGGAGAGAAGAGTTGGCTTCAAGAATGTATGCAAATCAAATTTAACAAGTGACTGCAACTCGACTCAACGATACCCCGTATTGCAGACCGACTAATTAAGAATAAACATTAGTATTCCAAAAGATTCTTCTGCAACTTTTAAGCCATGCAGAGTATTTTGAGATTGTTACAATGCAGACAAGTTCAGAGCCAATTCGACTGAATGTTTGCCAGAGGATGATATTTGATGCTCGGCTAAGTAGCCCAGGTCCAAAACTTGTAAATTGTAGTTGGCCAACAATCACAAGTTACACTGGAAAATATATTCTAAGAGTCGAAGAATACAAGACACATCAAATAATATACCAAGGAGAATCAGCATGACTGTGTACGGAATGTCAATACAATTTGAAGGAATAAGACCTCAGTAAATGACCACGGAGGACACATATGGGTATTTCCAGGATCGAGAATGAAAAAAAATGGCTAAAGTTGACATTTTCAAAAATGTTTTCTCACGTGTTTAATGCATTTTATCAACACTATTTTTATTATAAAAGACAAGCTTTGAAGACTTGTCGTTTTCGAATTATTTATAGAAAGCGTCGAAAAATGGAAGTCATGTTTGACTTCATCTTGACAAATGCGAAAGTCCGCAAAGTGTGGCGAGTAATTTGAAAGAAAATACTTTTAAACCATCATAAAATAATGTAGCTTTTCCATTTTAGAAATAATTTTTATATGTTACTATCATTTTATTTAATTTACAAGCTTTATTAGTAACGTGACAAGATTTCCACCTAGTTTGTTCCAAGAATTTGATCATCAAATTTTATTCAATCTATTTCAATGTATTAAAATGGTTAATGCCACAATCTTAATATCTTACTTAATGTAATCGTTAAAATACAAACGGTCCATTTTGGAAGTCAATTTTTAAGAATATGAACAAAAATATAGAAAAAGTTAATTTATTCCAATGTAGAGTCTATATGTTCATCCTATTGAATTTCTTCTAGATCTTTGTCTTTCTGTACTTTTTAAAACTGTATGAAATAAATATTAAAATTATTGAATTTATATCTATTGTTAACATTCTTAGCTTTCAAATCATAAATGTTTTTAATAAAGTGCCTCAAATATACTAGTTATTATCCAACTGACCATGGAGATATCATATTATTGTTGTATTTTCCTCAGTGCACATCCGTATTTGGAGTTGGCAACATTTACCTGGTGCCTACAAAGCGTAAAAGTGGCAGATGAGAACAACTGCATATGAAATGACCACTGATTATAGTACCCCGTTCTATAGGCTGTCCAATCCTCTCCTGCCACTGTTCTGACTTTTGAATGATGGCATTGTTTCCCTGTGTGTCCTCCTCCGGCTGTGTGCAGCTGCCAATTAGATGGTGCCAGGTTTAGGGGGGGAGGGCAGATGGAAAAACGACGAATGCAACTAGACTTTCATTGACGGCAGCTTGTCAGAGCTCCTTTTCGTTGTCAGGGCAACAACTGCTGCTCCTGCTGATATTTCGCATGTTCTTGTTCCTTTGCTGCCATTGAGGTTCATCCTGCAGCAGTTGTTAAGGCTCAGAAGTACTACGTTATAAGCGGGTTACGGAATTTTCATCAGTTTGCCAGGGCATTCAAAAGCACAAAAATATGAGTCAAAGCATCAAAGGAGCAACAGGAGTGACAGGAGCAACAGGAGCACAGCTGCCACTTGAAGATTTATGACTGCACGGCAGAAATGTTTGCCTTAAATTTGTGTCTGCCCTCGAGAGTCAAAGACCAAAAAGGAATAGATATCCTTGTGATTTATGGAGATGATAAGACACATCATTGCATATCGCGATTGTATCTTTGACTGTCACTCAATCTCTCAATTTTAAAATCGTTAAAAGTGAGTCTAAGTAACCTTTGATTACTTTTTCTTAAGTTTTAAGGCAAGAATATTGTTCAATAAAAAGATTAAAAACTGTGCACATTTTTCACTCTTTCTCTCCAGTTTAAATTTTTAGACTTTTAGTTATAAAAATGTCCGTTTGCTTAAGCCAAGCACAAGCCAAAAGATCTTGTGTCCTTTTGCTTGTTGATTTACAGTCATGTCCAGCCTCAAGACATTGACACTACCTCTATCTACACCTTTTGCCACATTTACACATATGTATGTGTGCTAGAGAAGTCAGCTTCATGGCCCTTTTTGACATTCAATTAATATGCAAATTAAGCTCGACATCTCAACTGGCACTCAACGAACTGGCAACTTGGCTGGGAAAGCCATTCCATATGCGATAAGCCAAACTTAACCCTCTTACACTTTGCCATCGCGAACAGAGGCGAAGCGAAGTGAAGAATAAACAGAATAGAGTGCAATATGGGAATTGTGTGTTTGGCTGAAGAGAGGATACGAATAGGAATAGGATAGAAATTAGAAAACCAGCTTAGTAATTCAGGCAACGTTTGCAGATTTCGTGCATAGTTTCAATTGCTTGCCACAGGCATTGCCCTTGGGAGAATGCTACTCTTATTGTCCCGTATCCCGTATTCCGTGTCCTGTATCCAGGTCTTGGTCTGGGGAATGGCCGTTGGAATTTACGAGACCCTCGAGATTAGTTTGCGCTCTTGTTTGCCTTAATTGCAAGCAGGGGCGTGGCCGTGTCGCCAAGTCAGCGGATTGCGGATTGTGTTCTCGCACAAACAAAACACAACAAAACAGAACAAAACAAAACAAAGCCAAATAAAAACTGAATTCAGACAGGCAATATTCAACATTTTGCATTCCACATACGCCGCGTGTGCCGGGGCCAGACACAAGACAGGACATACATCCATACGTACGTATCGACAATTGTTGTCGCTTTTCTGTACAGTAAATACTCGTTTTGCAGCGCCAAGCTCCAAATAAATACACTTATCGAGTCGAAAGCATTCGCAAATATCTTGCAAGCATAAATTGTGCTCAATAGCTGAGAAATGGCCCAGAGACAAACAGAGAGGAGAACAGCAAAGAAGAGAAGAGAGGAAACGGGTCTCTGGCTTAAGGCCAATTTTGAATATTTGTTGCCATTTTATATCTTATTTATTTCAATTTTTTGCCCATTCGTTTGCGACGTGTGTGTCAATGTGGCACATTTTATTGCAATGCTCTCTTATCCGCTGGGATGCAATTTTAAAAAAATATTGCACACACTTCTTGTCTCGTCATTCGGCCGACTCAAGCCGAACTCCATTTATATTTTATGTACTGCATTTGCCCCTCACTTTTTATTTTGTCGCCATCGCCATCGCCGTTGACTTGAGTGATTGTAATAAATTATTGTCAAGTTTATCGGGGGCTAAATACAGGCTGTGTCTTTACAGCTGCCTTTAAGACATCTTAAAGTGTTAATTGAAAAGATATCAATGCATTGATATCCATTGCAATGGCCGGGTTCACCAGAACAAATCGACAACAGAATATCGATGATATTTGTATGATTATTCTGGTGAACGGCTGTGATTAGCAATCATGATTTTAAATTTTGTGATTATGATGATTGAAAATTCATCACAAAAATAGTACGCTGAAATTCTGTGATTGTGATGCTTTGTTATCGATACAACAAATCGTAATCAACAGAACAGAAGATTTGAAAATAAATTGGACAAAAATAATAATAAAAAAAACACAACATTATTAATATTAATTTGGTCTTCTTAAAAAAAATGTAAAGAAGACGTTGCAATCCGCTTATTTTTAAGAAATATGGTTGGGAAAAGTGCTTTACACTTTCTCATATAATTAATTAATTATTAATTAATGCTTGATGCAATATAATAACTATTACATTAAATCTGGCTTTTTGCTGTGCTGATTACCATTTCATTAAGCATTTATCGCCAAATTGTTTGAATTTTCTTAATAAATATTAAATATTAATAATAAATATATATTTTGATTTTGCCTCAAAATTTCATCAAAGCGTTCATCACAAGCCTGATTGATTATTAGTTCTGGTGAACACGGCAAATGACTTTGAAATAACATCAATCAATTTCGTATTTATATATTAATATTTTATTTAATATATGTACTTAAAATATACCAAAAGGATCAACCAAACAGCTGTTTTCTTGTCGCCTATTATTTGTTATATTTTGTTATACTTATGAAAATTTCAAACTTGATTTATCATATTTTTTTCAAGTAAGCGCTGAGTTTTCAATTTTAATGACAGTCGAAAAGTGAAGCTCTAGCTCATTCAATTCAATATTCTAGTTGATTGGATCAATTTAAAAATAATAAAGTAAAAGTAAATTATTTTAAAAAACTAATTTGCAGAAGAAATGTTTCGTCGCACGGGTTTTAACGATGGCTTCAATATGCGCGGCCCTCAGCACAACTTTGGGCAGGTAAGACGTGAAATTGAATTAAAGTTCTCGATAAGCACAATAAACTTTTTCGTATTTAGAGAGAAATACTGGGTGGTGAATACCATCAAGAGTCTGGTAATCGAGTGGCCAATGCAGCCAAACTGTTGAACTATGTGCAGCTGAATGACCGTGAAAACTGGCTGCTCCAACTGGGACTTAGTCGGTACTGTGCCCACGAGCTAGCCAGGGAATCCCTGGAGCGTCCTGAATTTAATCTGCAGCATTTGCAGCAACGTTGGCGACGTGTCTGCCAAGTGTTGGGACCCAATCGCCAGGCGGAGACCAATGCAATCGTATTACGTGAGATTCGAGAGCTACTGCAGCGTCCAGTCTATCAGAGGGAATGTCCGAGGACTCCATCGCCACCACGAGAAGTTAACTGGAATAACAATTGGGGAAATACTCCTCAGCCAGATTGTCACGAGAGTCCGATGGGATATTCTGGGCCAACAGCAGCTAACCGGTACGAGCTGCAGGGTATGACCTCAACACCTTTGTTTGATAGGGACCGTAACTTGCCTGATAGACAGTCAACGGAATCGGATTTCTATAATATCGATAACGATCCCCGTAACATGGAAGAGCACTATGGCAGGGAGCAGCCGCGGGTCCTCACACCCAATTATTCAAATGAGAACAACGATAATCGACAATATCAAAAGAACGATGTGTATAATATTAATGAAGATCCTCGCGATTTTCGCATGCAACAACCAAACTACACTGAAAACAGAAATAATGAGAACCACATGAATAATCGTGATGTCTTTAATATCGATCAAGATTTCCGAAACATGGCAGATAACTATTCCAGGAAGCAGTCGCGAAACTTTACAGACTATAACGATAAGAACGATAACGTGGGATATCATAATATGATCAAATCATGTGACGAATACAATCGTACGAACAACGCACCCTACATACATAACCACGATCCGTATTCGAGGGAGGAACAGCAACCACGTTATTTGAACAACAGACAAGACGGACCGACATCAAGGAACTTCAGAGGAGACTTCAACAATCGTCAAACACGCAAGCGCAATGTTGAAGCGATCTTGGAACCGGAAGTTCAGGCTCAGCGCAAGAGACGCTACGTGGAGCCGAGGAGACTTCCAAAGTCATTTCAAATAGGCGACTTCAAGATGCCCTACATCAAACATGGGTTTAATCCGCTGCCCCAACCGGAGCACAAATCCTATGCCCTTAAATTCTATCAGCGTAAACACACGTTTATCATAGGTGGACCAAGTGCCATTCCCAAAGCTCTAGCCACGTTAGAATTACCTGTTGTTAAGTCTACTAACATGAGTCGCAATGCGCTTAAGCAATTCCGACGCAATCTGCGTGTTGCTTGGACGAAGATTGATAGTACCAAGAGATATAGCGATTGGTATCTGTGGTGGAAGGATCACAAGTGGTGCGAGAAGGCTATGGAAAAAGAACTCGAAAGATTTAGAGGCGTCGACGTGAAGGATATACTTCTAAGATTTAAGCTCAACTACGGGAAAGATCGTTCGATTGGTACGCTAATGAGCATGGCTAAGATGACATTCGAGTTGGATGCCAATAATTATCAATCCATAATAGCCACCATATTTGAGCTGATGAATGTTGAATTTTTGGAGAATCTAACAGCTGTGCAGATGGAGATATTACAGAACTTGATACGTTATCTTCCCAATTATTCGTGGATATCGAAGATGCGCGGCATGGTCTATATGTGGGGTCGTTATAGTCAAATCCAAAGTGAGGACGTTCTGTCCGATGGCAAGATAGCAACAGACAGACAGTGGAACAGTCCCCTATTCCATTGGCTAGCCAAACAGGCCTACGCAGAACTCCAGCTGATCAGTCAAGTTGAGTGGAAAGACCATCAAGAAATGTATTCATCTATTTATTCGTCACCTACAGATCTGAATTTTTCTGAATTTTTATGCAAATTGTATAAAAAATAAAGAAATAATTGTTGCATGTGGTTTCTTCCTTAACAATCTTTTTTATTCTAAATCTTTCGATTTAAATGAACGTTGTTTTGATCACTGGTCTCTAATCGTTCCTTATTTTACCAAAATGTCTTTTTATCACTTTTTAATCTCTGAATTCTGCTTTTTAAACTTTTTTCCATGGAAAAACTTGAATTATTTTTAAATATTCATTATGCCAGAATCTGTAGAGCTGATATAAAATCAGAAGTTCAACACTTCTTATGAGTGTATAAAAATCTATAAAGCTGAACTTGTAAACCAAAGGCAAATACAAATTCAACGCATTTTTTTTTATACCCGTTACTTAAAAAATAAGTAAAAGGGGATATTGTATTTGCTGTAATGTAGAGAAGGAAGGAGAAGAAGGAAGCATCTCCGACCCTATAAAGTATATATATTATTGATCAGCATTAACAGCCGAGTCGATATAGCCATGTCTGTCCGTCCGTTTGTGTGAGAGTCTAGATCTCAGAGACTATAAGAGACTATAGAGCTAAACCCCTCGCAGATCAAGTTTTCACATTTTTTCCACGCCCCTTCCCGTCTCCGCAAATCGCGAAAGCCGAACACACGCATCGTTTTTAGAAAATTGGGTATTTTTTTGGTAATTAATGTTATCTATTAATTAAGTTTCAAGCAATGCAAGTGCCCAAAAGCATGCAATAAAAAATATTTTTAATTTATTTAAACAAGTAACGGGTATTTTAAAGTCGGGAGCTCGACTAAAGCCTTTCCTGCTTGTTTTTACTTTGTAGTGTGTTTTTTGTTTGTTTCCGTCGCTTGCATAAAGTTGTTTAATTTGTTATCGCAAAGTGCACCTGAGCCTGGGCTTTCGGCTCGATGGCCAAGGGCAGGCAGAGGATGAGGAGATGTAGAAAAGCCAACTGGAGAAGCCCAAAGGCAAATGAATAAACCAAAAGGAAACAAAAAATACGAAAATACAAAAAAAAAGTGGCGACAAAAAATTGCAAAACGTTGTTGCATATTAATCCGACAGAGTATTTCACTCAGCGGGTGCCTCAACCGCAGTCATGCAGACAGACGGACAGACAGAGAGAGTGAGAGAGAGATAGAGTGAGACAGAGAGATGAGCGAGTCGTGGGCAAAACATGGAACGCGCTGCGACCACGAAAGACATTTATTGTATCCTTAGCGCGCTTGACAGACGCGTGCTGAGACGATGATGAATTCGCCGACGTTGTCGCGTAAAAAACTTTGCCCAAGTTTTCGTCAGTATTGGCTTAAGGGCGGCGAGAAAGGAAGGAGAGGAACTGCTGGGAATTGGGCAACCAGCCGGGCTGACACCAACTGACGGAAGAAATGCAAATAAAATGCCAGCTTATTGAGTGAAGTGGGCCACAGTTGGGGGCGGACACGGGTAGCTGCTCTTTAGTTGATTGAAAAAGGTGATGCCAAGGTTCCTTATACCCTGCCCACATTACCATGCAGGGTATACCAGCATTACTTGTCTCTATTAAAGTGCTTTCATACTGGGTATATTACAGTTGATCAACCCTTTGCGATTCGCGTTTGAGGTTTCGCCTTTTCTCGTTGTCCTGTCAACAATTTTCTGTCGCACTGTTGAGTTAAATATAAAAGCAGGTTGCATTTTTGAGTGCTTCGCTATAAGTGGACGCTATTTATTTATATTTACGTTATTTATTTATTTTTTTGTCAATCAATTGAAGGAAGAGCAGCAATTTAGCAATTTAATAAATAAAGGAAGAGCACATAATAATCACTAAGAAACTAAAGTAAATGAAATTCTTTTTGAACCGTATTTAAATTGAATAGAAGTCAAATCAAGGTTCCAACTGAAAGGTGTCTTGTGAAAGCACACACACAAAATTTTTTGTATTGTGTGTGTTTGAGTGTGTGGATGGCATTTATCAGGTCTTTGCATAAAGCCAACGCTATAATATTTAATTTAAAATTGTTGCCTGGGGCATTTCGCTTATGACTTTGAAACTGAAGCGATTCAAGCGAGTGGCAAATGAAAAATCTGTCCCCTTCTGAATATCTGAGTATCTGTATCTCAAGCTGAGACACCAAAATCCAATTGTGTAGAGGTTAAGAGAGATTTCGGCAGATTTATGTGTCACTTGTGAGTCAGCTTGCATCATCCTGGTTAAACAGGGATATTCGCATTGTGTGATAAGTCGAGCCTGCACAACATGCTCAAAATTTAATTACAATTCAATTAAAACAGAACACGCACGTGCTCCAGCCAGACAAACGCTCAATCACAATCGTAATTTTAATTTGAACTAAATTAAATTATGAGTACTCCTAATTTGAAAACCACATTAGACAAAGATACACCTAATTGGCTTTGTGTACTCGTACTCGACTCAATACTTTACAGCTAATTGCAAATGTTAAATCAGATTTACATTTGCATTTGCTAATTGTTTGCATTGGAATTCATTGCTGTTTGCATCTGATTTCCCAGTTACCTGAGTCATGAGTATCCTGCCATATCCTGAAATTCGAAAGCTCATTTTATTAACACCTCAACATTCATATAATATTTTCATGTGTGCGCAACAATTGCGTATGATTAAATTAATTATTGATAAATGCGCATGAATGTCGAGAAGTAAGTGAAAGCACGGCTAGTCGATACCCTGTAAACCTTTTTGTTCTGTTTCTTTTGTTTCAACAACAACTTTCAACCACTTTAATAACACCAAGCTGAATATAAATTATTTAAAAATTCAATGATACCTTTGTCTATTGAATAACTGTTTATAGTGGGTACACTATTGAGTGAAACCACAGCAAAATGAGAAATAATCATTAAAAAACAATTAATCACACGGTCAAAAGTCAAAAGTGTGTAATAAAAATAATAATACAACGATAATTAATTTGGTAGACGCAAAGGGAATGGCTGTCATATTAATTTCAAAGAGGAAACATTTAAACTATATAAAACAGCGATAATTATGTAATGGAAAATGAAAACAACAGAAAAAAAAATCGACAAGCGGAACATTCGAGGGCACTCGACAGTAATATACCCTGGGTCTAGGCCTCGGCACGCCGAAAATTTGATGCCAATGCATTTCTCATACTTATCCTTAATTATCCACCTATCGTTTCTGTGACAGCTATATATATGACATATGATATAAATGAGTGATTTGAACCAATTTATCCGATATCTTAAAATTTTAAAAGTTTATTCAAAGTAAAAATTATTTTAAAAACGAAAAAAAATTGATAGTCCAAATCAGGAATCGAACCCACGACCTCTGCCGCACGGGCGCGTATCTCTAGCATTTTCAAATGTATGTAAAATAATATATAATTAAAAATCACCTGCATCGACAGACCGGGGGATTCGAACCGTGATCTCCCGTTTCGCTTACTGAGCACCTATCACTTCCACCACTCCTCCACTTGGTCTGATGCTGGCAACTTTGATATACATTCTCGATGTACATTCTGGTGGAGCAAATGTAAAATTAATTATATATCGTATATAGACTCGGCTGTTGATGCTGATCAAGAATATATATACTTTATTCTGCCTGTTACATACTTTTGAACAAACTTAATATACCCCCAGGGTATAAAAATCAATTCAAAGCTATGTATTCATAACTTTTTCTATTATGTTATCATACAATATGATATTACTTCTTTTCAAGAAATTTGCTTGCAGAATATAAGAAAAGTAAACAATTAACAATTTGTTTTTTAGTATCTGATTGCGCTGAAATTCGGGATTGAATTGTATTTAAATGGTCTTACAACAAAGTCGGCTCTCCGTTTGAATTGGACATACATATTCCCATTAGCGTCAGATCTGCCACCTTCTTGTAATTTATAGAAAACAATAATTGGGAAATTACATTCGAGAAAAAGTAACGAGCTGCCAAATTGTAATTTTAATTTTAATTGAAAAAATGACATGACTTGTAAATTTGTACGCATTCTGTTGCTAGTTTATGGCAATGTTTGCACGTGGCCATAAATTGTCAACATCAAGAAAAACAACGAGAGCATTTGTAAATATTTTAGGATGTGTGCAGATAACATCCTGTTGCACATCCGTTGCCCAAAACCCCACTCATGATATACGAATAGCCGACTTTTGCACTATTTTGCTGACACTTTTGCTCTTGCAAACATTTATCAAATCTGCATCTATATTTATTTAATAAATATACGGTGAAAATAGTCCACAAATCATGCCCAGTCTCTTGGCCATTCTGGCAATGACAACGTTTTGCAAATTTTCAACAAAATTTCTCTGGTATTGGATGACAAATTGCATTTGAGGTTTTCAGACTGGACATTGATTTAATTATAAAATGAATTTCCCAGTTAACTGGCAATATGCAATTTTCGGAAAAGTCTTTTACCTCTTTTGAAGCGAGTCCAAAGTTTGCGGCAAGGCGACTTCTTGACGTTGCATGTGTTGAATACCACGTCTCCGTCTCCGTCTCTGTCTCCGTCTTCGTCTGTCATTCTGTCTCAGTCCCTGTCTCAGTCTGCCCCTCTGTCTGACTGCTGGGTAATTTCATTATGAGTTTTATGACTTTTAATTAATTTTGAAAAGTGCACAGTTTTACACCCTGGCTACTTGTTAGGGAGTTGTTGGCCGGCTGACCGGAAGAGTGCCATAATTTCCGCATAAAACTTGATGCAAGGCGTCAGTTCATCTGCAATTCGAATGGCAAGGACCAAACCAAACCGGAGACTCGTTCGTCGACTCTGTCTCGACTCGACTCGACTCGAGCACAACTCGTTTGTGCAGCTGTGTAACAAGCGTCAACAACATTCAATTAATTTTCCGTACTTTTTTGGTAACACACAAAAGGCAAACTTTACAGTTTTCAGCTTACAGCAGCCAAGCGTCCAAATGTTCATCCGGCTTTTGTTATAAACTTTATGCTTATTTACAGACAACAATGCATAAAAGTTGCATTGAAATGAGCTTAACGGATATGACAAACGATATACCCTGTGAATATAAATATATTAAATATGGCTTGGCATTTTTATGGCAGAATATCTATGTATTTAAAAACAACCTAAAACTAAACAAAATAATTTTTAAAAATCATCCTTTCATAGAAAAATGCACACAGAAATTAATCTACTTCATGTTGATGTGGGTACAGGGTAACAGCAAGTCTAGCTCTCTTAAACAAATCATTGTAGCAAAAGAAATTGAAGCGATTGCCTTGAGTTTTAAAGTTTTTGAATTGTCATTATAGAAATATTGAAATTTATTCAGTCGTAGACTAAACACACAATCGAGAGATATATTTTATAGAATTTTTCCAGCCAAGCTCAATAAAACAGATTCACGATGTCCGCCGAAGTTGAGGAGATGCTGAAACGGTTTATGGGCCTGAAGAACATTGTGGGCGTCATTGTGGTGGATTATGATGGGATTCCCATTAAGTCAACGTTGGAAAACCAACAATCGGTCCACTATGCGGCCCATATGCAGACGTTAACGGAGAAGGCGCGTCAGGTGATTCTGGATCTGGATGCGACCAACGAGTTTGTGGCCATGCGAATGCGGACCACGTTTTTTGAGATCATGCTCATGCCCCATGAAAACTACTTCATTGTCGTCATACAAAATGCCTGCGATTAATCAATTTGAATTAATTGTTTTTATTTTCCAAATTATATTATTAAAAGAAATCCCAAAGTCTCGATAATTTGTTCTAAAATAAAGCTAACCTTTTGACTAATCAACTTACCTTTAAAGAGCAATGTAAACTTAAAGTCAAGAAGTACAGCGGAATTTTAGTGGAATGCTTTGACAACAACTCGCTCAGAATTTCATTTAATTGCTTAATATAAAGTTAATTTCATTGGCTAAAAGTTAATTAAGCAACCGCATTGAAAGCATTCTGTGCGAATGAATAATATGAATAGTATGTGCAGCATTAACTCAACATTATTCGAATTCCATTATTGCAAATTATTTGCACTGGGAATCGTATTGAATTGAATTAAAATGCAACTTTCCAACTTTCTGCCTGTCGAAACTCATTTACAATAAATGAAGACAGACTGTTGCCAGCTGCGGAGTCAAACAAACTTTTTATATTTTACCAGCCAGGGAAGTGAGTAACCCCCTTGAGAAGGGTTGCCCCCTTTCATCATATAAATTCTTGTTCATCAATAGCTTCACTTCGCATCTCCAGGTAAATCTATCTTTACCAACGGGAAAGTTATCGGTCCATGCTAATTTTATTAGGTGCGAATTGCGGAAGGAAGCACTGAAGCGGAGTGAGAAATTGATGCAAATGCAGTTACGGTAAATGTGTGATAGTCGAGTTTTTTAAAATACAAAAAAAAAACAATTGATAAAGCAATTTCAGGAAAATATTTGCCTTTAAAACTTAAATTATTAACAAAAATTGTGGTAAAATATCAGAACCATAATTCAAAAGCAGGGATTAAAACCCTAACCGAAACCGTAACCTTTAACCGGTAAAAACCGATTGAAATTTAAAACCGTAACTGAAACCGTAACCGAAAAGAAAAATTTTCATTTGACCGAAACCTTAAGACCGAAACTCTGTAAACCGAAATAACCGTTTAGTAACCGTTTCATTTATAAGGGTTAATTTCGGTTTTTCATACATCCGAAAATAAATTTGTATTTCCAATTTTGTATAATAAATTTAAAAAAAGTTTTATTTTTAATTGTTATTTTAAAAATTGCAAATAGGAGTTATGGAATAACTTTTAAATACAATTTGAATTTCAATTTTTATTTTAAATTTTTATTATAAGAATTTAAAATCAAGTTAATAATAATTTAAATGGAAAAATTTTGAACTGTTTATATTTTTTCCGGCTCATAAGTCTTGTTTGCGATCTCATATATTTTGTTATTAGTTTTGTATTTTATTTTTGATTTTCTTTTTTCTTTTTAATTTTGATTTATATGTGAAATATATGTGTGAATGAAACATTAAGAAAGTAATGACTTTTTAATTATTATTATTATGCTATTGATATAATTATATTTTTTCAAACAAAATTTTTTGTTGTGAACCGAAACCATACCGGTATTTCAAATCCGAAACATACAAAAACCGGTTTACCGTTACGAAACCTTTATTCAAAGATTTTGCGTAACCGATAACCGAAAACCTAAATGCGAACATAACCGAAACCGTAACTGAAACCGATATTCGTATCGGATTTAATCCCTGTTCAAAAGTCTTTTCCTTTTGATCATGAGAATTTTTTTTTAATATTAAGTCCACCAAAACACTAATTTTCTGAGAGAACTAGAGACAAAAAATAACATTGATAGATTTATAACAAAGCCGAACTCATGCCCATGTATCTTAAATTCATTTGAAGCAACCTTAGAAGAGAATTTCTGTGACAGATTTGGATGAATTAGATTTTGAATTCTTAATGTCGTTCTGTCCATTTAACTGTCAACATGTCAAAATTATTAATAGATTTGTTTTTCCAAATCACATAAACATAACATAAACAATAATTGGATTCAGTTTTCTCTGTGCAGTTGTCAGCAACTGTGCAGAAAATGCGTATCCAATGAGCTCACACTTGAACTCACAATTGCACAAACACTGTCGTCAATCCATCACACATCAATCCATCAATCCATCCATCAATCAATCCATCATCATTGAATCAGCAACAATATGGCCAGCAAGCAGTCAACAGACCAACAGCTCCAACGGATGCGTCGCCAATTCCTGCAGCACGACCTAAAAGGGGATGCCAAAATAGGACACTCGCAACTGGGCGACTGTCTGCGACTCCAGGGCCTCAATCCCAGTGGGGCCAGCATTCGTCAGCACATCCGACAGTTGTGTGAGCGGCACATCGAACGCATTTCCTTTGACGAGTTCCTGTCCATCTGCCAGAGCATCCAAGAGTCGGAGGCTGTCGCAGAGGCTGAACAGTTCATATCCGGTTTGAGCTATTTCGATGAGCTGAATACTGGATATATATCTGCGATCAGGCTTAGACACATTCTGGCACACTGTGGCGAACGTCTCACCAAGAAAGAGTTGGACGAACTCTTAGAAAATCGCGTGAATGATCAAGGCTTAGTCAACTATGTTGAGCTTGTGCATGCCATCATAGATTCATAGACTGGATAAGACGGAATCTATTCACAATAACCCAACACACAATACACTGGAAATTCATAAAAAAAAAGATTGTACAATGAATGACAATTCTTAAAAAGTATGAGCTTTTATCTCTTTTTATTTTCTGCTCTTTGCCATATGGTTCTATGAATTAGTGGCTTTGATTAGTTTTTTTTTATCTTATAATTATAGTTAAGGACAATGTACGAGCATTTGTTAGCTTCTAAAAAAATCGAGGGCGAAATCTAGAGACGAAAATCTTTCCATGCCCCAACATTTCTGATAGCCAATTTTGTGACGAATGATCTGAATAAATTACTTTTTAACCAAAGTTTGGCATTCGGCGCTGCCCAAAAAAAAATATTTTTATTAGGTAAGAAGAAACGGTATGAATTTTTGAGGAATGTGCCGAACGTCAAACTTTTTTAAGAATAATTTATGTATCAAATCTAATATCGTTCGTCACAAAAGTACTTTATTTATGTACGGGGTCTAAAAATATCTGGATATGTTAGATTTTTTTTTGAATTTGTAGAATTCAGTGCGAAAAGCTAATTTTGTGACGAATGATATGATTAAATTACTTTATAACCAAAGTTTGGCATTCGGCGCTGCGCAAAAAAGTTATTTTAATTAGTTTAGAAGAATCGGTATGAATTTTTGAGGAATGTGCCGAACGTCAAACTTTTTTAAGAATAATTTATGTATCAAATCTAATATCGTTCGTCACAAAAGTACTTTATTTATGTACGGGGTCTAAAAATATCTGGATATGTTAGATTTTTTTTTGAATTTGTAGAATTCAGTGCGAAAAGCTAATTTTGTGACGAATGATATGAATAAATTACTTTTTAACCAAAGTTTGGCATTCGGCGCTGCGCAAAAAAGTTATTTTAATTAGGTTAGAAGAATCGGTATGAATTATTGAGCAATGTGCCGAACGTAACATTTTTTTTTAAGAATAATTTATGTATCAAATCGAATATCGTTCATCACAAAAGTACTTTATTTATGTACGGGCTCTAAAAATATCTGGATGTTAGATTTTTATTTGAATTGGTAGATTTTAGTGCGAAAAGTCTTTATCGAAAATATCGCGCTGTCGAACTAACTCGGTTAAAGTACCTGCATAGTACACTAAAGCTATTCTTATTGGCTGCACATGAATTTTGAATGTGACACTTTTATGTTGGACACACAATTGATGTCTGTCGCTGCTGCATCTGCGGCGCATTTCAATGGATTTAAAAATTGTCAATATTTGACAGTTGTTGGAAATGGAAAGCATAATCGGAAATAGAAAAGTTCCGTAGCTTACTGCCTATAACATGGATGGCAAATGGTTTAAATTGCAGAAGCCTAATTCTAATGACTCAATGATGCCGATGACAATGATGATGCCTGTAATTCGATTCATTTCTTTCCATTTGCCCCATTCAGCAATTGGCATTGTTGGCAGTGTTTCCACTATCGAACTGTCAGTTATTGTCAGGAAAGCTGTTACTGTTATTGTCATTCCGAAAGCTGTCACATTTTTACAATTTTGCAATTTTCGTTTCGTTTGAAAAAAAGTTTTCACAACGAAATCCAAATCAATATATCAATAAAATATTTTATCTGAGAAAAAGTTAAGGAAAGGATAAGCTAATGGAGAAGCTACCACATAAGAAGGGTTCGCGTCGCATTAATTCCGGACTGTTCAGTGTCAGTCCACAAACGATGATATTCTATGCGCCCTACGATCGCACTCAACAGCGGATCATGACTATTTTAAATCCCACGGCAATGAGACTGCTGTTCAAGATACGTTCGAACGCGCCATATAAATATTGTGTTAGTCCAAATTGCGGCTGTATAAATCCCTATGATGTCGGCGAGGTAAACGTCAGTCTAAATTACTTTGATTTCCACGATGATCAGTTCTATAACCATCACTTCTCAATCCTTTGCATTCGAGCGCCTTGCGATGACACTGAGATGCAAAGCCAATCGATAATGTGTCTGTTTAAGAAAGTAGATCGATCGGAGATCAATAGTGTTCGTGTGCCCATCGAGTTGCAACCGAACCCAATATGTATACCGCAGGTGGAGTTGGAAAGGCTTCTGCCACCAGAGACTCTGAACATTATCCAAGGGAATTTGCATCCCGTGGCTATAGATCATCTCAAGCATATGCCATTGCCGATAAGACGCAAGAAACGTTGTGGCTTACTAAGAACTCTAGCGACCTTATTCGCAATTATAACTACCTTGGCGGGGGGTAAGCTTCAACTGAAAATAAAACAACTGACACTAGCTGAAATTGACGTAAAATAGTTGAGCTTTAATTCTAATTTTCTGCCTAAAGCCTTCGATTAACTTGAAACCCTTTAACTTCTTTTAATCAGTGTTTTATTTTACCAAGTTAAAAGTATAATCACTTTTGAGATTAATACACATAAGATTTTATGGTATTTAGCAGATTTTCTCGGCTTGCAGCTTAAAGGGGTATTGCTAGTTGGAAGGCTGTTTTTGGACCTTTTTTTAAAAAAAATCCTTTTAAAAAACGGAATTAGTTATTTAAATTCTTTTTTTATTGTATTAAGAACAAAATTAAGAATTAAATAAAAAAATTGTTTTTTCCTTTGTACGAGGGCTGTTCAAAAAGTTATCGGCCTTCAAAGTTGGACGTCGAAAAAAAAGGTATGCTGTCTGCGGCACGGATAACTCCACTTCGGATCATCAGAAATGAAAAAAGTAAACGGCGTTAGATTCAGTACAGATGTAATTCGGGCCCCTACCTCAATCATAGTTTTGCGATTTTTTTTTCATAAAATGCCGGCCATTGAAAAATGAAAATTAGATTTTGGACAATATTTTTTTTAGTTTAGTGTAAAAAAAAGTTAGTAAAAAAATTTTTAAAATTATTATTGATGTATGGTCCATAATGGTGACAATTCAGCGTCGATTTTGTTTCATTAAAATCGGTTCCGAACTACGCGTTTAAAGTTTGAAGTTATTTTTTTGCATCAAAGCATTTTGATTCATTTTGCGAAAACATTGCTGGACAAAAAAGGTCATATCTCCTAAAGTATTTCGAATTTCAAAAAAACCATTTTAGGACGATATTCTCATATCAAAGCTGTAAAAATAAGAAAAAAAAAAAATCGAAAAAAAATGTTTGCCAACCAGCAATACCCCCTTAAACTTTTATTTTAAGCTACAATTTCAGCAAGTCTCATTGCAGTCTAACTAAGGATTACAGTCGAACTTCCCTAACTCGAATCACCATTATCCAAGAAAAATGTTCGAGTTAGGGAGACTTCGAGTTAGGGAAGTCTTTTTGTTCGGTTTAGTATACGCTATTGCCACTCAATTTAGTTTGAGTTAGAGAGAATTCGAGTTAGAGAAGTTCGAGTTAGGGAAGTTCGACTGTATTTTTAATCGTGTCCTTTTGCAGCTTTTATGCAACGCCATAGCATTGAGCAGTTGGTGTACGTGCATTTGAAATTGGATCAATTGGAGTTCTAACATGACAAATGACTATGTTTTCCTTATTTACTTTATTGACTACTGTTCACACATTAAATGAACCACAACAGTCCGCTGAATTCGCTACAATTAATCAGGAAATAGTATGCCAACCTTTTAACCCATTTAAATTGCAACGTTTAACCCATTCAATTGTTGTCAAATTTTAGCCGCACTGTTTGAAACAGACAACATTGCATTTATTCAATGCACCCGCCAACAACACGCATAACCGATTCCCTGGGGGCGTGGCCAATTCGTGGCTGCCAATTCTCGTACGTTGTTTAATTGTTGGTCCACACACACTTCATTAACTCGCGGGGCATATGCTGATTAGGCGGTTCGACTGCGGTTGCAATTTAGTGTTGGCCACAAATACAAGAGGACGTTTGTAGCCACAGCCACAACTATAACCACAATAATAGCCACAACAATAACAATATCGCGGCTTGATTCCAAATGACCTGGTTAGCCTTCATATAATCGTTTGTTAACGCATCCAAATTGCCGTCTAGGGAAGTATAGTTCAACTAAATACAAAGTAGCCACTTACACAATGCATAATATCCCAAGGAATTGCTTGATATCTAGTTTTATACTCCATAAAGTTTCCGCTTATTACCTTATTTCTTTTCTTGAGTTAAATTATCTACATAATATGTTGTTCTCATTTACAATTTGGTCTCAAATCTACGCAATCTACATAATTCACACTCTATACTCAAATGAGAAGATGGCACTTTTATTTTCATTGACAAACTTACGACCAAGTTGGTTTCTAGTTACCAGAAATTTTCCCTACGAGCTTATCTTGTCTTATTGTGCAACGGAAGAAGTCGAAAGGAGTGTATTCAATTAACTTTTCAATTAAAAAGCACATTTTTTCAAGCGACCCAATTGACGATAAGACAGTCATAAGTTAACTATTTAAAGACCTTTTAAAGCGATGTTTTCTATAAAAGCGGACAGGTTTAACCATTTCAGCTGAGACACAAATCTAGCATTAGAATGTTGGCCAAGTTGTTTGTACTGTTTTCGGTGGTAACTTTACTCTACGCCCAGGGAATCGTTGATACGGATAATGAAGACCTGGACATCGATGGCCGTATCTATGGAGGAGTAGATACATCGATCGATCGAATACCTTATCAAGTATCTCTGCAACAGAATGGACACCATTTTTGTGGTGGCGCCATCTACAAAGCAAACATCATTGTGACAGCTGCCCACTGCGTCCACGATGTAGATCCTCGCCAGATTTCTGTACGTGCTGGCACCGATTTCCACTCTACGGGTGGATCTGTGATTCCGGTCATTACGATGGCTGTACATGAGCGGTATGACAATGATTGGTTGTATAATGATGTCGCCTTGCTGCTGTTGAGCTCTCCCCTGAAGTTGGGCGCCCACGTCAAAGCCATTTCACTCGCCTCCTCAGCACCTAATAATGGTGCTAAATCACTTGTCTCCGGTTGGGGAGAAACGGATACTGAGTACCAGCCAGAAAATCTAAAAAGTGTCAATGTGAACATTATTTCCCGAAAGAAATGTGCTCTCCTCTTCGCCAATGGTGCGATCAAGAGGAATAACATCTGTGCAGCTGCTGCGGGCAAGGATGCCTGCCAGGGTGACTCTGGAGGTCCTTTGGTCCACAATGGCAAGCTAGTCGGCATAGTATCTTGGGGATATGAGTGCGCTGATCCGGACTATCCAGGTGTCTATGCCAATGTTCCTGAGCTGCGCAAATGGATTGAGAAGAACACAGCCAGCTTAATTTCAACAGAGCAAATGTGATATACGAATTAAAAATAAATTAAATATTTGAGCATTGATATTTTATCGGAAATTTTGAAAGAAAATTCATTATAGATTACAAAAATACATTAAAAACTTAGCTGACAACTATTTTAAAAAACCTTTAACTTTACAAAGTATCAACATTTAATTAAAATTTCAACTGGTTAAGCCCGCCTACTTTTCATCTTTAAATTCGGACAATATCTTTAGCTGTCATACCAATAGCAAATCGCACATTATATAATATTAAATTAGTAAGATAATATTTAAGTCATTCACTAAAATTGAAAAAACATGTTTTCACTGAAACCATGTAAAATAAGTCAAGAAAGAAAACACATAAACCATTGGAGGAATCTGCGTTTAAGTTAAACAGAACCTTGATTAAAGCTTAAGACCGGACAGCAGCTGCGAAGGCAAAACATGGCCATCAATTTAGTACAAATCATAGAGAGTGAGAGAGAGAGAGAGAAAGAGAGAAGGAGAGCGAGAAGAGGGTGCGACTAATCCGTTTTAGCGATTAATGGTTAACCATATAGCAAATGCGAATTGGAGCATATAAATAACTAATCAGAATGGCATCTCAGATATCGAACTTAAATGTCTGCCCCGGCGAAATCACACAATTCAATCAGTTGGATCGATATGTTGTACATACAATACTTACGAGCTTCTGGCAATTAGTCGCACATGGCGTATGCGTAATTTGCGTGTGAGTTGCGGAATGAACGAAATTGGGCCAAAGTTCTCACTTGTGTTTATGAAGCATTTTAACCTTTGAGGCCCGTCTCATTCATTTGCATGCCGTGCTCTTCATCCATTAATCGCCTTTTGCGCGTATTCCCATTAACGACTTACGACTTGCACACAATTTCTTATACCCTGTGCATGCAGAAGACGGTATAATCTTTAATCGTTTAAGTGCGATGAAGCTTGCGGCTTGCTATAGGGTATTTCCTCGTCGAGCATTCCGCATCAACAGCTTAATGCTAGGCCACATTTCAGGCCATTACGAATGCCCATTACTTATTTCACACTCAGCTTTCCAACGCAACCCAATCTGAGATTCACAATGTTTTCAAAACAATGGAGCCGAGGAAGGAAATGCATTCGGACTGAGAACTCCCGTACATTTCATTTGCGTGGCAGAGAAGATCTTTGGGCTGCTTCGAGTGCAAGTGGCAGTGGCAGTGGCATCCTTACAGCTTCCCCCATTAACCCCATGGTTCCTGACGCATCTACCTTGACACCGTCAAAGGACTTTCTTTGCCCTGTTTCTCTGTTGCTGCCCCTGTCTTTAACATTTTTAATGAGTTCCACGCAAAGAGAAGCAAATCAAGGCACGTCCTGGCATCAAAGGACCCAAGTAAAAGCAAAAAATAAAGAAAAATGCGATTTTTTAAGAACTTATTGTATATCTCTTCTTTAATAAATTCAACTCAAAAACTTAAGAATTCAAAATATCATTTTAAAAAGATTCTTAAACAGTAAACAATTTTATAATTAAAATAAATGAAAATATTAAATCTAAATGGTTATTTGTATAATAATCATATTATCAATAAATAAGTAATATATAGAAATAAGCTATATTTAATTTGCTCTCAATCTGAACCTTTTGTCCTAATAAGAAACCAAAAATTCTCAAAGCTATAAAACTAGTAGGCAACGCAATAAACATACAAATTATCAGAACTCATAACCCTACGACAAATATAAAGAAGTACAAATTTTAAGTATTATTGATTTCTAGTGCTCCAATATCAAAGTCAGTATGTGTCTTTGTGAATCGTGTGCTTGGTTGGATGATTGGGCTGGGTCGCTCGATTTCAAAGCAATGTTTTTTGCAATTTGGACCATTGTGCATGGGGTTATACTTTTAATAATTGACGTGACATTTTTCGCTTGTGAGTCATTCTGAACTTTACATTGAAATAGAATTGAAAATAAAATATTATTTACTTTCATTAGTATCCATCACAGAAAAGCATGACATTCCAGATTTGAACTTCATAGCTGCAATCTTGCATTTAATTGCGGGAATTTTAATGCTTGTTAGCATCAAACAAGTAAGGAAATTAATTAATAATGGCAATTAATTATAAACTTCAACTAATGTCTTTTGTTATTTGATTAGTCTAAGCCCGGTCTTCATATGGCTAGCATCGTACTCAGCTCACTTTATCCCTTTGGAGAATACGTATTTCTACATATGCCAGGTGAGTTGGAAATAAATCGAGCTACAATATTTTTCATCAATATTATTACTCCTTCTACATATGCTTTCAGTAATGCAAGTGATCTTAATAATTGTTGGATGCCGATATTACAGCACCGTACTAAAATAAACGCAATGATCATATATTAAACAAATATCAGAAGAGGGAGTAAATTTGAGGAGGCAATCAAAAGGTAGAGTAAAACAATATAGAGTTAATGCTTAAAATAAAGGTGTGTTTAAATAAATTTCACTGGCTACAGAGAAGTTAAATTTAGAAACTGAAACCTTCGCAGAAGATTTGCTGGCTATATGGGAAGCTAAAATAAAATAAATAAATAAAAAATAAATAAAGTAAATAATTGTTTAAATGTTTCGCTTTATTTACTTTATATTTATGTATACTAACGAATCAGTTTAGTTATGCCTGATTAATTTTCTCTACAATTGCAATAAAATGGACGTAATTTCTTGGTGCTTTCAGCATCTTTAACGTTAAAGGACACATTAATTTGCTCTGTAACTATGCCGACAGTCTGTCCAATGCAAATTATTGCACTTTAAATCAGAGCAGCAGAGAGAGAGAGAACGATAAAAAGGAAAAATATATAAATATATGTCTGTGCGTATGTTTATATGGGAAAAAAATGAAGCACTCAGCTGAAGTGACAGTGTGGCATTCGCATTGCTAAATATTTAAGTGGCAATGAATACAGATTGTGTCGTCAAAAGCGGCAGACTCACTGCGGATACAACTCCATGTCATCCCAAAGGATAAGTAATTGCTCTCGGATCGAGCCGATCCTCTAAAGGTTTTTTAACTGATAAATTTTCATGAAATAATATGTGAATAATATGCTAGTTTTATTCGCCCATTTTAACTGAAGCAAAATGCTAACAAAACGTGACCAGTTATGGAATGTAAGTTGGTTAATTAAATCAATGGCCACCATCCCAAAATACTCAACTTCTATCAGTAAAATTAAGCAGAAAACAGTTCAAAAGCTGAAAGAGTTGTTTCATAGATTATACAGGGGTCGGCACTCGAAGTGTTACCAATACAAAATGCTGTAATTTTGTCAATTTTTGTATTTTTCATTTCAAAACTTCAGATAATTTTGAAAACATTTCAAATTTTAGGAAAATGTATTTGTTGTTTGATGTAGCCACCCTTAGCGCGGATTACAGCATCGAGTTTGGTCGGGAAGGCTTCACACGCAGCACGAATGTGGTCTGATGGTATTTAGTTCCATTCTCGGAGAAGAGCAGTTTTCAAAGCGTTGACCGTCTCATATTTTTTAGTTGACACTTTGGCCTTCAGAATGGACCATATGAAAAAATCCATTGGATTTAAATCTGGGGAATATGGCGGCCATTGCTGTGATGAAATGAAGCTGGGAACGTTGTTTTGTAAAAATCGTTGGGTTTGTCCGGCTTAATGAGATTGTGCCGAGTCTTGTTGAAATATCTAATAGTTTCTACGGAATTGTTTACGTGCCCAAGGTACCAAAGCATCTTTTAAGATCTTTTTAAGGTAGATATGTTGGTTAACCTTTACGCCCTGCTCGATGAAAGCCAGTGGTGAGCGTCCTGTAGCAGTTACTGTGGCCCAAACCATCACTGATGCAGGTGCTTGCTTTCGCAGAGCAATCCGTTGGTCTAAAGTGTCGTCTGATATGTCCTTTAACCATACGCAATCGATCTGCTTGTTTACAAATTGCTGAACTATAAAATTTTTTTCATCAGAAAATGCAATATTTTTAAGTTCGCCACAAACGTGCAAGTGTTGCACTTTTGCGCTTCAAGTCCATTTAGATAACTTTTTTTAACTGCGACATATATCGATATACTTTTGTTAGCTTGTAGAAAATTAGTCAGACAAATACTAGCCAAAACATGAGCGCGCGGTCTTTTGCCGTTTGGATGCTAGAGCAGCGTATTGCTAGTAACACTTCGAGTGCCGACCCCTGTAGTATGAAAAGTATTTTACTACAACTGTTTCGCGTAGTGGTATCGACTGGCAGTTAAAGCTTTAAAAACATATGTATTTCATGATATGACATCTTAAAATCGAGATACAGAGTACCATTATATCTTTCGATAATATGAAAAATTTAAATTTTGGCAAATAAAGATTAGTTACAGTCAGTTAAGTAAGTAAATATATCAAAAAATAATCCCTTAAATCGAAGAAACTTCTCGTCTAGCCTAAAGTTCTGAGAATTCCTTTTTCATTTTGCTTGCAAACTTTTGCAGAAGTAACTCAACGCGGTTTAATGTGTATTTAAGGATTTGCTTATTTGACTGTCGCATACAGAGGAACATAAATTAAAATGTCATTAACTTTTATTCTTGGCACAATTTGTTGTTAGTTTTACGAGTAGTTTCGTTTCCTTTTTGCTCGGCTTGCATCCGGATGTTGAGACCAAGGCGTAGGAGTTTAGCAACTCATATTTATAATTGAGCCAAAAATACTGCACTCACAAAACCCATAAACAAGCACAACAACAACTACATATAACATGAAAAGTTGTTTGTTAGCGGCAAGTTTTATAATACCAACTATTGAATTGTATTGTTTGAAATTTCAATATTTCAAAAACATTTTAACTCAATAGCAGTTAAAATAAATGATCAAAGTAGGCATCGCAATTGCCATAAAAATTATTAACACTCATTAAAAGAAAACCCCTTGACATTGAACCACAAATAGTAAATAGTCCCCAATATAAATATTAATTTTACAGAAATTACAAGTATTAAGATATCAAATTAGAAATGTGTATGTGCAGTGCCTGTAGCCACATAGATGATTGTTGCGGCCCTCTGAGAAAGAAACTCGAGTTCTTTTCCTGCTTCACCTTTGTACATGGCATCGTCTATTCCTGGTATTGCTTTAGATATGATCTAAATAGTAAGTACTTAGAGAAGGAAAGAGCTATGAATTTAGTTATACTTAGTAAGACTCCACCAGATCTTGATTACGCCCATTTTGGATATGTTTTTTGGATACCGCATATGCTAGCAGGACTTCTAATGATGTACAGCATTTATAAAGTAAGTAAATAACTTGAATAGTGTTGTTTACAATTAATTTTAATTTAAGAATATTCTCTATTTGACTAGGATCAAGCAACGCTCTTTCTATGGAGTCTTATAGCTAGTTCATTCGCTCCCTTCATTTACTTCGTGGTCGTATATTTGCCAGGTGAGTTGTAAATCAGATCGGAATATAAATTACATCTTTTACTAACTTTATTTCATTTCAGTATTTCAATTTTATTTTATTATATGTGGCTGCAGATATTATAGTACCGTATTAAAATAACCATTCAGACAATTGTCCACACTTGACGTTCAGAAATTATTGTTGTTAAATATAAGTGAATATTTGTATCTTCTGTTTTATTTCCATGCCTCTTCTCTCGCACAAAGGGAAAAAATTAGAAATTTAAACTATGCTAATTTATTTTCACTTAAATTTTGTATTTTTTGCACGCCTTTCAAAGAGCCTCCTTAGCCCAATTGTTGACTCTTGCATAAATTATAATTATTAAGAGCAAACACAACAACAACCGCAGCAGCAGCAGCAGCTGCTCAAACTGTGGTTAAAGAACACACAAATTTTATTTAGCTATATTTTGTGGGTTAGTTGACAACTCTTTGTTGCAATTGTTGTTGCAGCTATTTGAAGTGCCCCCAAAGGGTGTACACTGTACAGCATTTTAATGCAGTTTGTGTTGCGCTCACCTGCTCTGTCCACAATCAAAGAGAAAACAACAAGGGTTAACCATTGGCTACGGTACGCTGAAGATTGTATACCCTAACTTATACTAGTAGACCAATCAATATACAAATCGAGAAATGTCCTGAGAATCAATAAATTAAATACATTTAAAAATGCATAAAAAATTTTAATTTGTAAGACAAGTTACTTTCCTTAAGGATGTCTGTCTTGGAAATAAAATATTTAAGTCAAGTTGGTCGTTTCAACAATTTATGGATGGGCATGAATCACAAGCTCGTCTCGAGCTGATCAGGATTGCATATCTGTAAATGATAAATCACGGGCAGAAACATTACATATTTGAAGTGATAATAATGCACTCTTTAGTACCCTAAAATAAACAGAAACAGATTCACACACCAACATAAACACACGCACATACTATTGTACAGAGTATTCTGCGTGTGTTCTCCTTTCTAGTTTTGTATAATCGATGTTGCCATGCGCTTTTTCAGCCTTTGCCTTTCACTTCTCATACACGAATTAAGTTTACCTACATTCACAATACAATAAGAAGAATTTAAAGAGTGGGAATGAAATGAAGAATATGGAGACGTATAATAAATATTTCACTATTTCCCTATTTTTTATTAGATACGAGTGTATCATTTTATAATTGTTAAAATATTTAATAAAGATTATTACATTGAATTATTATTATTATTATTTTATGTGTTCGTTAACCTTTTAAATGCTTTTATATAGAGGTTTCAAATATAGTAAGTGTATGATATTACAATGATCTGATTTATCCAAATTAGTACAGTCGTTTATAAAGTTCTAAAATTGAGACCCTAACAAACGATACAAAAATTTCCCAAGTGATGTTACTGAATTTGTGGGAAATTTGGTGAGTTTTCGTTGAGTTCACAAGTCATGAATGTACATATGTATATGTACATATGAAAGTGTGTGTGTTGTCATATACATTTTGCCGGCTTGTTTATCTTAAATTTCGAGTTTTTTTATAAGACTTTTTGCCGGCATTTATTGCCTGTCCCAAAGAGAAACAAAAGTGCGTAATAAAATATGCAAGCGAATATATGTATGTGTGTGTGTATGTGATTTAAGCCGGCTATTGATTGTGTGTGTAGGTCTGGAAATTGAAATGGGAATGAGAATGGAAATGAGAATGAGAACACAGTGGGAATTGGTAGACCACGACAGCAGACTACAAATATTTACAGAAGCTTTTGTTTGTCTGATTGATTTAAATACTTATTTATGCAGTTTGATTGTGAAAAGTAAGCTAATGGAAATCGTTTAATGCTTTTCATATTGAAGTACAATACTTGCTCAGTATCTATTAGCTAAGCAAGAAGAATTCAACTGGTGGCACAATTGACATGTCTTCGTTGCAACTTTGACCAGAGTTCATAGCATAAAATGCCCAAATGTGGGCCATGTGTTCAGAGAGAAAGAGAAGGAGAATTAGAGAGGAGAAAAGAGAGCAAGGCAGCCATAGAAATGAACCGGCGGTCTCTGGAAAACCCCAACAAATGCGGCTGGCAAGTTATTTAGTTATTTAGAAAACCGCAGAATGCAAATGCAGCGAATGTTGCGAATGTGCCAATTTCCACATTTTCACAAAACACACACAGAGAGCAAAAGCCAAACAAGTCGACGACAACAATTAAAAATCGGTGTCAAAATGCTAACGTTAAGAATTTTAAGTACATTTCAAGGTTCCCACGGGCCACGCATTAAGCATACGCAATGTGGCACGCTGATTGCAAACGATGCCGAAATGAAATGAAAAAAAAAGAAGCTGGTTGATGTGTATGAAAAGCAATAGCTTAGAGTTAAAAAAATGAAATTATGAGTCAAAACTTAATAAGCAATAATTAAAGAATTTTTTGTTACAATTAATTGTGTCAATTATTTTAATCTCTCTTTTCATGTTTTAATTTAAATTATAATTCATACTTTTATTATATTATATATATTATAATCTAATAGCAGACTGTCTATGACTGTAACTTGGCAAATTGTTTTGTTTTACTACTATAGAATGTAGAATATATTCTGTTTATTTGTCAGTAACAATGTTTTTTTGCATTACATAAGACATAGTTTAAGTTTGGATAAGTTGACACCATTATTAAAAAGAACGACGTCCCCATAGACCATTGTTGCCATCAATTCCAAACGATTCACGATTCAAATTGTTGGGATCAGGGATATCAGAGGTATCTTGTCCATCTCTTATGGAAATATTGCGATCCTAAAATTAATTAATTATTCACCAAGGAAATGATATCTAAGTGAAGATGGTCACTTACCTGATTAGTTGGACAGTTCTCCTTATCATCTAAAATATTTGGTTAAATTCAAGTTCAAAAAATGGATATTAAATTGGCAGTTTGTAAAATCATTACCTTTAAAAACTACAAATGCAGAGCTATTAAGGCTGCTTTGAGCATTATAATCGCACATGGATCCAAAGCCATTCGAGTTTTGCGACATAAACATTCTCTTCATTTCATTCTCTTGATTGTGAGATCTAAACGGGGTCTCTGGTTGAATCACCGTGTCCCGCATTTGATTCTGACGGCGAATCATATCGGCACTCTCCATTAAATTGACCTCCTGATATTGCTTTGTGCGCATTTCAAATTCCAACTTCCTGCGCTCATTGTCCGCCTCGCGTTGTCTAAGTTCTGCAAAGGAATATACAATGTTTTCAATATCTTTCGAATATTCTTTTGTACTAACCTAGACGCAATAGTTCAGTTTCATGCTCATTGCGAGCATATTCCATCTGAGCATCAAGTTTTTCCTCCTCCAATTTGTAGCCACGTTCCAGAGAGTTCAATTCAGTTTTATAGCGGGCAGCAAGCTGTTTCCATTTACAGCCGTACTCGTGCTCAAACGAATCGGGATCGGCGAAACGCGGTCCAATGCTGCGCTCATTGTAGTATTGCGTTGACTTGGTGACCGACTTTTCGGGCATGCCGTTTTCGTCATGAACCTCCTTGAGCTCGACAATGCAAGGACGCAGTGAGGCGGTCAAAAGGAAGCAATTATCGTTGCACAAACGCAAACAATGATTGACCGATGCCTTGTTGGCAAACTCAACAATACCCTCGCCCATATGATTGCCACGATCATCAAGCGTAACGAGCGCACGCTCGACGGTCCCAAAGATTTCAAAGGACTTCTGCAGCAGCTCATTGGTCACAAACGGCGATAGATTCTTAACACGCACCACCGTCTGATTTGAAGCGAAACGAACGCGCAGTTGACGCCCATTGACAGTGGAGCCGTCCAAGGCTCGCTTGGCCTTCTCGGCATTGGTACGATAGTCGACCTTAACGAAGGCAAAGTTCTTCTCGGTATTGATAAAGATATCGCCAAGTTCGCCATACGGCTTGAACATTTCACGCATTTGCTGCTCGTTGGCCACTTCGCTAGTCAAATTGCCCACATAGAGGCGATTGCGTCCAGAGAACTTGAATTCCTCGAACTCATTGCTCGCCTCCAGCTCAGCTGTTGACTCACTGATCTGGCGCAGCCTTTGGAAAATGAAGAACTCCTCATTGCGCTGCGAATGGCCATTTTTGTTGTTGCCACCACGATTCTTGGCCCGATTCTCTCCGTGGGCCCAGCCACTGCCCGAGAAGCGACCGCGATTTGGCCTCGATTGAGCAGCTTGCGATTGAGCATCCGATTGACCATTTGACGAGTTCAAGACTTGGTTTTGATTAAAAGTAGCTGGCTAAATGTTCAAAGAATAATATTTGTAATTATAAAACCAGAATAAAAAAGTAACATTCAAAAATAGATTAAGTAAATTTCAATAATATAAATAATTTAAGAATATTAATAATATATTTATGACCAACAGCAATTGTACTCACCTTTTCGTTTGCCCAAATCTGAACATTTTTCTGACGCGACAAACGTGGCTTCTTTTTTATGGCCGCAGACACAACAGCCTCCGGCTCTTCATGTTGTTGATCCGGAATCACTTCATTATTATTTTCTTGAGATAGTGAAGCACCTTCCATTTTGAATCGAAAATTAAATTGAAATTTTTGCACACAATTTTATTTTTTTTTAGGTATTTCGACTGATGAAGTCACCAACATCACAGTCAGAGTCGAAATGACAAGGCTGCTAAAGTGGATAGATTCCTTTATAGAACTGTCATTTTTCGATATCCATTAAGTTTGTCGACTGCTATCGATAGACATGATTTGCAGTTTGATTATAAGAAAAATGTAACCGACTGAATTAAAACATTAAATAAAATTAATACAGATACTCCAGTAATTGTTATAAAAGATATTATTATACTTACGTTTTTGACTTATTCACAATTCCTTATTCATGAACTTATTCTATTTATAAATATTTAAGCTTTTTATTTAAATATTTTATATAGATTTTAAAGTTTTTATTGTTGTTAATAATATTAGTTACTTACCACACCTGAGTATTTTTGATAGGATATCTTTCTGTTCTATTCCCATTTTGTTTCAGCTTAGTCACTCGAAATGTAACCAAAATGCGACTCTGATTTGTACGTCAATAACTTAAAATAATTGTGTGCAATTTGAGACCTGTACCGCAACTAAAAGCTAGAGAAATTTCTGAATTTTTCAACTCAACTCACTGTGTATTTCAAAAATATTTAATCCATATTCAAAACAAATCGTAAGCATGCCATCCATCAAGTTGCAGTCTTCCGATGATGTAATTTTTGAAACCGATTTGGAAGTAGCCATGTGCTCGGGCACTATTAAGGTTTGGAAATATTTTTAAATTAACCGATATTCATTATAAAATTTACTCAAAAGTCTATGCTGGAGAGTTGTGCCGCGGGGGATGAAGCTGTGCCACTGCCAAATGTGAATTCGGCTGTTTTGCGTAAAGTTCTCGAGTGGGCAGAACATCACAAATCCGATTTGAATCAGTCGACCAACGAGGATGACGATGATAAGCGCACCGATGATATCACACCATGGGACAAGCAATTCCTTGAAGTCGACCAGGGTACACTCTTCGAACTGACGATGGCCGCCAACTATTTGAACATTCAGGGCTTGCTCAAGGTAGCCTGCAAAACTGTGGCCAACATGATTAAGGGCAAGACCCCAGAGGATATACGCCAGGCCTTTAATATCAAAAACGATTTCACCCCTGCCGAAGAGGCCCTGGTTCGCATGGAGAACGAATGGCATGAGGAAAACTAAAGTTAAAACTCTCTTAGAATTTGCAACATACATAATTAATGAAATTCAATTAAAGTAAGCGTTTGTGCAAATTGAATAAATTATGTATTGTATCTAAACAATTGATTGATTCAAATTAAAATGGGTTTTAACATGCATATAAACTATCGGGCCTGTTCTGAATTCCGAAAACGAGTCGATTTGCCACAAAACGAGTTGATTGCTGTTCCGAATTCCGAAAATCGACAATAATTGTCGTTTTCAAAACGTGTGCTTTAGAGTCATCGGATTTGAAAATAAATGCCATTTAAAGCATTAAAATAAATACATAAAATTATAAACTGAAAATTATATTAACCCTCTACTGCATGAACATAGATCCAATAAGGAAAACACATAATTTTATGCATATATGTGATTATTAGGCATATTAAAATATATATTTAGACAAATTTTTTTTTTTGGGTATATAGTTTAGGAAAAAATAAATGAAGAACCATTAATTTGTTCGCCGATTTTTGCAAGAATTAGTTAGTATATATAATGCCTACCTTACAGTCAAATTATATTTTTTTATGAAAGAAAACTTTATTTTCTTTTGGAAAAAATTATTCTTCAACAAAAGAAATGTTTTTTTGGAAGATATAAATTTAATTCGAAATTCAGCAAAATTCACGCACAAATTCACGCACAAATTCACGCGAGACACTTGAACAAAACTCATAGAAACACGAAGTGAAGCAACACAAAATTTTTTTTCATATTTTATTCGAATAGAAAATAGTGCAAAGAGAATGACCAATAACAATCGACTTCGCTTAAGTACCGTTTTAACTAAAAGAAATTTCATTAAAATTGAAAGCCATATATGGCTCTGTATGCGGTAGAGGGTTAATGTTGAACATTTTTAGAATCGATTAACATCACTACTTCAAGTTTAACAGTTGAAGTATATTTTAAAAACTTTTTTTTAAAGCATCTATAAAATATTTTATAAAAAACAAAACCGAGCTGTTCTGAATTCCACTTTAATTTTTGTTATCGATACCAACCCTCGCAATTTAAATCTGCTAGAGTTCCTTTAATTGAATAACAAAATTTTAACAACGAAGTTTTAGTCTTATTTACCTTCTATCTGCAATACTCAACCTGAAATACTTAAAATGAATTTTCGAAACCGAGTTCAAAAAGTAAAAACAAGCCCATTTCGATCGGAATTGAGAACAGCAAATAGTAAAACGTTCGTTTTCGTTTCGTTTTTACTTTTTGATAACGTTTGAAATTCGAAACAGGCCAGTGTATGTATCTATAGCTTTATTATCAATAAATAGGTGTCGTAGATCTCAGTAATTGTTAGTGTTAATTTTGAATGTTAACTGTTAAGTGTTAACAATATCGACAGATATGTGACAGAGACGTCCGATTCTGTAATACCAGAGTTACTACTGAAAGCAAGGTGTGAGGTAAGGATTGCCTCTGCCGAGCATGGCCCGAGAGTGTTGTTCAATAGCCAGTGTTGAAAGTATCCACTGACAGGTCTGAAAGACAGTGTCAGATATGACAGGAGATATTGACGAGTAAGATGACAAGTGAAAAGTCATTCTCTTTCCGGTTGGACACTCCAAGAGTGTAGACGTGTGACGGTCGAATCGAACAATAACTGCTCGGGACTTGCTGTGCTTACAGTGTGTGCTTTAAAGTAAAATTTAGAATACCGTCATCTCCGACATCAGAAGTGGGATCGCCACGTCCACTGGAGTATCGTGATAACGCGTTAGAGGCGCTCTTGGAATCGCAAAACCAAAAATTCATCCAATTGCTGAAAGCAATGCAGATTCCGGCAGCAACAAAAACAACACGCGAAATCTCTGTGTCGCTGCCTATATACAATCCGGAAGCCGCTGGTGCCGACGCCGCTGCATGGTGTAAGACTGCGGACATGATTTTGACTGAGCATCCACTCGAAGGAAGTGGTTATCGCATATTTGCTTTCCCGGTATGTCTTGGCCGCAATTTCAAGAATTGTTCATGCACAGATATGAGGCAGTGGAGACGCCGGCCGCCATCTTGTTCAACATACTAAATGGACGGCCAAATAATAATGAGTGCCTGTCTGTGTATGGCAGCCGTCTAGTGACCTCCCTGATGACGAAATGGCAATCGATGACTATGGAAGAAATAGCAGTTTCATTTGTAATGGCACACGCATCGCAAATCGACACACGGCTGCAGCGTCTCCTATATACCACATCAATAAAGACGCGCACCGAAATGCAACAACAGTTAAAGGCGTATGCATTTGCTAAGCGGACCGAACATTCTGAACAAGACCTCGGCCCAGAAAGAAAGAAACCCAAGATGCAAGGTCCAACTAAATGCCATTAATGTGGCAAACTCGGGCACAAAATGGTGGAGTGCCGTAAGCGAGCCAAAGGCAATCTTATCTTATGGCAAACCTACAGCTGGACGAGTGGAAGTGAAGTGCTACAGGTGCGGCAATCTTGGACACATTGCGTCTTCTTGCACGAGGGGTGCAGCTACTGCGAATAACAACGAGAAGCGAGTGGATTTGTGTGCAGTTTTGGTGCCCAAAGGAACAATGTATCAAAATGGTGAGCCGTATCGATTCTTTTTTGATTCTGCTGCCGAATGTTCACCGATTAAGGAGAAATTAAGCAATAAGATAGCTGGCAAAAGACATTAGACAAAGTTTACGAGCAATATTGGTTTGAAAACATGTCAAAATATACGCGCAAATTTGTAGAGAATTGTATGACCTGTAAGATATCCAAACCTTCGTCGGGTAAAGTTCAAATGGAAATGCACTCAATTCCCAAAATCAAAATACCATGGCATATAATTCGCATAGACATTATCGGCAAATTAACTGGCAAGAATGATATGAAGGAATATGTCATAGTGCAGGTTGATGGGTTTACAAAGTTTGTTTATCTATACCATACTTTAAGTCTAGATTCCGAAAATTGCATAAAGGCGGTTAAATCAGGCATATCACTCTTCGGAGTACCAAATCGAATCATTGCGGATCAGGGCAGAGGCTTTGCCAGTAGTTCATTCCGTGAGTTTTGTCAGGACAATAAAATTGAATTGCATTTGATAGCAGGAGGCATTAGGAGATGTGCAATTAGCTATGAATTGTACTAGTAATAGGGTGACCAAGTTTAGCCTGCTAGAGCTGCTGATAGGTAAAGAGGCCAGACCATTAGGCATGTTACCTTTAAACGAAAATGAAGAAGAAATTGATATTGATAAAATAAGAACACAAGCAAAAGAAAATATAGACAAAAATGACATGTATGAAAAATGTCATAAAGATAAAAATAAGGCAAAAGTTGTAAAACATAAGGTTGGCGATCGTGTCTTGCTGAAATGTGAGAAACGGCATCAGACAAAGTTGGCTCCAGAGTTCAAAGGTAATTGAATTATTGGAAGGTGACATCTTAAAGTCAATAACGAATTAAAGAACATGCAAGTATGCGCATGAGAGTTTGAAGAGGATGATTACGGTGAAAAAGACGTAGATCATCAGTCGATCTCTGGCACCAAGGGTGCAGGGAACATCATGCATGGGGGCTAGATCCAAACAGCAATAGTCATGCCAGCTAAGGGTGATATTGTCTGTCGCGGATGGTTGATCTGGTGATGGATCAAGGCACTGCAGGTGCATAGCGTCGCAAAGAGGCGGCAAGAGCCCGACAACCATGTAGTGATAAAACTGATAGCCAAATGGGCGAGTTAACGCAGAAGAGTACGAGCTACTAAAATGAAAAAGAGAAAGTGATATCCTGCTTAACTGACATTTGAAGACACTAATGAAATGAGTGTACAAAAATGAAATTAAATGATTTATATTAAAAAGTTGATTCTTTTGCTTGAAGCAAGATATGATGCCAATCTAATGCTAGACAAACTACACACACGAGGACGTGTGATAGTCAGGAAGGCCGTGTCGTAGATCTCAGTAATTGTTAGTGTTAATTTTGAATGTTAACTGTTAAGTGTTAACAATATCGACAGATATGTGACAGAGACGTCCGATTCTGTAATACCAGAGTTACTACTGAAAGCAAGGTGTGAGGTAAGGATTGCCTCTGCCGAGCATGGCCCGAGAGTGTTGTTCAATAGCCAGTGTTGAAAGTATCCACTGACAGGTCTGAAAGACAGTGTCAGATATGACAGGAGATATTGACGAGTAAGATGACAAGTGAAAAGTCATTCTCTTTCCGGTTGGACACTCCAAGAGTGTAGACGTGTGACGGTCGAATCGAACAATAACTGCTCGGGACTTGCTGTGCTTACAGTGTGTGCTTTAAAGTAAAATTTAGAATACCGTCATCTCCGACATAGGCATAGAATTTTTGTTAAAAATTCTCTTTGAATAAATTTGAATACATTTAGACATCTATGAAAAGTTTGTCATTGGCTTATCGTTTGGTCGTCAGTCAAGTCATAAGTTTTAAAAATAATTCGACTTGGCTTTGAATAAAATCGTCAACATTCTAATAAATCTAAAGAAATAAAAAAAACTAATAATGTCTTGGCAAGCTGCACATGATAAGGTTATCAACTTTGTCTGCAAGGTGTCACCAGCGGGCAAGATTTGTCGCGACCATTTGATGGCCAAATATCCAGAATGTTTCAAGACCAACAAAGGCTACGCCAGATTGCTTTTGGACTTGCCGCAGAAGATATGGAAGCGTATTGGTCCGGCTCATGCTATGCCGGTTGCGGATCCCTCATTCTGTCCGATATGCCAGGATGAGGAGCAAGAGACGGCCATCCTGACGAATGCATTTAAAATTCTATTCCTACTCGCCGTCAGCGTGGCCATACTATATGGCATTCTGAAAGCGACTGCCCATCGACGTCCATCCGCACAGTAAAGTACGACGATAACTGATTTTAAGCCACGTCATCACATTTTTTGGTCCAATGTTAATTGAAAAGTTTCACACCCGTATTAATCACACACTGCAACACAAACTGCGCAACTGAATTCAACTGGATTCGTCGTTTACCAACAAATTACTAGCTCATATTATCCTCTACATGTCAAGAAGAGCATATTTATGTGTAATAAATTTCCAGCCATATATCAATTATGCAGAGAGTATCTATTTTCGAGTATCTATTTTCATATTTGGGCAACATTAATGACCGAAGCGAACTGCAATGATTAAAATGTTTTTCTTTCTCTTTAAAAATGAAGAGCTCGTTTAATTGATGCTTACTCAACTCTTCACAAATTATGTATTTCTGTAGAAGGAACAAAGCCTTTTAAACACCAAGGACAATTTAGAGAATAATCGCATAAATAATGAAACTTTACAAACTTTATACATCAATTCAATACATATTTAACTTCAATATATTAAAAGACCAAAGTGAGCAAACACTTCAATAGAATCTAGTACACAAAATTAATAACTATTAATGTTTGTCCACAAATATAGCCATTTTGTAGCTCAAATAAATCTCTTCTACTGTCATATATTCGGAATGATTAAGATGCGTTAAGAGTAAAAATAAGTTAAAATAGATTGTTACAATTTTTTTAAATTTTTGTCATTATACATTTATACCTGTACATAAATCTACAGATTTGAGGAAGCAAAGATGATGATCAGAAGAATAACTACATCCTAATAGTCGATCACTTTGGCTTTTCTTACTGGTTTTGTGTGCTCCAATGTTGATTGATTGGTTTGCCAGTAATTAGAAAACAAGAGAGTCATTTGGTAGATGTGCATATTCGTGTTTGTCGATCTGTAAATATACATTTGTGTACATATTTATTTGCCTTCAGTTAAATGCAGCATAAAACAAATAGAGCCAAGCAATGCACACATTTTCAAATATTCAGCAACAATATATTTTTGGTAACATTCACCTCCCATTTCGGTCTTGACCATCTTGTTGGGGCAAATCACAATATTTAAACAACATTCGATTTGACCACATTCGTTGTGGCATTCAAAATATTCGCAAATATTAGCGCAGCATTCGCATGATTTTCAATTTGAATCGATTTAATAAACATCAAGATTTTCCAGAATAATAAACAATTAATGAATAAATATCAATGGCCTTTACATGCAATTGCTGTAAATTTGAAATTTATTAAATCAGTGCCCAATTAGGACAAAATTAATAGTTCTTCATCTACTCTCTGTCTCTGTCTTGCCTTATATTATAACTTGGCCAATTCACTTGGAATTTGTTATTTGTTTTCTAGCATCCGTTTTATGCGAAACTAACGAACTCTGTGCATAAATCTTGACAAAAGTTTGGCATTTAATTTGGCTCATTGTCAAAATGAACAAGTCAAAATGCACCAGTCGAGAGTATTCGACTGTAACATATACTATTTGATATCTGAACAAAAAAATTTTCAAATATTAATTACTACTATTATGTGAACGTGATGAGTTTTTTTTTTTGAAAGCTAGCGAGGGTATTGTAGATTAAATATGCACCCAGGACCAACATATACATTGATTTTCAACTAAAATAAGAAAGCTTAAATCGCCAAAAATAATCGAAATAAATTATCTAAAAAATAAATAAATTTAATTTAAATTTAAAAACGTAAAAGTTAAATATTGCTGGTTTTAAATAAACTGTAATTGGCTGCAGGGATTTTGGGGAATAGCCCGAAAACCTCAATAACATAGCATATTATTATGATACCAATTTTATGAGGGTATCAAGTTCTATTATTCTTAGAATGCTCACAGCAAGCACAACAACAACAACAACAATAGCTGCATAGTGCATGTAGGCCAGGCCGACACTATTTTAATTTGGCCAAAGCTCGGCAGCGCGCCAGGCAGAGGCAGTGGCAGAGGCAGAGGCAGAGGCAGAGCCAAAAGCCATCCGGCTGTGATTCTGTCCATGGCAAACAGTTGCCTGTTCCCCTCCCTCACCCCACCCTCTTTGCTCTTACACTGAAAAAAAAGACTTCTTTTTTAAAATCAAGAACATTCATCTTAAATATTTTGCTCTTGAAATAAGAATATTTTAAGACCAAATTACTAAAACTAAGAATATTAATCTTCAAAATCGTAAGTTTTTATATTAAAATAAAATTCTCAAATTTAAATATTTTGTTCTTAATTTAACACCATTTTAAGACCAAATTACTAAAACTAAGAATATTCAGGCCTGTTCCGAATTTCACTTTCGATAAGATTTGTCGGAATTGAATTTATTTGACCTGCTCTAATGCAATTTCGGCATTATTCAGCGGATTGATATCACTTTGAGTTGATGAGTTAAAGTCCCATAAAGCGAAAATCGATAATTTTTAAACACTTAGTCTAAAATCAAAGTGAATAAATGCATATCACTAAATGCTAAAAGTGAAAACCCGAACAGGCCTGAATATTCTAAAAGATCTTAAGTTCTTAATGTAGAAATAAAAATCTTAGATCTTAGATCTTTTTCTCTTAACAACAACACACTTTTTGAGACTTACAATTCACAACTGGTTCTGGCGTCTCAAAGATGACATTAGGCTTGGATCGCTGGTCAAGTCAGCACAACGGTACTAATGATAGAGATTGGCATCTCTTGAAACAGCAGCTCATTGCGTTCTGCATGTTTTTTGTGTGTTGTTGTTTGTTGTTTAGTGTCATATTGACAACACCAGACCTCAAGTTAACTAAAACTTACTTCATTCTTCTTAAAATGTTAAGAAGCTTAATCTTTATTTGAGATTTTTTGTCTTGAGTATTCAAAACTTTTTGGTCTTGAAAACATAACAATTTATGATCTTAAAAATAAGAACTTGGTCTTAATTAAAATGTTCTTAGAATCAAGATGTGTTTTCTATCTAAAAGTTCTTAGTTCTGAGACCAAAATCTTGATTTTGGATCCTTTTTTTTTATCAGTGTAGTTCGTCTTGTGCGGCTGCACTGCAAAATGTCCTGTCTGTGTTGTCTGTTAACCGCAATAATTTATGCCTTTGAGCCGTGTTTGAGTCAAAGCCTTTTGTGTGGGCGCGTCAGTGTTAGTGTGTAAGTGTGTGTGTGTGTGTGCGTATGCGTGTGTGTGTGTGTGCACATAATTTTGCCTATTAAAGTAAAACACTAACAGCGCTTATCATTACAAACATCGCCATGCCAGGCAACAAACACAGCAACAACAGCAACAACAACAACAAACTGCGTTGCGCATCCTTTCGTCGGCGCCATTTTGTTTAGTTTATGCTATATGTGTGTGTGTGTGTGTGTGTGTCTGTCTTCGCCTCGCACTTCCTAATGCAAAAAAGCGACTTTTCAGCACAAATTTTTAGCAAAATTAAAATATTTATGTTGCCGACGTGCTTAATGCCCCGCGCTGCTGCTGCTGCTGCCGCTGACATCGCTGTCGACGTACATGATGCCAACCTCCCTTCCCCTACCGTCCCCTCTTTCTTCATCACCCTCACCAACTCAGCAACTCTCTGCGAAGCACTCAGTTTAGTTTCTCCTGACTCTGTGTGTGTGTGTGTCTGTTATAGGTTGTATTTGTATATACGTGATTATGAGCAGCGTTGCCTGTGTGCGGTTTTCGTATACCCTACCAAGAGCTAGGCACCATGAAATTCTGAGTAGATTTGCTATTTTAGATAACTAAAGTTTGAATACTTTGTTATTTACTGGAACAAAACAAATCTTTCATCTGCCTTTCGAGATAAAGTCATGTTAATAGTTAACTAGAGAAGGGCACCTACTATATTTAGGCTTTAAGGGGTTATTGCTGGTTGGAAGGCTGTTTTTGGACCTTTTTTAAAAATAATCTTATTTGAAAACGGAAATAGTTATTTAAATTCTGTTTTTATTTTATTGTATTAAGAACATATTGAATTAAATAAAAAAATTGTTTTTTTCCTTTGTACGAGGGATGTTCAAAAAGTTGTCGGCCTTCAAAGTTGGACGTCGAAAAAAAAAGGTATGCTGCTTGCGGCACGGATAACTCCACTTCGGATTATCAGAAATGAAAAAAGTAAACGGCGTTAGATTCAGTACAGATGTGATTCAGGCCCCTACCTCAATCATAATTTTGCGATTTTTTTTTACAAAATGGCGGCCATTGAAAAATGAAAAAACGATTTTGGGCAATTTTTTTTCTAGTTTAGTGTTAAAAAAAATTAGTAAAAAAATTTTAAAATTATGATTGAGGACGGGGCGGAGAAAGTGACAATTCTGCGTCGCTTGCACTTTGTTTCATCAAAATCGGTTCAGATCGGGCGCAATCAGTGTCGCATGCTCGAAAATCGTGGTTTCAATATAAACGCGTTTAAAGTTTGAAGTTATTTTTTTGCATCAAAGCATTTTGATGCATTTTGGCGAAAACATTGCTAGACAAAAGAGGCCATATCTCCTAAAGTATTTTGAATTTCAAAAAGCCCTTCTCAAATATCCAAGCTATAAAAATATGCAAAAAATCGAAAAAAAAAATTTTCCCAACCAGCAATACTCCCTTAATACAAGATTGTAAGAGATTTCGGCATATTTGTCGTTCCCGAGTATCAACAATAAATAATTTAACTTTTAAATAAATAAGATTCTTTCGTTTTTCTTCATAATTCTTCATAATTCTTCTTCATAAATTGTGTTCCTTGAAGAGCTCAATCGCAAGTTTGAACTGCACACGCTTAAAGGATATCTACAAGTCGCCGTCATATTTGCTAAAACTATTATTTTTTTAATGCAGCCCTTGAGCAGAGGACAACGCTTTTGCTGTGAAGCAAGTGCACCCCATTTGCCCCTTGCAAGTTGCCACACGCCATCCCCATGCTGCACACTCCCCTTCTCGCGTCACGATTCGTGTCTCTTAAGACAACATCATGATGTTGCCACTTACTATTCGCGCTTTAGCAACATCATTTTGCCGCTGTACAGACTGCAACTAGTGCTATCATGAACATCTTGTCTCCTTCCCTCAAAAAACTTTTCTATTTTGCTGTTGCAACGTGGAGCTTATTGAAAACAATATATTAAGTTGTTAACTTGGCTTGGGCCATGCCTTGTAGACGGCAGCATTATGAATATCTCGACAAATTCCAAACCTCAAAGTATGCGAAATTAAGAACATTCTAATATGCATGTCATTTAGCAAATTAATTACATTAAACTCGAGTTTATGCATATTTTTAATGTGCAAATGAAATGAATTTTTTAAAGTGTCATTAGGGGTGCTGTTTAAGTGTGGGAACCGCAAGAAAAAAACCAAACTAAGATGAAGAGCATAAGGAAATAAACGAAGAAAATGGAAAGGCAGTGATTGTCCTGCAAAAGGGAAGCAAAAGTAAATTAAGCACAATTCCTCGGGCGTAACTTGGCCAAGTTGTTTGGGCCTCTTTCGTTTTGCACTTTACCATTTCGCATTCCCCCTTTCAGCCTCTCTTTCTCTTTCCAGCTCTGTTTATTTGTCTTTTTCTATCGCTGTTTTTTGTGCCTTCTACCGTCTGTTTTTTGTTAAAAACGCTTAAATTTATGACTATTTTGGGACCTGCCGCAGCTTGCGGCTGAAGCATCCTTAGATTTCTGTCCTGCTTAGGGAATTTCTTGCTTGTTTGTAGCATAAGTTTAAAGTTTAAAGTCATAATTGAGTCTGATTGGCGCTAGCCATAGATAGAAGGAATCTTTAATAAGTTTGGTGTTCTAAAATAAATCAATAATAAAATATTAAAAACATATCTTTCGTAAACAGACACAATGGTGTATACCTTCCTTATCGCCATAATTGAGCAACTCTTTGCAATTTTACACTCGAATGCGTTTAATTTCATTTTCGTATCGTATCATATATGGCAAATAAGTTGCGCATACGCCACGTTGTGCCGTCTGAAATGTGATAGAAAAACTGCAAAGTGAAATTCAATTCCATGACAAATGAACTGCAAAACAGATGTCCATCTGAGTAGAGAAAGAGACACATAGAGAAAAGGAGATAGAGAGAGAGAGAGAGAGAGATAGGGACTGCATCAAAGGGTAAAGCAAAAGAAAAAATATAAAAACGGAAATTAAGCAAGAGCAACCATGTAGAGCTCTTACCAAGCGGAAATAGTTGAAATATTCAATAGGAAATTCATCTAAGAAAAAACTAAAACAGTTGCTGGAAGTAGAAATTTTATATGAATGTCCATTCGATGTTTGAGATACTTTTGTTTTGTTTTAGGGGCCACACGATGCAACTTAAATTTAAACAACTAAAAGCTTGTCTTTCGCCAACAGACAGACAGACAGACAATGCAAACGCTGCAGAATTTCCACAACAACAAATTCGTACCGAGAAGCCCAAAAAAAGAACCGATGCCATGCCAGGAATGATGGAGAGTGTTTTCTGTTTTCGGAGCGACTGCAACCGCATTTCGCACAAATATTGACACATGTGCGGCAGGGGGAGAAGGCAAACTGGCCGAAATCCAAACCAAACCAAATGCTGTGGCCATTAGATGATTTATAGGTCAGCTCGCGTTCCCCCTCTGACCCCCATTGCCACTTGCTGTCCCTCTCTCTCTCTATAGTTGCTGACTCTGTTCTGTTTCATACAAAACAATAGCGAAATCGAAAACGACAACGACAACGAAAGCGAACAACAGCTGCATCGATTGACAGGCCAGGGACATGGGCAAGACAGCGGCTTCCCCTTTCCGACCTCCCTCTTCCTCCGTTGTATCCTACATCGTTGCGGGGTTTTAATTTCGGAGCGTTGTATTTCGCAATTGAAACGAACACTTTATAGACATCCAGCGGACCTTTGTAATTAACAACAACAACAACAACAACGGCTGTAAAAAAATGCACTAATGAAAAATACTCAAATTTGGTGCATTGCACTATTGACAGTTGAACCTGGATATGAAAGACTGTGGCACTACAAAAGCATGCATTGTTTTCCGTGCCATTATCTTCTTATTTTTTATTGTTGCACTCGATCAATGGACATAGAAGGACTTAAAGGACTTAAAGGACTTAAAAATTCCACATAGTCACATATTGTATTTAAAAAAAATTCATTTTGTTTCGAATTGCTTTGAAAATGAATCCCGCAAGCTGTAACGTGTCATTGAAAATTGTAATAAATAAAAATTTAAATATTTAAAATGACTTTTATATAATGGTTCTAATCACTTGGAAATTATTGGACCAAAATAAAGGACTAGTGAGGATGTGCTGAAATGTGAATCTTTGTTTTTATATTCAAAATAATATAAAATGACATCCATATTATTAGTAATTTGTAGTAGAATTTCAGTATTTAAGATAATTTTAGATTAACATAAGGCGTTATTACATTTTAACGAATACTTTAAATATTAAAACATACAAATTCTGACAATAAATTCAGATAAACTTAAATTAACATCTATGAAAATAATGAATAAAAAAATCTAATTCCGATCTAAGTTAAAAAACTATGGTATGTGGTATGGTATTTGTATCAATTTTTTTTTTATGTTTAAGATCTGTTTCATCTTTAATCTTAAACAAAAATGTAACACAACTTCAAAACTTAATCAGATTTTAGTAGCCAAACTATTTAAAGCTGTATTTGAAATTCAATTATAAGCTTGGAGATAACTAAGGAAAACTCTTTTCTAGTCAGAAACTAGTTCTCTATCTCCCTCTCACGCACACACTCTCTCTCTCTCTCTCTCTCTCTCTCTGTATTCGTAGGGCCAACTTAATTCGATTGGCGCCTGGGGAGAAGGACCTGCCGCAGGTGTTGGAAGGAAATAAATTCAAATTTGGTTTAAAATCAAGAGAAGTGGAAAAAACTGAATTGAAATTAAAAATTTTTGTTGATTGCGAAATTTTTTGATAGCCACTTGTAGCCCCAAAAGGGGCAGGCAAGCCCCCCTCCCTACCACTCGAGGAATGTCCCTGCATAAATGATTATGCATTGTTGTATTTGTACATGTCCTTGTAATGTCCCTAACTGCCTTTACTCATTGTTGGGGGCATTGTCGTGTATGAATATTCGTGTTTCACTTGCTCGTTTATTTGCTCGCATTACAATTACCAAAGGACTCGGAGAGGCAAAAGAGCCAACAGGACCAAAAGGACAACATACACGTACGCAATTTGTTTGAACAGCACCTGGCTTAGAACACGCCGATTGCTCGTACCTGGCCCGGACCCAATGTGTCACGATGTGGAATAGAGGAATGGAGGGAAATGCTGTTGTTATTGTTGTTAGTTTGTCCAGTTACACAAACAAATTAATTTCGAAGCAGACGCCCGAAATGTTTAGCACATTTCAGCAAATGCTCGTAATTGAATATTGTCTGTCAAGTGTTGCATGCTACCTGCAGGGGCAACATGTTGAATAATTTAACATTTGCCACAGTAGGTCAAATTATGCAAATTCTAATTATGCAATTGATGCATTGTATCATTTCATAATGAACAATATTATCACGCATGTGCAACAAAACAGAATTCTATAATGAAGGTAAATGTCAATTAAATATATTGTATTTTATATTTACAATCTATCAGGGGTGCCACAGAAATCGCTTTCGCTTAAAATTAAATACAAATTCAAGTGAAATTCAAGCGAAAGCGATTTCAAAAATCTTTTCGCTAGTATTTTTTATGATTTTTAACAATTGTTCCTTAAGCTACTTTTTGCATGAAATACTTTTTGTATCAAAAAATCATAAAAAATACTAGCGAAAAGATTTTTGAATTTTTTTTTTTGCAGACACTGTTAGAATTGTTTGTAAAATTTTTTTGCATCCCAACATTTTGTTAAAAAAGTTGATTTTTACAAAAACTCAAAAATTTGTCATATATTTTTAATATTTTCAAATTATGAGTTGATATAACTTAGTTTTCTGTAAATACTTTTGATTAGGTTTGTTTTTTAGTTAGTTGTAATTGAAGCTATTGAATAAAGTTGCTTTTTGTGCTGGTTGAAATAAGCTGTGAGCCACTGTATGTATAAGTTTTGGAGCCTTTATTTTTACTCTTTTGCTGCATTCTATCCATGAATACTTAGATCTCATGCAAAAAATTTATTACAATTTAATTGCATTTTCCATATTCTCGAAATAAGTTACTTTTTTGGAATTAATTAAGTTAACTTGCTTTACAAATTTATGCTTTTCTGAACAACTTTTCGACTGTATCTGTAGACCACTGTAGAATTTACTCTAGTTTAGCTCATGAAAGTATTCCTCAAAAGAAATGTTGAAAAATTTACTCTAAGTATTTTCTATACTTTATTTCTGTGTATGCAAAGTTGTGCAAATGTGCATTTATCATTGTATTTTTATTTATTTATTTGCCACAACGGAAGTTTTGAAGCGCGGCACACACAGGATATTAAAAGGACACGTAGTCATGCATATAAAGTGCCGACAGCGGCGCCACCCAGCGGCCACATATGGAAGCTGTCGTCGTATGGACACGAGCCGCAATGTTTTCCAAATTTTTGCTACTTTTTTCCATCTTATTTTTGGAATGAATTATGAGTACGAGAGAAAAGTTTGTCATTAAGACACAAAAGCAATGCTTGTTCTCTAGATATTTTTGACGCGTTTTAATTAAAACTCTTAATGCATTTTTAAACGCCTGTCATTTAACAGGAAGAAAACTTCAGCTGAAGCCACCTGCTAAGAATTTAAAGCGAACAAACAAAACTAAAACCAAATTAATTAAAATATGCACGAAATGCAAATGAGACCGCGTTTTTCTTTCTCTTTTCCCTCCCCACATATCATTAGTTTTTTTTTTTCATTATTTTTTGTGGAAATTATGAGCTGAGCTGTTAAAAGAAACGCCAACCACAGGGCCAGCTAAAAAGTCGTTACGTGACCACACAATTGTGGTCAACCTCGACCTCAACCTCGACCTCAACCTCAACCTCCAAGCGGAGGCCCATTTGGCAGTTAATCCCCTGGCGCCATGCCCGTTGTCTTTTGTTTGCCTCAGCGAATTGTGCTAATGGCATTCCAACTATTTTGGTCTTTTGAATTTCAACTTTAACCTTTCTTTTCATACCTAAGGAAAAACAGTCTTTTAAAGAAATTATCCATTTAAATTCGTATGCTAAATTATGATGGGTTTTTAATAAAAACAGCCATATAGTTTCTTAATTTTTTTAATCAAAATTAAACCAGAAAACATTTAACAGACACGCTGTAAATAATTTTAAATATTTAATAATAAATCATTTTAATTTTAAATGTATTTTTGCCAACTAAAACTTAATATATATTTTGAGTTTATTTATTCAAATGCAGAGATATATAAATTTCCGCAAGCAGAGCAATAAAAACGCAAAGTCATTATGTATATTGCGTATACGCAGCGTTGATAAGCGCAAACAGAAAGATCAACAGCAGGTGGCAGGACAATTCCCTCGGCAGTTTATCAAGCAGCAACTCGGCAGGCAACGCCTTTTACTTGGCTGTTGATTTTTATCGCCAAGGCAAGTGGAAGGAGGATGCACTGCAGCCAAATGGCTTCCTGTGGCCACTTGCACATCTCTCCCTCCAACCCGTTCCCCAATCCGGGGCCTGTATTTTGTGCAAATTGTAATTTAAACATTTTGGAGCCGAGCCAAGTAATAATTTGTGTCCTGACTGCAGCTCGTCCTGCCACGCGGATTTGTAAATTTTATTTTATTTTGCAATTGATGCGCATCGCTGCACTGTATGAGCAGGAGGAAGAAGGGAAAGTGGAAGTGGAAGACGAACAGAAGCCAAAAGGAAGAGCCATTCTTATCGCCAACTTTGGCTATGACTCCGGCTTGAGAATAGCATTTTGTTGCAGCATGAAAGTCAAGTGTTGCAGTTGCACACAGAACTACTTCTGCCATCTGAATCGGAGATGCTGTTGTGGGAATTTCTTTTCGAATCGTTTGGCGCAATAAATTCTATTAAAATGCAATTTGAAGGGGCTTCGGATTTTAAATAATGCCAAGACAACTTTTGGGTTAATGCAGCAGGCAGTTCCTTCATGTCTTTCATTCCTTATTTGTTTGTTTTTGTCTGTTTGCCATGCTTGCCCCAGAGATTTCAACTGTGCCACAAATTCGTTTTCGTTCCAAGTCCCTGCAGATTGAGATTTATGCAACGCTGCCGTTTTAGGTGGGTTTCACTGTGTGTGCTTGTTAGAAGTGATATTCAGAATATTTATGGCTTATTTCCTATTCGCTATCTCTTGTTTGGTCTAATTGCGCTGTCCTTTTAATTAAATAATGTCGAATTCTCTCTTTTCCTGACTGTCTTTCTAATCTTAGTTTATCTATTTTATATATTTTCAAGACACATTTGCATTTTAACTTTCACTTTTATTTTCTGCCTCTGTAAAAAAAGAATAAATTGAAAAAAAAGAAATATCAGCAAATTGTTATAAAACAATAATTTATGACAATGTTGCACAATTACGCGAAATTGTCAAAAATGCTCATGTTATCTGGAAAACAAAAAACATAACGAGGTTATAAAAACCAATTTAAATTTTGGGTGTGCAAAACAAAAAACTATTTGAATAAAATTGTTGGCTTACAAAATTGTCAATATTATCTGATTTTTTTTGTTTTTTTTTATATAAAATTTGTATTCAAATTGAAATTTAATTCGTTTGCTCTGTGCGACTTAAGGGGCGTGCAGTGTTGGTAAAGGCCACACAGTTGAATATTATTAATACGCCCCATAAGCCCAATAAATGCGAATCATTATTGTTGTCGTAGTCTCTGTGTGTGTGTGTATGTGTGTGTGTGTGTGTATCTGTTCATTTTTTATGGTTATGGCCTTGTTGTAATGACCATTAAAATTGGCATTGTTATGGTTGCTGTTGTTGTTTCTGTTGCTGTTGCTTTTGTTGACCCACTGAAATTGAATGAAAAGTGCATCAGCAGGCGGCATGTGGAAAGCAGCAGGCGATGCTCAGCTGCAATGTCAGCTTAATAATTACACCACACACACACACACACACATACTCACACATGAGTTGCAGCTGCATCTGCAAGCAATTTTTAAATGGGAATAACGCTGAAGAAAATGTGGGAAAAACTGTGCATGCAACTGAAAAGCCATGGCACAAACTGGCAGTCATTTGCACGTCGTCAGCGTTGTACGCATTAAAATAAATGAGAACTTTGCAGTAAGTAGATGCCCACAGTGTTGTTGTTGTTGCTGTTGTTGTTGTTTTTGCTGTTGTTGATGACGTTGTTGTCTCTCTTGTTGAGCATTTTTCACGTTTTCCATGTGAAATTACGCGCAAATTACAATGCATAAAAATATCGAGCGGTCTTCAGCCCAGTTCAGCTCGATTCCTTAAGCGGATCTGTCCGTCTGTCTGTCTGTTGACTTTATAGCACATTTGCATTGCATGAATGAAAGCTGCAGGCTGCCAGGTATATTAAAAAAAAAAGGTAGCTTGATCTGATTGTCAGGTTCGTCTGGTTTAATTACATTGTACATATAAGAGCACTGCAGATCCTGACAACGCATATGAGAGTCCTGTGCCAGCTTTGACTGTGGCCATTCCATTAATATGGTGCTCAAATTGTACATGCCAATTGAAATATATCATTAAATAAAGTGAAAGCTGTCACTTTAAGTGGACTGAATTTGATAAATTAAAGAGTCTTTTTAAAACTGCGAAATAATTTGCAGAATCCTTTTTTATTCAGATATGTGTGGATTCCATTTTGATTTCACTGCTATGTATTATTTATGGTTGCATTAAAGCTACATATTTCTGACATTTATTTGCAATCGTTTGCTCGGCTCCTCCTCGGCTCTGAAAGTGCAGCAAAAACCAATACAAAAGAACCTTTTTTTCAATTTGGAAATTAGTTTTAACATGTAACTACAGTCATTTAATATTTGTCTTTTATTAAGCGTACTTTTAAAATTATTTCATTTTAAATTGAAATATTATTGCATAGATTTAAAATAGCTGACATTTCAAGTTTTGAAGCATACTTTTAGGATTGCTTTAAAGCCTACGCGATAGAAAACTGTTGTAAAACTGTTAAACTGTTGTAAAAATGTAAATATGTATGTTGTACCCAAAAATTTAATGTCATATCAGAGTTGTATATCTCACTGTAATTGTTGTAGTCACTATTTTTAATTGCCATTGATTTAAAACTAGCTTAAGCTGCCATATGGTAGCAGTATACTAGTTAACATGTTGCATATTTAAAAATTTAATAAAAATTAATTAAAGGGAAGCGCTATTAATTTATTTGTCAATATTGATAGACTCAGCAGTTATAGGAGCTATTTTGCTCTCCTAATAATCATCTAATCACATTAAATTGCACTTCTTCAAATTGCCTTCAAGTATTATAGGTTACTTCCGAGCAACAACACGAACAGAAGCTACAACTTTAAGTCTTCCACATCAACCGTAACCCTAACCCAATAAACCACTTTCAGAGCGTGTTCGTTACGTTGAGTGTTGCAGTTGCTGCGTGCTGCTGCTGCTGCTGCTGTTGGCTTCAATTTCACACCGCCAACAAGTGACAAGTAAACGAACACACATCCAATAACACAACACCACACACACACACACTCACATATAGGGCGTTGGCAACGCATCAAAGTTGGTTGGCAGCATGCCGCAAAAATGCTGCTGGCTACAACAACAACAACAACAACGAGCGAAAGTCAACAAAAGGCAATATATGAACAACAACAACGACAACAACAAATATAGAGAGTGTGAAAGTAAGAGAAAGAGGTCGAGAGAGTTATGTGATCATACGATTTAACGCCCCGAGAGATAGACTACGAATTTTTATGGTGAATTTTCCCGTTTTTAATTTCAACACGGCTTAAAAAAAAATTAATATAAAAATATTGCTAACAACAACTGAAGGGAAAGGTCATATTTCAGTGACACCTACGTGGCCTGTGGAGTCTGTGGAAGTCAGCGGGATTCAGCAACATGTCCACGTCACGTCATGTTAGCTCCATCTCCTCGTCCCCTCGTCCCTATCCTCGAGATTCCTCACTTTCTGGCCGCCTCACTGGATATTTATAGCAAAAATGCAAAATTAATGACGTGTGACGTGAAATTGTCGCAAAAAAATGTGCCAAATTAAATTTTTGGCGTTAACTCAGAGCTCGGGCAAAAAAAGCAAGCGAAGCGTTAAATTCCACAACCGCAACATAAAATTCAATAAAATATTTCAGGCCGAGCATCAAGTTAAATTCCTAAAAACAGAAACTTCGCATGCATTTGATGCCCCGGAAAGACTCTTCTCTCTGGGGGGTCTAAATTTATAATGTTTCCCTGCGAATTCTCTCGAGCTATGCAAAATTACTTTGTGAGCTGGCATAAGGATATTAGCAGGAGCTTTCAAATGCTGTCAGTCTTAAAATCATCCCGCTGAGTGACAAAAGTGAAAGCTTTAGTGCTTTTTTATTTGTTTCATTAAATCTATTACTAAAATTACTGACCATCTACTTAAAAATTACTTCTAATTCTAATTATTTAAATTTTTAATCAATCCTCGTCTTTCATCTGTTCTTTAACCCGCCCATAAAAGAACATTTTAATATAATTTCTGGACCTGTATTACAGCTATGCTAGATAGTTATAACATATTAATTTCATATTTAATAACATTAATAACATATTAATTTAAAATCAACCCGCTGAGTGACAAAATTTAAAGGTTAAGTGCATTTTCATTTGTTTCATTAAATCTATTACTTAAATTACTGCCCATTTACTTACTTATTAACTCTAATTCTAATGATTTAAATTTTCAATCAATCCTCGTCTTTCATCTGTTTTTAAACCCGCCCATAAAGAAACATGTTAATATAATTTCTGGACCTGTATTACAGCTATGCTAGATAGTTATAACATATTAATTTCATATTTAATAACATTAATAACATATTAATTTAAAATCAACCCGCTGAGTGACAAAATTTAAAGGTTAAGTGCATTTTCATTTGTTTCATTAAATCTATTACTTAAATTACTGCCCATTTACTTACTTATTAACTCTAATTCTAATGAATTCAATTTTCAATCAATCCTCGTCTTTCATCTGTTCTTAAACCCGCCCATATAGTAACATTTTAATATAATTTCTGGACCTGTATTACAACTATGCTAGATGGTTATAACATATCAATTTCATAATTTTTTGGGCACATTGTCTTTGAATTGCCCAACAACATTGCCAGGGGGATTATAATTGCAGACAACCCAAGTACGATCCGCCCTAAAAGTGAACTGTAATTGAATACCGAAACTAAACTTGAATCAATTCAAGTTACTTGCGTGCTACACCAGCGCCCATTTCCGAGCAGGACTTCCAAATGAGTTGCGTAAAGTGTCCGGAGGTGGGCGTAAAGTCCGGTTTATCGAAATTGAAGGCATTGATCTCCCGATACCACATATCCACAGGCAAATCTCCAGTTACATCCATGCCGCCAGAGAGAAATATATTCTCACCATATTTGGGCTTTGGTCGATGCTGCATTATGTTCTTGTCCCGCAAATGCTGAGGAACAGTCCCAAAAATATTATCAAATGAAATACTCAACTAAATGGAAGTTAATCCTTTCATACATTGGCCCATTCCTGGGCGTTTTTGCTGAGTGCCTCGTTGACCTTTAGCTCTGGACAACCGTGCATCTTTCGATACTTGTTTGTGGTTGTGTACAAATCGTGCAAGAACTTATCATTGTTGGCCTTGGTGTCCTTGCCCACCGGTCCGGGCGTACGCTCATGCGTCTTGGGTATCGGCGGCGGTTTTCGAGACATCTAATTCTAATTCATCGACTGCATTCAGGTCCAGAAATCAAATTAACAACTTTTCGAATTTAAACAGTTTGCATAATTTTTTTTTATCCTTTTTGACACATTCATGAAACATAAATCATTTTCAGCTTAATCAAACGGGCTACTGAGGGATATTTTACACAGAAATAAAAGCCATTCTAAAATCAAGTTTAAAATACTTAATTTAAGCTTGCATTTTTTAAGTATGTATTCAGGATTAATCTGTATATTTATGCCTGTATCAGGATTAAAATGGGAAAATAAGCCCAAATTACTTGATTCAAGCTAAGAAATTCTTAAAATGTCCCGTTGATCACCACATTTGCTGAGCGCGAGAGGAAAATTCTCTCTCGGCCTCTCTCTCTCTCATTTCAAGCGGTCCGGTGGCTCAGTGGTTAGAGTCGCCGACCTGTCACATAATTAGATCTTCCAGTTTGAAAAAAACCTGGTTCGATTCCCCCCGTCAATTGTAGTCAAACATGTGTTTTTAAGTTCTTTTAAAAAGAAAATAATAACAACAACAAAAAAATAATAAAAAAAAATAAAAATAAAATAAAAATAAAAAATATTAATTAATAATACAAAATGAAAATAAAAATATAATAAAAAAATTAATAAAATTTTTTTAGAATTTCACGATTGTATTCGGGATTGAAAAAAATAAAGTATTTCATATTTGGTTCGGATTGAATTCGGGCTAAATATCCCGGATTTTTTTTTTCTGTGTAGATACGTTCTCTATGGTTTTACATTGAGAGATTCATTTTCTTTTTGATGTGCAGAAAAAAACTTGCAATTTTTTCCATATTTTGTATGCTTAATAACAGAAATAATAATAATAATAACTAATATCACAAGCTGCACTGAAATCCTTTTCACTTTATACCTTAACATTTTTGAGCTTCAACAAGTTTATCGCATAGCAACACAAACTCAACTTTTTCCATTTTCCCATAATGTTGAGCAAAGTTAAAAATGAAGCAACAAATGGTATCAGAAAACTTTATGCAGACAATTTGCTACTTTATTGAATTTGAATCGACTTTTTGCTGTGCCCTCATTAATTTGACACCGTTTGGGCAACTTTCAACAACTAATTTGCTCGTTAGAAACTTTTGTTAATGTAATCAATTAAACTATTTAAGTGGACAGCTTAGTAAGGTGTTTATACTCGTAGTTGTTGTTGCTGCTACCGATGGGGTTAAGTCATGCAAATAGTGAGTGTAATCAAGGATTTGCAACTGTAAAGGAGCTTAACAATTTGATTGATATTCACAAACGGAAACTGAGGCCCACACACAGCCGTCAGTCATACATGGATTAGACATTTAACCATCGCCGAGTGACGAGCTGTCAGAGGCGTATCCTACTTGGATCTCAGTCACTCACAAGCGTCTAATGATTGGATTAGCCCACATGACGTATGAGTGATGTATGAACATTTGCATTGAGATTGCCACAGTTTGCTACGGTTATTAATGAGATGCCCGTTCTTTCATTATAAGTGCATATGTCTCTTCAGCCACATCTGGTCGACATTAATTGACAATTGAGTCAAGTGTCGTTGGCAGGAGCACCAGATAAATATGTTCTCTCATCGATGTGCACATTTTGAACATAAATTATTTAACTACCAAGTAGTGTAGAGAAAGGGGAGTTGAGAAGAGACAGAGAGAGAGAGAGAGAGAGAGCGTGTGACAAGTGCAAATGCAAATCAATCCTGGCATGGATTAAACAGATACATTCCAACTGAACGGTAACCAGATTTATGTAGCTTCAGTACTCCTGCCCATTGACCAGGTGAGGCAGCAGTAAATGATTTATGTTGTCGATTACACTGTACAACAGAAAAACAATTTCTGTTTAGTTGGTTACTCTTGTCTCAGCTTAAAGCTCAACACTCTTGAGTAAGGGCGCAGGCAAAGCTTCTTGGCTAAAAGCTCATTAATACAGGAATTTTTAGTACTTGTAAGTCCATAGTTTATAAAATTAAAGTTAGTTTTCAGCTCAATTTTTTTTGTTAAGGTTAGTTATTTATATTTTTAATACAAATTCAATGCACCTAATTCAGTTGTACAGTGTAAAAATCATTAAGCTGTTCACTTTATTCACATTATCCATTTGACAGCGGGTATTCACTTCAAGCTCACAACTGTCAACCTTTGCAGCTTAAACTTATTCAATTGATTTCACGCTTCGTTGCTGCCACTAAAAAACGTGATTCCCAACGTTATTCACATACGTATTTGTACTCACATTCACATTCACAATCAGAGAATGGCCACAGTGAAAAGCGTAAAACCATCGTGTGCATTACTTTCTGTCGATTTAATTAATTTCGCAAACTCGTTATATCGTTTATTTGAATGATATTATATGGTATGTCGTATATACCATACATATAAAATGAACAAATATTTTACTTTACCATTGCGTTGTGTTTTAATGACAACCGCAGCATCTGTTGCCGGATGCACTCGATTGCACATTGTACGGGAATTGTATACGTCGATTGTATGCCGATTGTACGGGCGTGTTTGGGCATTAAAAATGCCCAGCAATTAAAGCACAAAAGTGCGGCAACATATTCCATTTGGTTTGTTTTTTAATGAATTACCAAATTGCGTGGTGTGACACGAACAGTAAAGACATATATGTAAATAAATGAACAAAACATTCTTTTGCATTTCAATCAAATGACAAATTCAGTACAATTTAAAGATACTTATTACTGCAATTAATAGTAAGCTGAAATTTCATTCACAGACAGCACACACGCATAGAGACAGATACGAAAGCTTTAAGCTCTGTGCTGGGGAACATAGGGCAGTGCGTAAAAGCTCACTAATACAAGCGCATATGTGGAAAGCTTTCACCATAAAATATTCTTATACAGCTATGATTTGGGTCCTTTAAGCAAGCGATTGTTGTATGGAACATGTTCCGAAATTAAATCTTACACCTTATTTTTTCTCTATTTTTTAGTATTTAGCAGGGACCGTAACGATTTTAATTTTTAAAATATAAATTATTACAAAAAAGTTATTGAAAAATAATTTTTATTTTCATTTTTTATAATAAAAATTTAAAAATAATATATACAGTCGAACTTCCCTAACTCGAACTTCCCTAACTCGAATTTTCTCTAACTCGAACAAAATCGAGTGGCAATACCGTTTACTGAGCCAATTTCATACAATTCTGCTTCCGTAACTCGAACTTCCATAATTTCTCCATAACTCGAACAAAAATATTGGCCCGTGCTTCTTCTGTAAGTCGAAGTTTACGGGAAAATCAACAATAAAGTTTGAATTTTTTTTCGTTTCTATTTTATGCTTTGTTATCTTATCGTTTGGATATGTAATATTGATGTACATTAACATATGGTGATGCAATATGATAGAATATTACATCAACAATTACATAGGCTGGTGAATTAGTTTCAGGAAAGACTTACTTTATGTACTTCTTTGTGTAAGATTATTTAAATTATTAAATTAAATTATTAAATATTCAAACTCATTAGTTAAGGAATTCGAAAGTGGACCAAAAAAATTTAAGAGGCTAAAAAATATGATATCTGAAAATAGTTTTCATTATTTTAAAAAACAGAAAATTAATTATGATGTTATTTGAACCGGGAACTTCTTCTGGATACATCAAAAGAACGAAAAACCCAATTTTTGAGAATATCGACAGGCTTTGAGCAAACTGGAATCTGTTTTTGTTGAAAATAACAAGAAAAGTTTGCAATTTTAAATTTATTTATGAATGAATGGAGTTTAAGTTTCTGTTTGAAGACTTTAAAAAAATAATTCCCTATAAGAAAAATTGAACAATAACTTTTATTTTCAATTGCTAAAATAAAAATTGAAAAAAAAAATTTTTTTTTTCATAATTTTTTAATACAAATTTAAACTAAAAGTTTGTCCAGTTTCTCATAACTCTTATTTGCGGTCCCTGGTATTTAATGTAATGCTAAGGATATATCGTTATTTACAATGCATAATTCATGGTCACATTTTTGGATAAACACTGGTTAAGCCCTGTCCATATGCACTTCGGACAGCAGAGGCACTTTTCCGGCTTATCGAGAGAAAAGCACTTTTGCAAATTCATTTCAACACGTGTGTGGCAAAATCGAGATTGAAACGCATAGCGATTGACGGGAGGCAGACTTTTACGCAAGTTTATTGCATCAGAACTCAAAGCCAATAAAAACGGGGCCAGCCACTTAGAGCCAGACGATGGCGTTTGAGCCGGATATTGAGCTGAGTTTGGCCATAGACTACAGTGCCTCCGAACCGTGCCGTGCACTTGTTAACCAGCTCAATTGAATAGACAAAGAGGTGCACTCAGTCAGCTCAGTTCAGGTCAGGTCAGGACGGGCTGCATGCTACATGCTACACCCAAAGACCATGCCCACAAGCCATGACCGCCTTTTTTGAAATGGCCCACACACACACACACAGCGCCGTAACAGGTAACAGGTATACCAACACCTTTTTAAGTGGGCGATCCTACTGGGTGGTTGAAGAGGGGGGAAAGGGGGAGAGGGAATGTGACAGCGTTTGCTCCTGCGGCAGTTGGCAATCCACTTTGGTGGCATTCACGTCTTGCCGCGCTTTCATTTCGAGCCACCAAACATTTTAGCTTTTACAGCCCAAAGGCGCAAAAATATGGCAATACACACACAAACACACACACACACACAAACTCCCTCTCTCTGTCTATCTCGCACACTCTGCCTCCCTCAAGCCTTCTGCTCAAATGGCGCAAATGCAATTTCCAAAAATTTTCTATGCAACGCCAAAAAGTCGTCTATGAAAACGTCGAACATGGCACATGAAAATTTGTTGAAGTTTTTAGGCAGTGGATTTTCCGATTTTTTTTTTTTCTTTTTGGTAGACGCGCTCTTATGGAAAAACGCTTCGGAAATACATTTATTCTGTTTTTTTTTTGTTGGCATGTGCAAATGGAATATGCGGCGCTAAATACGTTCACAACTAGTTTTAGTTTTTTGGTTGGCCAAAAACTTTTAGTTGTCGTAAACGATTTGGAACAAGTTTATTCCGCTTTTAGATAGCACTAAAAGGAACCAATTCGAATTTTCCAATATTTGTGTTTTTCCCATCCGAAGGTTAAATATGTGTAAGCCAAATATGATTGAGAGCTACCCAACTAGCCAAGTTTATGGCAAATTATGACAGAGAGCATCAAAGCTTTACACTCTTAGTTTCATTTTAAATTATTTTCACAATATCACAATCCCAATTTCACACTCTTTAAATGAAATCAAAGTTTCCGCAGCTTATTTAATATATTTTAAAGTTTAAATAAGTTGCACTATTTATCATTTCATGGCACACAAAAAAAAGGTGGTAAGTGATAATTTATACCAATTGCCAGGCACCAATGCAGCTGCCACTTTTTATTATGCTCATCAAAATTATATAATTCAATTTTTCCAATCGAACAAATCGCTGCACGCTGTGAAATCAAAACCAAAATGAAAAAAAAAGAAATTGCGCATACGTTAAATAAATGGCAGGCCATATGCAACGCCCCGTAACCCTCGACCACGCCCCTTTTACGCCCCACTACGGACTTTGAATGCGTTCTGGGGATTGATCATAAATCATGTCATTGCATTTTGTGGCTCGCAAGTTTTTGGTTTCGGCTTTTTGGGTCTGGCCACAAAGGAGTTTGGCCAGTTTTATGCAGTCGATGAGAACATTTGGTTTGTTTGACAGGCGGCATTTATCATATGCACTGCCACAGGCTGCCGAGCTTGTCTTTAATTGCCGGCAATTGCAGACTGTTGACATTTATTAAAACAATCAACAAATTTACACACACATTTACCCCAACAATCCAAATGTTGCCACTTGCCCGTTGCCTGAAAAACGTTGCCACAAACAGCAGCAGCAGCAGCAACAACAACAACAGTAAAGGCAACATGATGCCACATAAACATGTGCCTCACGTACAATGCATAAATATTTTAATTCAGCCTGCATTTTGTTGATAGTTTTATGTATCCCAAGGATTCAACATTTGCAAGTGCATAGAGAAAGAAGAAGTATTCAACTAGATAGAGAGATAGACAAAACTCACATGAAATATGTGGAAAATGATAAATGCCCGTCTCATATTTAAATTTATCTTACAATTTCCTAAGCTGACAAACTCGCAACAAAGTTTTCTGCACAAGAAATGAAAGCTGCAAATTTGACATAAATACGAAATGAATACATTTTGATCAGGCTTAACTTGTGAAATATTACAAAATCACAAAGATAAATCTTAGGGAAGTGAAGAGGGAATATGTTTGTTATATTAATATAAACTTAGAGATGCAAAAACATCGAGTATACACGACAAGATTGCTTAAAACTCAATATTTATTTAATTAAATTTAACAAAAGTACTTTAATCGAGTATATTTGACTCATTAGATACACTGAATCCACTAAAAATTCTCTGTGGTCATGTTGAAAGTTGTGGAAATACCTAACTTGAGACTTAAATGATACAGATACCCTATAAAATGGTTAAATGCATTAACAAATCGAAGATTCGACAAAAAGATACTTAGTATATTTGCTTATCTCTAACTCTAAATTAAATTCTATATTCATAATTAAAAAAATTTTATCTAACAGAAATATTTCTATCTAATGCGGATGCTTTACATTTTTTAATAAATTGATTTTAAAATAAAAAATAATCATACTTCAATTAAAAAACCATTCTCATGAACTGCACATGTATAGGATATATAAAAATAAACGAATCGTGTTAAATTTATTAAAATGTGCAAGTAAATTTTAGCCTGTAATTTATCCATTGAATAATTTTCAACATTAAAAATAAAAATATCACAAAGCAAAATTCATCCAAGTATGAAAATGTAAGTAAGCATATGAAAATATTTGTTAACCTTTTTGGCAAATCATTTCTCCCCATGGAGAAGATATTCGCATTCAAGTCCCTTTGAGTTCCTTCCTCGGATACCTGCACAGACAGACGGACAGACGGAGAGACAACTCTTTGGTAAGTTGTTACTTTCATTGCAGATGCTGCGAGAAAAAAACATTTCGATAAAAACTTCCCTTTTATACCCACTTACTGTTTGTTGTTGCATTTGCCGAATGTGCTCCATTGGGATGCAATTAAATACATCGCAGTCAAAGTATCCGAGTTTCCGTTTCCTTTGACTAGGGATCCGTTGCCTGTTTCGGGAGGGGGGCGGGAATGGCAACGAGCTAAGGGAGAGCAAGGTAAACATACAATTTCAGTTGATTCGCTTTGTGAGCGCATTCATTTTGTTTGTTTGCCTTTTTACCTATTAATTGCAATGGAGAACTGAACTCAATGAACTACCCTCTTATTTTGCATTTTCCCCCATTTGCTTGCATTTAATTAAAAATCAAAAGTTTGACCCAAACAAATTTTTGAGGGGCCAACAGCCATGTAACAACTTTTAGGGCCATTCAATTTGGAGAAAGTTTAAAACATGTCTGGCTTGCAAGTTTGTAATCAGTTAATAACTCTCTAGATAAATAGTTTGATTTAAAAAAGATAAGGGTTAACAAAAGACAACATTTTAAAGTTCTTTTTATATATTTTATATTTTGTGTGCTCACTTTCTTCAGCTTGAATTAAAAGCTGGTCAAATAAGAAAACTGCATTAATCATACGCCCCGTGAGATGTTTGTGATGCACCTGAAAATGAACGTTGAACAAACATCAAATTAATGGAATTTCATATTTGCCCAGACTTGAGCTCAACATCGCATTTGTGTTAAAGCTAAAATGTTATCGACTTGTAGTTCTTGTTGTTGTTGTTGCTGTGCTGTTGGTTTTAATCGAATTACTTTTCAGGCGTGCAAACAACAAACTGCAAAATGGCCCGTGGATGTTGCAAGTGCCGCAAGTGATGTTGCCGCTGCTGTTGTTGCTCTTGTTGCCTCTTTTATCGACAAAAGCAATTTAAAATTCCAACAAAATTTGATGCTGACTCATAACTGGCTACACAACTAACATAACTCCCTTGCATAGTCGGCTAAACAACTTTGTTGAACATTTTATTGAATTAAACCAATTTGGTATGCATGTAAAATTCCAAACACGTAGTCGCAACCATGATCCTGGGCAATGCTGCTTTAAACGCTTTTCAATCCACACAATGCAATCAGATAGCCATGCATCTCTAACCAGAAAGGGGACGAGGGCAGAAGGCAGTTCCAATCCAGTCCAAGCCATTCACAGTTCACGTTCCCACTTTCCGTTGTCCTTGCCAACACGAATGTCCTTTAGGTGACAATATTCGCTGTCCGTTGGAGGCTTATAGCAAGGAGGGGGGGAAGAGCGATGCCAGGCTTTGTGGCCAGAGGCTTGTTAAGCTAATTTTGAAGCTTGGCATCAAGTGGTTGTTTTGGCACAAAGCGGACATTGCGTGCGCCCAATTAAACCAAAAGCAGTAGAGAGAGAGAGAGAGAGAGAAAAAAGAGTGAGAGCAAAGAAGCGTCATTCAATGTACTTGGCATTCAAACTGCTCAAGTAGGCGTGGCGGCAATTGAATGATAACAGCAGCAGCAGCAGCTGCTCCTCCACTCGACTCGGCATTCGACATTAGCATCGCCATCGTTAAACTAAATTGGCCAGATGCCTGAATGTCTGCCCGCAGTCTGCCAATCCAATCTGTGCAATGATCTTTCTCTTGCCTTTCCTCTCTCTCTCCCTTTCTGTCTCTCCCTCCGTCTTTCCACTCTACCGCTTTAAACCAACGGCAATTCGCCAGCAAATTGAAATGAAAAACGCGCGGCTTTGTTCGCTTGGCCAACAAAGTTGGTAGCTCGCTGATAAGGATATGACCGCGATATGCAAACCACGTAAGCGTCCATGTTCCCAAATCCAATTTCAATCAGTTTTCGTTCTTATTTAAATCCAATTTTAGCGCGGTTTTTAACACACAACTATTTTTTATTTGTTGCTTCAAATAGAGGAAATTTTCCATTTCAAGTTAATGAAATGTTTTCAATTTTTGTTACGAAAAATCAAAACTCATTTAAAAAAAATATTTCAAAAATAGGTACAAGTTATAATAGTTATATTTTTTAATATTTGGGTCACAGATAAAGAATATTTATATGAAAGAACTCGATAATTTCCAAGTCGAATTCTTTACCTTCAAATTGCGAAACCTTTTGTAAGCTTGCTCGACAATTTCCAAGTCGAATGCCTTATCTTAAAATTCTGCTACTATTTGTAAGTTAAAGACAACATTCTTTTCTAATTTCTAAAACCCCTCCAAACATTTAACTTGAAATAGCAAAAGTTATTTAGAACAATAGATAAGAACGTCGACAGGTTATATGAAATAAAGATAAATTTTAAATAATATTTATGATATATTGCCGACTGCACAATGTTTTTTCAGTATAAAAGAGAGAGAGAGTCAGACATTGAAAACTATTCAACAGCTTTAAAATGTATCTGAAGTACGTTCCGTTTCTTTTGGTCATCACTTTAACAATTTGTAGCCATGTAGCTTCACTGGATGGAGACTATTCTATCCAGAATCGTATTGTTGGTGGCACCGATGAGAAAATTGAGAATGCACCTTGGCAGATCTCTTTGCAGTATGAAAATCGTCATATATGCGGTGGAAGCATCTACAGTGAAGATATCATAATAACGGCTGCACATTGTGTTGCCAAGTTTTCCGAGGATGGATTGGAAATAAGAGCTGGGTCCTCAATACACTCCGAGGCTGGTACCCTGGTAAAGGTAGCTAAAATAATATCACACGAAAGACACAACAGACCAATATATGCAAATGATATTGCTGTGCTGCGACTCGCTGAGCCTTTGACTTTCGGAACCAGCATTAAAGCGATTCCCTTGGCCAAACAAAGTCCAAAAAGATGTGATAAGGTAACGCTGACTGGTTGGGGACGTGCTGGCTACTGGAATCGTCCCTCATTGAAATTGCAGAGCACCACACTGGAAGTTATGAGCAAATCAAGATGCGAATGGGCATTTTTCTTAATTCCAAGCGCCAATCTAATTTGTGCTCGAAGTAAGAATTCTGCCGCCTGCACTGGCGACTCTGGTGGTCCATTAGTTCTCAATGGCGAGCTTGTAGGCATTGTTTCCTTCGGCAGATATGACTGTAGAGGACCCAGTGCATATACCGATGTGGCTAAAATGCATAAGTGGATTTTAGAGGCAGTTGAAAAGATATCCACAAATATCGACAGTTCTGGCGAGTTCTAAAAACAAATCTTTTAATAAAAGAATAAAATAAAAGCTTAATAGAATCTGTTATTATAATTATTAACATTTCCTTGACATTCCGGGAGGAGAATTATGAAAACTTGTGACTTAAATCCAAACTGTGAATCGAGTTTAATTTAAGAATTGACGGGGAAAGTGTTAACTGGAACACGCTCGCTGTGCAATACAATATTGAGGAAAGAGTGATTTCAGGAGCACATATAGTAGAAATGCATTCATTGCGTAGAACGCAAATGGAACGCATTCAAAGCACCGCAAACTATTGGGATGCCCCTGGATATACGCAGCCATTTCCGTCGCTATGTTGCCTGCCACTTCCGCCCATGATGGCGGCCACAGCTGTCGGTTTATGGACGGCTCTGAACATTTATCCCCCCTTCCTCAGCATGCCTAGTTATCTGGCTGATTGTGCGCTGCGAGAATTTAAATGGAGCTGTGACCTTAAGCGTTGGTAGAGAACATTTTAATGCACCAATGCGCAATTTATGACTATTTTATGCCATTTTAATTTGCACAGTCAGCGGGTTGCTGTTCCATTTTAAAATGAGAACTCGTAATAGTTTCTGGAACTCAATACAGAATGGGTTTTGGGGCTGCCAATAACAAATGGAAATGGCATAAGGGGAGAAGGAGTAGGGAAGGGAGCTCATTAATGCCACGCACGTTGCCGTTGGGCAGAGAGATGAAAGATACGAAGCGCTAATAAAACAAAAATGGAAAACATATAAATCAGTGTCCTTGGCACGTGTCGCCAGCGCCGTCGATGGCACTTTTTGCCCCAAAGGCAGCCTCAGGTGTGCCTCCTGGGTCAGCCAACCTGCAGTGTCTCCTTCTGACTTGTGCGCTGTCACGTTGTAAATCTCGTGAGAGCAAACACAGAAGACACACAACAAGCGCGACAGACGGCGACACAACACGCGTGCTTAGCCATATTCCCATATCCATTTACATACACAGAAAGAGAGAGAGAAAGAGAGAGAGGGAATGTCTACCTCTCTGTCAGTCGGTGTGTGTGACACTTTGGACTGACTTCACCCAAAAGGCGATAAGCCGAGCGATTGCATTATAAATTAAAAGACGTCAACGCAACGGAATCAACAGCTGTCCCCAGGAAGAAAACTTTTCAAAACTGAGATGCAGACATGCAGAAACTGAAAAAGACCAAAAAAAGAAAAGGAAGCATACCGAAGATATGATACCCTTGCTGAGTCCTGTATTTAAATTATCGACTGACAGCTGTATGAAATAGTAGTGTACAAAAAAACCATAAAAACACAGTTTGTAAGAATTGTTTAGATAGTAATCCTGAAATTTCTACTGAATTTTCTTATGCAAAACATGTGATAAGTTAGCTTCTATTCAAATCAGAATATCTGAAATGTATATGCTGTGCGATAGATAGAGTATAAAAAGAGTAAAAGGAGAGAAATGCAGCAGAAATGCAAGAGAAATGAAATGAAGAAAAGTCAAAATTGGACATAAGAAATAATCAATCAAATTGCAATTTCAAAGATTTCTTATTCGTTCGACAGTTTAAGTTTAAGATATGCTTTAAATATTATTTAAAAAATATCTTAATTGTAAACTTAATTAAAGTTGTAGTCCTTAAGCCCTTTTCTTCGCAGTTTAATTTATTCTTCGTGCAATAATCCATTTCTCCAAGTTATGCAGACACTTGCGCCCTCTGGCGGTTCAAAAAACAAAGTTTTGCAACGTCTGGCAACTATTTGCATGGCTTTTGTGTGTGAAACTGTCTGTTACATACATACATACATACATACATACATATATCCGCAGAGCCCAGAGCCAGAGTTTAATGTCTGTTTGGACTAAAAAGATTTCCAAGCCATTGGATAATGCAAACTATGCAATATAATCATAATCGCATGATATATGTCCAATCTCTGCAGCAAAGTTTTCGAAATTGCTTGAACTCCGAAACCGCCCTGCACCCCTCTAACCGGCGCCAAGAAGTAGGCAGTGGCAGACGAGATGATGCTAAGCCTTGTAAGCTTCGCACTCTGGAGAGTCAATTTCCAGCGATTAAATTAAGAATGCATAACTTGCAGGGTTAACAACGTCAGACGGAAGACGGCCCAATTGCCATGACTTCGTCTCTCTCTCCCTCTCCCTTTTCTTTTCGCTCTCTTCCTTTTCAGCTACTTTGCCATGCAACGACTCTGATTTTTATTTACCATTCTCTTTGCGCCTCTGATGAAACTGACGGCAGTCCGATGGGTGAAATGGAATTGAGAAAACTCCGACAGCGGCTTCTGCTACTTATCTAACTTTTTTTTATACCCTAACATTTTAAATTGCGTTAGATTGGTAATTAAAGTATTTCTTTCTTCCATTCTCAATGTAACGATAAGTTCTTCAGTCAATGGTATCGATAAAATCCTGTTAACAGTGACAATAGCAGAAAGCACAATGGATTCTAAGATTAAATGTTGATGAATGGCCTTGAAAAGAAGCTGCAGTTATGAAACTGCCATCCAATTAGATTATGCATGCATTATCAATCTTTGCAAACATCACTTTTTAAAGGGTATGTGCCTGTTGCACACTTATGACTCTAGCACTCTTGTTTCAATTTGCGATTTCTTTGCTGTTTTCTTTTTCAAAATCCTGACCTGCCCTACAGATGCCGACCATGGTGAAATGTCCTGTTCCATTTCTGTTGTTGTTTGTGTAGCATACACACAAGTATAAGTGTATGTGTGCATATATTTGTATGTATGTGTATGCATAGTATACATGACATAACATGAAACGTGCTCAGAGTCTCGCCTTTTGCTGTTTGCAGCATCTTGCTTGTAGTGTTGCCGAGTATTGTATTTGTTTTTAATGCTGTTTGCATTTGCAAATAGTTTTCATAAATGTTGTTGCTGTTGTGTGTGTGTGTGTGTGGGTCGTGCTTGCAACATTTTGTGGTAGCATAAAACAGAAACGACAACAGCAGCAGCCAGCGACAATGGCAACTATAACGATAGTAATGGGAGTGGGACTCAGACAACCTGCTGAGTGCGAAGGTAATGGCGACTCGAGAGTTGGAAGTTGCCATCGCTTTTAATTTGTACAAATGCGCGCGGCAAAAAAATAAAACAATGTGATAACAAAGTAAAGCCTGGGCAATAGTCGACCAGGGGCATCGGTTGTTTTTGTTGCTGTTGTTGCTGTTCACATTTGCGCGTCTGGCCAGTGTGTACACCATACATAATTGAATTAAGGCAAAGCTTTTGGTCTCCCACACTCTCTTGGGCTTTTTGTTCTTGCTTTTGTGTGTGCTTGCAGCACTGCGTTGGCTTTTGTTATGAGCTTAACGCCATTTTGAGTGCATTGCAATGAAAAACACTCATGCATACTTACATAAATACATACATACATACACTCACGCATAAAGCATAACGAAAAAGTTGCAACAGCAATAACAACAACAACAGCAATCGCTACAGCAGCCGTCGCTTCACTGCTGACTTTATGTTGTATTTGGATGTTAACAAAGTGCATACTTTGTTATGTGCTTAAAGAGGATAACGGTTAAGAGATTCCGAGTGAGGCAATGTTTTATTTAATAACACATTAAAAGTAAAAATATAAGTACACACATACGAGTACATCGTAGATCTTCCCAACTGTGATTTAAAATTGCTTACGTATTACGTAATTTATTATTCTAATTATGTTGTATGCGTTTTCTTTTTAACAAACACCACGCTAGAAAATAAACCGAGCAAAATGAATTGAGAACAGTAAGGTACATATGTATGTAAATATGGCATACATGAATCACCGGTGAATGGTAATTGGTAAATTCACCAATAAGTGGTAATTGGTGAAAACCCCAGTGATTGGTCACTAGGGAATAGTGAGTGGTGAATTCACTGGTGATTGGTAATAGGTGAGGTCGTTTTGTCTATTTTGCAGAAAATAATTGGCATCACTGATGCTGAAAAACAAGCTATATCCAAATGCAAGAAAACATATAAAATCATTAGGTTTTTATTTTAATTAAATAAATTAACATATCATCGGTTTTATAATTTTCTTCCTCACTTGATTATTTATTGGTTTTTTTTAAAGAAGACTAACACAATTTTGCGCAATACTTGTATGTGAAATTAAAAAAAATTAATTTAAAACTAAACAATTATGATTAAAAAAACAAGCTTTAGCATAACATTGTATTTCAAATTTTTTAATTCATTTCGCTTTAACAATTTTAATCTGACTAAAAACGCGATCCACTTCCGCATTTGACTACGACAATGAGAGCATTTAAATGGCAAATAAATCTATTTGCTCAAATTGATTATTATACCCTGCGTCTTTAAAGGCGAGCACCTCTGTCCAAAATTTGACAGTGTCATTAAAGTGATTCCATTTCCTAAGATAAAATATGTATTTATTTATTGCTAGAATATGCCATATGGACTTTAAAATATGCTAGATTTATGGCTATAAGCTATTTGCAAATTTTGTAAGCTATTCCATTTCCAAATATGCTAGATCTAGCCTGAATTAAGCTAATCTGGCAACACTGATGTGAATGTAAAATCAATTCACTCACTTCTCTATCTCTCTTTGTGACACTCTCTAAACATAACTGTAACTCTCTGAGCATTTCTCTTTCAGTGCTGACTGAGAGCAGTGTTGCCAACTTTTGTTTTAAAAAAAAGCTGTTTTTAACGGGAGGAACGATGCAAAAAAGCTGAAAAATGTATTTAATAAGCCATAAAAAAAGCTAGTTTTTCAATTCATTCATTTCTGTATTTTTCCCGAAAAGGGTAGAGTGAGCGCATAACAACAGTTGTTCATAAAGAAAGTGAGCCATTTGAGCAGCAGCTGATCTTTTATCCATAAGATGTGAATAATTTCATCGATGTTTTCCTCATTCTCCTGATATGATAATCCTGTTCCTATCATCCGTAGGAATTTATTGCGAAGCTTATATGTGTGGCAGCACTGGTCGAGTCTGCGCAAGCCATATCTGTAAATTTAAAATTCATATTAAAATATATTATTTTCATAATAAGTAGCAAACAAATAAACCAATTACCTTATATAAAGTACACTGTTAAGTGTACTCAAGTGTAGTTTACTTCGCAGTTTTGATTTCACAAGATTGACTTGGCTAAATATGCGCTCCACCTTCGCGTTTGACCAAGGCAACGATAATTAATCAATGACAACCTTAGCCAACTTTGCAGAAGTATTGTTGCCCCAAGAATCCTGATAGGAATTGACTTCAATCCAAAATTTTTTAGTGCTGTCATTATTTTGCCATTTCACGAAGCGAATTTTTTTATATTGGGTTTTAATTTCCCCCATATTTGAGCATTTGCAAAAAAATCTGAAAAAAAAGCATTTCAACAAACAAAAAAGCCAGAATTCCCGCTGCCCGCTGTTTGCAAATTTTTCTAGCAAATGGCCTTTGAAAACAGCCAGATTTGACGGGAAAAAAGCGACTCTGGCAGCACTGACTGAGAGATCACCAAAGTTGTTGGTTGTTGGTATACATACATATGTATGTATGTACAACCCATCCGAGCCATTTAAAAAAGGAACCCAAAAATGTACCAGCAGATTAATAGCTCGGAATATTCTGAGTGAATGATTCTAAATGTTTTTAGTGGTTGGCAACGCTCAGACATGAGAGCGGTTAAAATTATTAAAAAAAAAAAGTGCGTAAAAATAACTTTAAGCTGCGCAAAACAAATGTAATTAAAAGCAGAAATGTTGTAGGTTGCAAAGAGATAGACTTCAGCATTCTCAGGACTTCAAATAAAACCAAAATCTTTTGGTTTCAATAACAGTAACACATAACATAACATACATATACAATTTTTGCAACCGCATGACAGACTCAACCTGTCAGCATATTCAAGTGTGTGTGAGTTTGTGTGCGTGTGTGTGTGCTCAATTCGAAGGAAAAGTATCATGGATATATTTGTATATAACACAGTGTATGTATGTACATAAGTATAGTATGTAATATGTTCTTATATTATGCATGCAGCCCAAGCAATGGCCAGAAGAATATTCAAAGCATTTAGCAACTCATTGTCCCTTTCGGCACCAGTAGCAGCAGCAGCAGCAACAACAACAACAACAAAGATGAGGACTAAAAATGTATTCATGGCCCTCAAATTGTATAATTTAAGTTTGCACATAAAATCACACCGCAAAACTAGACAGGACCCAAAGCAGGGACATAGCACAAGTGAACTTACTATTTACACACACACGCACACACACACACATTCTCACACGTTGGGTCAACAGGGAATATGTCTACAACCAGGGCTGCAGACTTACAACAAGTTAAGCAAGTTGAATTTCTGAAATTTGCCTGAATATTTAAAATTAAATAAGAAACAAATTTTTTTATTTTTATTTTATTATAAAAATTTTGTAAAAAATGAATTTGTGATTGCGTAGCCCTCAAATGAAAATAGATACACCTTGCCATGCCCCAGCAAGACATCACATTATACAGCTGAGCACACAGGAAAACCGAAGTGGAAGTCGATGCCGAAAACCAAAAGCACGAAACCCTTGCCCAGTGTAGACATCGAATTTAAATATTTTAAAGCAATGGCAAAAGATGCGTTCACAAGAACAAGGGGACGGGGCCGACTGTGAAGATACAAAATACCAAACTTGCGCACCATAAAAATGCTATAAAATTGTGCAAATAGCATAGATACAATATATAGCGTACGGATACATGCGAGATACATAAGTATCTGCTGACCTAAGTGCGTGTTCACATGAACTTTTATGAGTCTGTGGGCGCATTGTCAATCCTAAAAACTTTAAGTGTTCCCGAACCTCGCAAAACTGATGTCAAGTCATTGTCATTTTCATTGCCATTGTCGTTGTCGTTGTTCTTGTTTTACCCAGAGTCTCATTTGTGAGTCTGCACCTTTTTTTCTTGTGCTCCTCAACTTTTACAGATTTTTATAAATTTTTTTTTTTTTTTGTGAAACCCTTTTCTGAGTGGGATTGGAAAAGTTGGTCTCAGAACAATCTCAACGCACACATAAAGTGAGTTATGTTGCTCCAGACGAAGCATTTCTGGACGACAAATTGGTCTTCAAGTTGTATCAAAAGGTTTTCCCTCTCAAAGTGTAAATTGCATTTTAGGAGTGTAGGGGGATTCCAGACCATGTGAAGTCATGTGAACTGAGCAGAAACCTGTGCCGAGCATGAGTAAGGGGATTCCTAGTAGTCGTGAAATAATGACCATTAGTTGGCCTGTGGTTACTGCATGCTTGGGAGACATTTGCAGAATTATGTTCAGGTCTTAATTAGAATGCCAGTTCAGGTCCAGTTGGCAGACGCAAGCCTCATAAATTATTTATATGCAATGAACATGAAATTTAAATAATCAAATTCTAGCAACTTCCACCAGTTGTTCCTATCCCTGACATAATCGAATAGCCGAAAACTAGTTGAAGTCTCCAAGAACTAAAACTTGACTTAAAATGCTAAATCATTTTGCATAAATTGAGCCCACATTTGGCAATTCCATGTGTACATTTTTCATTCATTCATTCACTTCGATTGCCCCTACAAGTGTCACTTTAGGACTATTGATAGGATTGAGATTAGAAAACTGTCAATTCTTGGCAAAGTTTGGCAATTGAAATCTATTTAATATTTTATTTGGAAAGTTCATAGCTATTGAGTTGGTTATTTATTCTAGAAATTTTGTATTTTATTTATTTATATTTAAAATTAAATTTAATTTAAATAGAACATGTTAAATTCTTTTCTTTAGATATACAGATATCTATCTGGAACACACTTATCCAGGTTGTTTACATAGAACATTTATTGTATCCCATCTCTATAGCTTTTCTATCTTACTCTTTTTTTATTTTACTTATTAACATAAGTTTTAAGCATGTTATCCTCTAACAGGGTATACAAAATCTTCACTTCGTTGGCCTTTAAAAAGAGATTTCCCCACCTGTAGCTCAACCAACAGCAGTTCATGCATACCCGTTAGTCTTCGGCGCATCTAACCTCAACATGTAAACGACAACTTTAATTATGCAAGTCAAAATTATGATGTGGGGAGATGCGAGTACATTACAGGTCGACCTCTGCTTGGGCGGTCACACATGGCGTATGAATTTTGTAGCATGTCAACTAATTAAGCCGAGTAAATGCATTAACAACTTGCCTGACTTGGCTGTCTTATATCGTACTGCAACAGTTTTTTTGGCCAACACATTGTTTGTTTTAATTAAAATTTCTACCAACTTTGCTGTGTGGAAACAACAATTTCGTAGTTACAAGTAAAATGGCGGAAGCCAACGTTTTCGGTAGCGCTTCAGCATTAGCTCATACTGCACATCATCTAGAATATCCGGAAAATCCATATCGTCATCCAGGTACATGGGATCCCAATCTGGTATCGGAAATCCTCCTGTGGATAGCACCAGAAAGAGCAACCATAAACCAAGACGTAGAAAGTACATGACTTTAATTCTGAATTTTAGTTGAAATTATACTTTTCGAAAACTTCAAAATATTGATTTACGTATACTGTATCTAAAATCAAGATGGTTTTCTTTTAAGAGGGCTTTCCCTATTTGGATTCTTTCATTCGATTTTCACACCATTTATTTAGAGTTTTGAGTTTTTTAGAGAAGTTAAGTTGACTATTTCATTAGTCTTCTTGTTTTGAAATAGATAGAAAATATTAATCTAATAGATTAGTTCTTTTTTAGATATTTTAAGTTTTAAGAGAATTTATTTCATAGCTTGGCTTGGAATACTTCGATTTATATGTCATTTTAGGCATTTTTTAATGATTAACCACTGTGGTGGGTTCCTCCCCAAGGGAAGCCTCTGCCAGCCGTTGTCTGGTGCCCATCGCATAGGGTGGCTTATCATAGGTCTTCACATAGAACGTGCCGTTCTTGGGCTCCGAGGGTTCGCCGCCCATGCGAAATTCCCCATCGTTATCGAGGAGTATCCAAGTCTTCCTCGACATGCGCTCACAGCGAACACCCCAGAAGCCTTTGGTGCTATTGATGGACTCGGCAAAGTAATCGTGGGCACGCTTATGGGAACATCCATACATGTAGCACTTTTTCTGATCCTTGCCAAAGTTGGGATAGAAGGTCGCATGACCCACGGGCTCTTCAAAGCCCAATCCAGTGCTCGTCTGTATTGATTCCACATAGTGAGCATCACTTGCATCGATGCGATATTCATCGCTCTGCTCACGAAATCCGGGACCCGCTGGATCCAAAGCATAGATCGTGTTGAATCGATAAGGTCGTATCTGTTTTCCAGCGCTACCGGAAATCTGTGCGCCTAGGGAATGACCAATTAGGTAGACGTCATCATAGTTTAGACCCGCTTTCATGTGCAGATGACGCACAAACTCGGCCAGCAAAAATCCGAGGTCTTCCACCATATCGGCGACCCTAAAGTAGTTCACATTCGATGAAATTTTACTCCAATCGCAAACAATTATATTGAAATCCTCATATAGGGGATTCTCCATTTCGGGCTCAGCTAGGGCGTCGTTATCACCTCGTGGTTTGGGTCGGGGCTGAGTGAGGCTCAGATAGGCGGACTTCACATCCCGATTCAATGAACCCTTCCCCTGACTCATCCAGCCGTGTATAATAATTCTGTAAAATTCAAAAATCAATAATTTAATAAGAAAACGTTTCTTATCTTTAATTTATCTAATTCCATATAATAATTTGTATGCCAAATATTTGATCATAACATTGACTCTGTATTCATTTGGTATGACTCATTGATAAGCGTTTTAGAAACGAACAGTAGAAACCACTTAGCAGTGTGTTAATTAACACTGAGTATTAATACTGACTGATTAATACCCTGCAAAGAAGGTTTCTTCAAATAACATATGCCAAAAATTTAAATTATCTGCTAAAATGTATCTTTCTCCCTTCGAACATGTCCGCAGCTAATTGTTACCAACATTAGCTTAGCAACAATATACCCCTTTGCTAATATGTTTACTACATGGTTTAAAATGCTGATAAAACTGAAATTAAACAAAACCAGTTTTCGCATGTGAACTGACAATAACAACACAACTGAAACTTTACTTTTAATTTTACAGCAGTTAAAAAGTTGCAAAAATTTGTTAACTATTGAATCAAAACTTTTTGAAATAGGTTAATATGTCATATAATCGAATTCTCATGTTATTTGCGCACTTGTAAGATGAATAAATCCCATTACATTGCAATTAGTTTTCTTATCTCTAAATCAGCTTAATAAATTGCCCTGGAAATACTCTTAATAACCCCCAAGTACTTACCGTGTGGGATGACGCGCATCAAAACCGGAACGCTCCAGGGTTTCATCATCACCTGGATAGAGTTCCCTGCCACAGTGGGGGAAATCCCGTTTGAAGAGAAAGAATTGCATTTTAACCCGTGATTTGCCCGTAAACGGCACCCAATGCTTAAAGAACTTCTTCCAGAATGGATAATCCAAATACTTGTTGGACTTTGTTAGCTTGTGATCGCACTTGTTCAGCTCCTCCGTTGAGGAAGTGGAGGGTGTTTCAGTTGAAGGTGCCGCTGATAATACAAAATATTATATATGTATATACATTTCATATACAATTTAAATATTTCCTGGTTGATTTACCTATAGCTACGCATAGCGCTGCTAAAGCGATATATATAATCCTCATCAACTGCATCGCGAATAGATGTTTAATTAATGCCTAGGCTCGCAATCGTCCGTTGCCCCAAAAGATCGCACTCACACACACACACACACTTTTCTAGACAGACACCAATTTAGACACTCCGACCGACTCAATGGTGCGTGCCCAACTGACGACCGACCGAAATGAAACGATCAAAGTGAACTCAATTTGAAGCAGATCTGCCGCTGGCGACATCTTGTCTGCTCTCACTCTCTCTCGCTCCGCTCTCTCGGAGCGATAACCAGAGCTCATTAAGCGCGGGCGCCGGCTATTAGGCAGAGGCGTTAATTATTCAGTGTGCGTCATTATACCCTAAACAGTTACATTTACTCTGCAGCAACTGAGAGTGGCCTTGAGAGAGCGAGAGAGAGAATGCGAGTATGTGCAAAATTTCACTTTGCAATTTGAACTTGAGCTAAGTTTGTTTCGTTGCTTCGTAGCTTATTATCAGAATAAATATATATTTTTTTTAATTTATATAAAATATTATATAAAATGTAAATGATAATGATATTTAAGCAAAACTAAGCTTAGTTAATAAATTAATTACATTTAATTTTCAGAAACATTCGCAAACTTGTCTGAACATAACAGCTGCTGTTATGTTATGTTATTTAACAGATTTCCATGGGAATTCTTAAAAGAATTAGATAAAACATCTTAATATCTTAAGAATTATTGTTCTATTAAACTTTAACAACAAATAATAAGAAACTGTGTGATTTACAAGTAGATTGATTACATAAATAAGCTCAACTTTTTTGCAATTCTTAGCTGATTTACCTGAGATTTATTAACATTTCCCTTGATTTATTGGAAATTTCCAACAAATTAAAATTCTCCTGCCCATCCTGAGATAAGCCAATAAATTTAAGAGTCTGATGGGCTTTAGCCAGACTTTCGTTTTATCACCTTGGGGTAGACTGCAATAATTAGGCCAAAAAAGTCTGTTTGGCGCTCAGTTATCGGCTAATTGCTTGGCTTAAATCAGATTTGTAGCTTTAGTTAATTATGCGAACCGAAACACATAATTTATTTATGAGTTACCAAATGAAGCGACAAATTTCTGCCACTTAGCAAGTGAATCGCTCAGCAAAAGTCAGCCAGGAAAGGACCATGCCTCAACTTTTGGGGGGAAGGGGCGTGACAAGTTTTCAGCACTTTGGTCACGGACACACAACTGCCAGTTTACCTGTTACCAGTTTACCTGGCACAGCACCTGGTGAACGTGAGGTGGTATTTCAATTATGCAAATTTCGTGAGGCTCGTTGATTAGAAAATCCGCAAAAACCCTTGAGCACACAGGACGAGAGTATGACAACCTCAACTCACCCTTCAGGCGTCAATCAATATGCAAAAGTCAAAGAGGGGGTAGGGGAAGACCGTGTAGGGCGTTAGCCACGCCCACGCACTAATGAATTGGCAAAACCACAAATTAGACTTGAGAAATTAATTGACGAGCCCCGAGGCTGCTTTTAATTTGCCACTTGCTAGCGTTCCTCAGGATTCTCAACAACAAAGCGAAATCCTCCTCTAATCCGCTTAAACCGTGTCCCTTATTTCTTTTTTTTTTTTTTTTGTAGCTACGAATTAAAATATTTGTTTCGTACGCAAAATTTACTGCACTTTTGGCGCATTTAACTCGCAACTCGTAACTTTGTTCATTCGAGTGTCGCAAAACTTTTTCCGCAGTTCCTTTGTGCCAGTGACAAGTACCTAAGGCTGCCAGGTGCCGGAGGGAGGCAATGAAAGGTAAAGGGTTCTGAATTAACTGAGGAGGACTTTTCGAAGCTTTGAGCTCCACCTCCTGCCCACCCTTGAGAAGAAAGCCATTTGGAATTTTATTATAAATTATATTTCAAACTAAAAGTCTCGACAAATTGTGAGGAAATGTCAGGAAGGTGCAAGAGGAAAAAAAAGAAAAAGAATAAACTACTTAGTAATCTCTACTTGGTGATCAAAATTAGTTCCCTTGCTTTTGGTACTAGCGATAGTATCGATTGAAATTGTACTATCGAAGACTTAAAAAATAATAATAGGGGAGAATCTTATCGGAATCCAATGTAAATGGATGTAAAACTTTTAATATTAATATATATCTATAATAGTGTTTGTTTCAAAAGTTTGCAACGCCCCTTTCCGCCTCCGTAAATCGCGAAAAGCCACCACACGCACAGTTTTCAAGATATTAGGATTTTTTTTACTAATGAACGTTAACTACTATTATTAACTATCATCCTAATAAATCGTAACAAGATCGAACAACTAGATAGGTGGTAATGGCTGATTAAAGTTTTAAAGCAATGTAAGTGCCTAAAAGCATGCAATAAGAAATATTTTAAATTTATTTAAATAATTAACGGATATCCTATATTAAATTGATGGTTGAAAATTCAAATTAAATTATTAAAATGAAATTTATTTAGATGTATGTATAAATAAGTTGTCAGATAATACGTTTTGAATTTAAATTTAATCTCCATTTATTTTTAAGTTATACCCATTTAAAATTCTAGCTATTTTGTAAGTCAAATAAGCTGTGAGCTTAATTTATAAACTATCGTAAAGTAAATCCGGTATCGATATATTTTCAGCTCTATTTCGAATGATAAACAGTTCGTTCTCACAGTCTGTAAAGCCGCACAAAAATCAACTACTTAGCTCTTGGCCATGGTTGGGCAATCCTTTTAGCTCTCTTTGTTTTTTGTTGCTGTCAATGGTTGAACTTTTATGGTAAGGCCCGACGCAATGGGCACAAAACTTTTGACTTGAAAAGCGGAGAACTGTAAATCCGCAACTAACATTTTTAAGCATAACAAAGTGCGACGAGCTTTTGCGAATAAATCTTAAGGCCGCGTTTTTGGTTTAGTCAGCCGTTGGACTCGTTCGCTTATTATAAACTTGTGTAGGGTCAGTCAGGGGGGTAGAGTAGAAGGGAGCTGTGCCAAACGATGACTGCAACTTTTCTTATTGACTTAATGCAGTTGGCAAGTGCGCTCAAGTGTTGGCAGTGGATTTACCGACAAGGGGGTAAAACTTGCCACAAGACATGAAAACTTTTCACATGGCCAAAAGGGATAACGTTTTGTGTACTATGTCGCAAGCAACAGACTCAATTAATGCACAAAATACAACAAGAAATTACTATTTTAAGCTCTGTAAGCGCGGCGAAAGCTTCTGAAAAGCACATTATTTCTCTCTAAGTAACAAGAAAATTAAGAAACTTTTGTTAATGAAAAAGAGGCCACCTTAATAGGATTTTTAAAGGCTTAGCAAAGTAGTGTTAAACTAATTGCGGTTATCCCAAAGCTACATTAAGGAAGATTAATCCAAAAGCTTTAGAAAAGTGTAATTTGGGAACTTAATAAATCATTTTAATGCTACTCCAAAGCTTGGCTAGCTGTTAATTGGTTTCTTAATTAAGTTTTTAATACCACGATTAATTCAAAAGTTTAATGCAGTTTTATACTTTCTGAAAGATTAATTCAAAAGCTTTAAGCAAGTATCATTTTGGCATTGAGGATATTGTTCTAGTACACATTTATTTGCTATATTTCTTAGACTCAGAACACATAATTTGAATTTTGTTTAAATAAATAAAATATATTGTATTATTTAGCATTCCTTAAATTTTTAACTGATAAATTTTTGTGTATATATATTTAATTGGGAAAATTTCGAGAGTACCTCTCGCTGGACATGTGGACATGGACATGCCGCTGAGTGGTAAGTTGGCAATTGTTGCTGCCACAGCGGGAACGTTTTTCGCCCTGGGCGCCTATTATCAGCACCAGCATGTGATGCGCAATATCAAGAAGTTGGAGCAACGTAATCCCCACGCCTATTTCATAAGGCGAAAGCTCTATGCGTTGGTAAGCAGTGGCTTAAATAAAATACCCAATATTACAAATAAACAGTAAGGTCATATTTTCATAGCTGGACATCTTTCACGTGCAGCTGGGCAACGAGTTATTTGAGGAGCGTGGCGGGGCGACGGAATCTCATAGAATGGGCGGAATTATGAAGTACGGATTTCCGAGCATGAACGAGATTAGCTTGAATGAGACGTACAATTTTGTGACCTCATTCGATCGCCGCAATTCGGCCATTCAATGGATGTGCGAACGTGTCGAGCCCTCCAGCTATACGAATTTCCCTCCAATACTTCAGAATCAAACGCTTTCGATTCGTCCGCGACCGTATGGAACACCATCGGAAATGAGTTTTCAGCATTCGGAGGCGGCGCGTGTTTTCTTTATGTCGAATATAAAACCGTTTTTGAATCGCGGCTTCAATTCGAATGTCTGGGAGCGATTGCTGCACTACATCCACGACATGACCCAGGTCTATGGCGACATCTATGTGTACACCGGCTCCATTTATCTGCCTCGCGAGATGAAGAGCAACAATTGGTATTTGGAGTTCCAGCCGGAGGATAATGCCATAATTGCAGTGCCCACGCATTTCTTCAAGATCGTCATTATCGATCCGAAGCAGGCGAATAGCGCACCCTATGCCGAGGCGTATGTCGTGCCGAATTCATCGATTAACGATAACACCGATCTGCGCACTCTACTCAGCGATGTGCGCGATATCGAAAATGCAACGGGCCTCAAATTCTTCGAGGGTCTCGATCGCAATTTCGTGAATACCCAAGTTGGTAGTCAGGTGATGGAGCCAGTTTTAGCTCCAATTGCGGATTAATCTTGAAGCATCCTGAAGTATCCATAACTGTTCCAAGACTATATAAATCGTTACCAATGCAATTCGTTTTATAATAAGGAATTTGTCGAATTGGCTTTCAATTGATGTCTCCCTTCCCTTCCTATTTAAATATTATTATAGCTTGTCTCTGGAAAAATTATGTTGGTTTATGCTATACATACATATGTATATTGAAAATAAATGGTTCAACAAAATAACAGCTTAAATGTCTTTACATTTATTCCGTTTTTATACATATAAAATATTTATAAATATTTATTGGTGTTTCTGAAAGCAAAAGTTAAAAAAAAAATTAATTTTTGACTAAATGTAAAGTTACCAAATCAAATCATATATATTTTTTCGCACTTTACTACAATTGCATTCAATAAATATTGAATTAATTTATTACTTGTACAAAGCAGAAATTGTTAAAATAATTTACTTAGCAGTTGATTTTACAGACTTTGAAAATATGATAAAATTAATTAAATTTCTCACATTTAAAACTAAAATAGAAATGTTTTCCAAAGCGCAAACAAACGCCACCTAGCGTTCGTAGCTTGCAAACGGGTACAGTTGCCTCTGAGAAAATGCTCAGTTCAATATTTTAGTTGGTTGGGATAAGAATCGCCTTTGAAATAGTACGTTCTTATGGGCCGCCCTTGGTTGGGGTTGGGATTGGCCCTGGGATGGACGGCGTCTCTGATGGCCTGTTTTGTGGCTGGTGTTTACTTTCAACATAGACATGCCACACGCGATCTGCAACAGTTGGTGCAAGAGAATCCATATGCCTACTATCTCAGTGAAAAGATCTTTAAGGCCGTAAGTCAATAAGGAACTTGGAAGATCTTCAGGTTAAAGGAAACTTAATCTTACATCTTCCTCCCACAGTTTCGTTTCTTTGCCCCACAAAATGAGGAAGTGCATCATGTGCAGAGGATTATGAAATATGGTTTTCCGGGACTGGATGATGTGAGGATCTATAGTGACTTTGTGCTCTCCTACGATCGCCGCAATCGTGTCGCACATTGGGTCTGTGAGCATTTGCAACAATCCAACTTGCAGGGCCAACCGGGCGTAGGACGTGCTAGCGCCACCTATCGGCCAGATTTGAACGTACCCTCAACTTTTCGAGCAAGCCTCGCGGATTATCGACACTCGGGCTTCGATCGTGGTCATCTGGCGGCAGCGGGAAATCATCGTAGTCATCAGTTGCATTGCAATGAAACCTTCTTCTTGACCAACATTGCGCCCCAAATTGGCCAAGGCTTCAACAGCGGTGCTTGGAACAAACTGGAGACCTATGTGAGGCACCTAACTCGAAGTTTCGGCTCCGTCTACGTGTGCACGGGTCCGCTCTACAAGGCCCGGCAACAGAGCACTAACAAATGGAGTTTGGAATACCAGATGATCGGTTCCAATATGGTGGCTGTACCCACGCACTATTTCAAGGTGATCACGATCGAGTCAAAGCTGCCACTGGGTAAACCCTATATGGAAGCCTATGTGCTGCCAAATGCTGCCATACCTGAAGAACTGGAACTGCGCTCCTTTCTCTGCGACATCCGGGAGATCGAGCATTTTGCGGGTCTCAAGTTCTTTGACGGACTGCGACGAAGTGCGATCTTTGGCAGCAATTATCCCAGTCAATCTCAGGTTTTTCGAGACTTTCAATAAATTTATCGTGCTGAAAAAATATAAAATAAAAAAAATAAAAATAATTTCATTCATTGATTTTAAGAGATCTTTCTATACCTAATTTAAAAAAATATCAGTGAAATCGGGAATATTAGCAAGCGTTTTAAACAAATATTAAAACCCTCACCGAAACCGTAACCATTAACCGGTTAATACCGATTGAACCGTAACTGAAAAAAAATTTAAACCGAAATAACCGTTTAGTAACCGATTAATTTATAAGGGTTAATTTCGGTTTTTCATACATCCCAAAAAAAATTTTTTTTTTCATTTTTGATATTTGATTTTAATTTTCTTATGTTCAATTTTGAATTTTAGTTTGTGATATTCATGATCGAATTTTCATGATTTTCACTGCATAAGCGCAAATAAAACAAATTTGTTAAATGTTAAAGTACATCAGACTGATGAATATGTGTAAAAAAAGGAAATGTGTGAATGAAACATTAAGAAAATAATGCCTTTTTTATTATTATTATTATATTATTAATATAATTATATTTTTGCAAAAAGAATGTTTTTTTTTAACACAAACCGTACCGGTATTTTAAAACCGAAACATACAAAAACCGGTTCACCGTTACGAAACCTTTCTTCAAAGATTTATTCCCTGGTTTTAAATCTAAAATTTTGAAAAAACTTGCGACTTTTCACAGTAGGCGCCGAATTCCAAAAATTGTGTCATAGAAAATTCTACAAGTACTTGAATTGAATATCTTTTAAGCATAGTTCAAGACAAAATTAAAAGTTAATAGGCGTCATCAATAGACAGATAATAGATACTATATATACATATACTTAACTAATTTTAGATGCATGTTTTATTATTATAATGTCCCTATTGGAAGCTGATGCCCAGCAATGTTTGTTCTATGCAGTAGCAGGTTTTATGGGATTCGTTTGCGGCGCCTACTGTCAACAGGAGGTTTCAATACGCCAACTATTCGGAATGATCCGAAGGGATCCTTATATCTTCTATCATCGCCAAAAGCTGTATCCAATGGTAAGTATATTTCATAAAGCTATTCAATTCATAGCAGGGACTGCAATTAAGAGTTATGAAAGCTAATTTCAACTAAAAAAAAATCAATGTGAAGGAAATATGTAACAGTAAAATGGTATACACCAAAATTCCTATTTCAGTCGGAACTATCGATATCAGCGAAAAACTTATATTTTCAATTTAAAGAATATAGATCAAATTTAATTCCTATTTTTAATTTTTACATATTTGAAAAGTCAAAAATAATCATTAAAATTCTATTTTTAATAAAAAATTATGAAATAACACTTATTTCTGATTTTTTTAAAAAAAAGTTACAAATAAGAGTTATTCCGTATCTTTTATTTTAAAAATCAAAAATACAGCTTAAGGTATTGATTTAAGATAAAAGTTACGGAATAATTCTTATTTGTAACTTTTGAAATAAAAATCAAAAATAACTCTTATTATTGTATTTTTATTGAACATATCAGAAATAAGTGTTATTTCACAACTTTTTATTAAAAATTCAAATTTAATGATTATTTTTGACTTTTCAAATAAAAATTAAAAATAATTGTTATTTCGTATCTTTAAAATATTAATTTGAAAATAATTGGTAATTTGCAATTTTTATTTTAAAACTTATAACAGTTACGGTCCCTGATTTATAGCCATCCCTTGATTTGATTTTTTTCTCAGTTATCCACCTTTCGCACCGATCATGAGGCGAGACTCTGGAAGCGATCATCGTGTCTGACGGATAAAATACGTAATTGTTTGGTCTTTTCTCTGGTTGATTCGATAAACGCCTTGTTTTTCGACAAGAAACCACCGACGTATACGCCGGATCTGTTGGATCTTATTAAATATGGACTGCCCAGTACGGAGAATCTGTATGTGCACAAGGACTACATTGTTTCGCAGGACCTGCTCACAAATGCCCCGAAATGGATATGCGAGCATCTGAGGGGAAACTATCGGAAGTTGACCACAGATGAGGATGGGGATGCACTGCATCTGCGTTACAATGACGTCTTTGTGCTAAGCTGCGGCGCAACGCGTATTTGCAAGGCCTTCAAGCGCGAGATTTGGCGAAAGTTGGAACAACACGTTACCAAAATGACGGAGAAATTTGGCTCAGTGTATGTGTATACTGGTCCAATGTATTTGCCAACGCTAATACCTGGCGAGAACTGGACACTGGAATATCAAATAGTCGACTGGATACCATTGCCAATGCCCTCGCACTACTTTAAGGTGCTGATCATTGAGCCACAGCTACCGGATACTACTCCCTATATGGAGGGCTATATCATAGATAATAAGAACAGCACTACGCCCAGCAGCTGCGAACTGATTAATTATCTATGTGACATTGGCGAGATTGAGCGACATACGGGACTTCGATTTTTCGAAGGCGTTCAGTCAGTTGTGCGTTTCAAGAAGGAAAAGTGGTGTCCGCGCTAAACGAAATGTACATTTTTATTTAATTTTTAATCATAGCGCGCAAATTGGAAATCAGTTAACGGCGCTGACTTAACAGAGCGCTGTTAATGTTACAACAGCTGTTCGTATGTGGGTTTCGATATTTGTGACTGCTAAATATCGATATATATTACTAATAAATTCCGTATGCAGTGAAAATTTGTCTTTCATGTTTTAATGTACGTAAAATGATTGCATCGAAGTCAATGTCAGTCTTATAAAAATTTTATTGTATTGCTTCTTGTTAACTGTATTAAATCGACATTAGAATAATACATTTACTTTTATCTAAATATTTTCCAAATTGTTTACATGACTGCAGCTCAATTTTAAAAGACTCGCCAAACATATCGAAATCAACTGTATTGCTCATCATTTTATAGTTATCGATATATGTCGCACAGGCGACAACTTTACGTGGCAAACTGTCAAAAATGCAGCAGAAAAAAATCGAATTAGCGAACTGACGTGGAAGTTTGCTTTTGCTTGGAATTTGTGTTATAAACTGAGTTACCTGTGCGTCCAGCCGAGCTTAAACTGCAATTAATTGCACAAAAGCAGCTACCCAACACAACGGTCTTGCATCATTTGAATTCGTTGGAACGGGATCGGGAAAGGGAACGCGAACTTTGAGCTGTTATTTGAGTGTGTGTTGTGTGAAAGTTTGTTGCTACGTTTTTATGTGCTCAATTTGAGACGCTGCAATATACAAAGCGATGAATCCGAATATGTATGGCCCACCGCCTACGCAATTCCAGCAGCAGCAGCAGCAACCACAATATGCAGCGCCACCGCCCGTTAGCGGGGCTCGGGGTGCAACGGGTTGGCCCCCACAACAGCCGCAGCAGCAGCCAGGGCAGCAACAACAACAGCCAGCAGCGCCACCACAGCAGCAACAACAACAATATGGCGCTCCAGTGACATCCACTCAACAGCCTTATGTGAATGGCAACTATCAGCAGGTGAGAGCCGAAGCTTTTGAGCCTGAGTGATTTTGTAAAGCTTTTGTTGAGCGTCCTTAAGGAGATCGAGTTTTTTTTAAGTAGTTGAAAGGGTTATCAGCTGTCTTAATAAAGAGTAAGAGTATTTATAACTTTAAAGAGCAGTGATAATAGTTTTTATTTTCTTGAGTATTTTATTAAAGAGGTCAACTAACAACAATTGTCTGATAAGAACTCATACATAATTAAATTGATTTAGCATGTACTTATGAATAACTCTCTCTCCCTCTCTCGCTCTCCCTCTGTTGCTGTCTCTGCTTAGCTGGCCACGTCGATGAGCGGATTGAGTGTGAGTGGAAATCCCCTTAAACCCGCACAGCCGCCAATGCCAACAGCTGGAATCGGAACTGCTCCTGCTCCTGCTGCTGCTGCACCGCCAGCAGCATACAATCAATTCAACTCGAACGCGCCGCCAACGTCGCAGCCAAATTTCAACAACAACAATGCCTACGGGGCAGCCTATGCAAATGGCTCAACAGGAGCTCCATCTCCGGCGCCGGCTCAAGCTCCGCCTGTGTCGGGAGCTGCAGTGCCACCACCATCGATGTATCCGCCCACATCAGCAGCACCTGGAGCACAGCCGCAGAGCGTGCCCAGTGGCATTAACCAGATGACACTGAACAGTGCCAACTTGGCAGGTTTGCCACATATGCCGCCACCGAAGTCGTCAACGCCTGGACAACAGATGCCACCTATGTCCACAGCGGCAGCAGCACCAGGACAGCCAGCTCCAGCAGCCTTTGGCAGACCTGGCCAGCCGCCTGTTAGCGCTGCTCCAGCCGCATTCACGCAACCCGGCATGCCACCTCAGCCTGGCATGGCACCTCAACACGGCATGCCACCCCAGCCTGGCATGCCACCTCAACCCGGCATGCCACCCCAGCCTGGCATGCCACCTCAACCCGGCATGCCACCCCATCCTGGCATGGCACCTCAACCTGGAATGCCACCCCAGCCGGGCATGCCACCCCAGCCGGGCATGCCACCCCAGCCTGGCATGCCACCTCAACCTGGAATGCCAGCACAGCCGGCTCCATATGGCGCTCCTCTTGGCAGCTTTACTAGTGGCTTTGGCGCTCCACCAGCGGCAGCTCCGGCTCCGGCTGCATTTCCAGGCGCACCGCCGCCACAAGCTCACGGCTTTCCGCCAGCACACCAGGCTGGCTATCCGGCTCAGCCCATGCCGGGTTATCCGCCAGCACAACCGATGCCCGGATATCCACCTCAACCTGGACAGCAGCAGCAACAACCCATGCCCGGCTATCCGCCACAGCCTGGCAGCTATCCAGGACAACCAGGTCCCGGGCGTCCTGGCTACAATGTGAGTAGTCTAAAGATCTTTTAGTTCTTGAATTAACATTTCATCTCTCACTTGCAGCAACCTCCAATGCCTGGCGCTGGCAACATGTATCAACAGGCGCCGCAACAGCGTCGCCTCGATCCCGATCAGATGCCCAATCCCATACAGGTGATGATCGAGAATCAGCAAACAGCTGGCGGTCCATTTGTGACCAATCAACCGGGCTTGTTGCCACCGCTGGTCACCACCAAGTTCACGGTGCACGATCAGGGCAACTCCTCGCCACGCTTCATGCGCTCCTCGCTCTACTGCATCCCCAACACTGGCGATCTACTTAAGACAACGGCTCTGCCCCTGACCCTCAACATTTCCCCGCTGGCCCGCGTTGCCCACGGCGAAATGGAGCCACCGATTGTCAATTTCGGTGACATGGGTCCAATTCGATGCAATCGCTGTAAGGCGTACATGTCGCCCAACATGCAGTTTGTGGATGCGGGACGACGATTCCAGTGCCTTATGTGCAAGGTGACCACGGAGGGTAAGTTCAAAGGCAGCTATGGCTCAAGAAAGGATTCGAATCACAGGACGAGTGATAAAGAGAACTAGATAAAAGATGATTGCTAGCTCAAAATATTCTGGGGTTATTCATTAAGATTCATTTTTAACCCGGTTTATTTTATGATAGAAAACAATTATTTATAAATTTTAATGAACTAACCAAATAACCCTAGAATTTCTAGGTTTTATTGTAAAGACTCCTCTCAAGGGATCAAATCTAATAATATATCTTAAAAAAGAGATGAAATCCAAAAACCTTAAATGACTTTTCTAAGTACTCGATGTTTAAGATTTAAAATTAATTATTATGATTAAATTAACTTAATTATTCAAGTATTTTATTTACTAATTTGAAATGCATTCCAATTGAATTCTTGCAGTGCATCCCGATTACTATCAGCATCTGGATCACACAGGACAGCGTGTGGATAAGCACGAGCGACCTGAGCTCCTGTTGGGCACCTATGAGTTCTTGGCCACCAAGGATTACTGTCGCGTAGGTCTTAGCAGTTGTATTCCTCTAACAACAGTTCTCAATTAATCATTTGACTTTCTCCACACAGAACAATGTGGCGCCTGAGGTGCCAGCGTTTATCTTCATCATAGATGTGTCGTACAACACGATCAAGTCGGGCCTGGTGCATTTGCTCTGCTCACAGATCAAGGATATACTCAAGCATTTGCCGGTGGATCAGGGACAGGACAAGTCGAAGGTGCGCGTCGGTTTCATCACATACAACAGCACCGTGCACTTTTACAACATCAAGAGCAGCTTGGCACAGCCACAGATGATGGTTGTGGGCGATGTCCAGGAGATGTTTATGCCCCTGCTCGATGGTTTCCTCTGTCATCCAGAGGAATCGGCAGCGGTTATCGATGCTCTCATGGAGGAGATACCGCGCATGTTTGTGGACACAAAGGAAACGGAAACTATACTCTATCCGGCCATACAGGCCGGTCTCGAGGCCCTCAAGGCGTCCAATGCCTCGGGCAAACTGTTGGTCTTCAATTCAACGCTGCCGATTGCTGAGGCGCCGGGCAAGCTGAAGAATCGCGATGATCGCAAATTGTTGGGCACGGACAAGGAGAAGACGGTGCTGACGCCACAGTCAACTGCCTACAATACGCTGGGACAGGAGTGTGTGCAACAGGGATGCTCCGTGGATCTGTTTCTGTTCAACAATGCATACATTGACATTGCCACAATTGGCCAAGTGTCGCGTCTGACGGGAGGAGAGGTCTTCAAGTACACATATTTCCAGGCAGAGCTCGATGGCAAGCGTCTGATCGAGGACATCATCAAGAACGTGTCGCGTCCAATTGCCTTCGATGCGGTGATGCGAGTTCGCACCTCGGCGGGTGTGCGACCCACCGAGTTCTTTGGTCACTTCTACATGTCCAACACCACGGATGTGGAGCTGGCCAGCATTGGTAGGTCTAAGATCACATTACGGGCATGCAATTGATTGTTCTAATTACATTGATTTATCTTCCATAGATGCCACCAAATCGGTGAGCATTGAGATTAAGCATGACGACAAGCTGCCGCCGGAGGAGAATGTCTATATCCAGGTGGCACTGCTGTACACCTCGTGCAGTGGCCAGCGACGATTGCGCATTTTGAACCTGGCGCTGCGTGTCACCGTCACCATTGCCGATGTGTTCAAGAGCTGCGATCTGGATGCCATGATGCTGTTCTTTGCCAAGCAGGCGTGCTTTAAGCTGATGGAGCATTCCCCGAAACAGGTCAAGGATAATCTGATCCAGCGTTCGGCACAGATCTTGGCCTGCTATCGCAAGCATTGCACATCGCCCACATCGGCTGGTCAACTGATCCTTCCCGAGTGCCTCAAGCTGTTGCCTCTTTACTCCTCCTGTTTGCTGAAGAACGATGCCATTTCTGGTGGCTCCGATATGACGCTAGACGATCGCTCCTATGTCATACAGTTCGTGCTGGCCATGGATCTGAACATGTCCGTCAACTATCTGTATCCACGCTTCATTCCCATACACAACGTGGAGCCCGATGAGACATCTGTGCCGGGTCCAGTGCGTTGCACCCATGAGAAGATCACCGAGGATGGTGCCTACATATTGGAGAACGGTGTCCATCTCTTCGTCTGGCTGGGACAAGCGTTGGCTCCCAGCTTTGTCCAGGCTCTCTTCGGTGTCCAGTGCACGCAACAGGTGAACGCCGAACGATTCGCCATTACAGCGGATACGCCTCTGGCGCGTCGCATCGCTGACATTCTCGATCAGATCATGGAGGAGCGTACGCGCTACATGAGGGTATGTTTATACTAAATAGATACCCAGTGCAATTCGCACTCACATTTGTTTCGCTTTTGCAGATTACCTGTGTGCGTCAGAACGATAAGCTGGAGAGCGTATTCCGTCACTTTCTCATCGAGGATCGCGGCACAGATGGCTCGGCTAGCTATGTGGATTTCCTTTGCCACATGCACAAGGAGATCAAGGATCTGTTAAGTTAGCACGTAGGCCACACGTACAAACCGCCGGCTGCCAGCAGCAATGCAACCGAGGAGCGCTGGTCCAGGAGCTACTCACAGAATCGGGCGCGCATGCGTCGCCTCTCGCTGAGCAGTCGTCGGTTCAAATGATCATAATTATTAGTATAAAGAGGAGAAAGAAGTAAACAAAACAAACAGAGCAGAAACACTTCAATTATACATATACATATATAAACATATACATATACATATACATACATAGCTGCGACTTCATTTCGAGCGCTAGAAATCTTCCATTAATTTTTATTAAAGTTTTCATATTTTGCATGTTTCCCGTTTTATCTGTTTATGTCAATCTTAAGTATTTCGATACGCTATCATCATCTATGTGTGTGTGTTTATGCCGTGTGTATTCCTGCGCTATCAACATTTGTTAAACGAGCAACCCGCAATTAGGCCAATTTCTTTTTTTTTTTTTGCCGTTTCCATTATTTTTCTTTAAATTCCATACATATTTTTAATGAAATTAAAAAGTAAAAAAATTGCGAAAAAATTCCCCTAGTTAAAAACGAAACGTGAATTAAGCCAGAGGCGATGAAGATTGTTAAACCCTGAGAAGGTGTCAAGCATATATATATATTTATCTGTATCAACCCAATTACGATATGTAGCAAAGTTTTCTATATAGCATCCAGCATTATAATAAAACAAACAAAAACAAAACGATATTTGCTTCAACTTTTAGTTGACTTTGTGCTTTTACTACTGTACTTTGATGTAAACTAAACTAAAGTTATTTTTATTGTGCTTGGAATTTGCAGTCCCATTTCCCATTGTCCCAAAAAAAACCTAAAAAACCTATGTGCAAAATCATTGAAATATATTGAATAAAAATCTTTATTAAAAAACAAACAACGCTTTTCGATTGATGAATAAACTCTAGCTCAAAATATTATTTTTGAAAAACTTTTTCACTCAAACAACATAAGTTTAGATATATTTTTTGATTTGAGATATTAGTTTTGAGTCTAATTGAAATAATGTTAGTTGGGAAATTAATATTCAATTGTTGCTTACTTTAGTATGATTGTTACGTGTGTTTAGATCCTTCTGAAACGAATTTAATTTTCATTTC